>JAODJW010000039.1:17629737-17648283 GCA_026777045.1 Hyperopisus bebe | reverse complement strand
GGGGGGGGGGGGGGGGGGGGGGGGGGGGGGGGGGGGGTGGGGGGGGACCAGAAGGCAGTACCTAGTCAGGTGACCCACCCCCTACTGCGCTGTGTTTGCACAGTCAGCCATTAGAAAACATGGGGAACTCCTTCTTAATGTGTCACTTGACGTGTTTCTTCAGCCGTTAATGACACACTACTGATGGATGGTTTGTGTTCCCTGTACAGAAAATGCACTTAATGCTCTGAGAGTGTAATGAAATGATATTTTATTTGCTATTTGCACAAGTATTTTTGGGGGGAGGGTTAAGGGCCCAATGGTGATGTGACTATTCTGCCAACCACTACCACACACATCACCCCCAGTGTAACCAGTCCCCAGAACCAGTGTGGCATGCATGTACCCTGGCTGTGTGTGTTTTTAAAATGTCAGCGTTTGCTGTTTGCTTCTGTAATTAATGCTTTGTGTGGCTCAGTCTGCGAGTTCCCTGCATTAGCGTGACTTTAGTACCCCCTTGTGCCGGCAGGGAGCGTTTACAGAGAAACTTGCAGTATTACCAGAAGATTCTGGAGAAGGAGGGCAGGCGGGAGTCCATCAGCCCCCACCTCTGTGGATACCTGTGCTGCTGCCGCTGCTGCTGTGAGGTGGTGAGTGACAATCGTCCCAACCTGTGGGCACACAGCCACATGTTAAATGCGCCTTTTTCCCTGCGCGGCGCCTCGCATTGCTGTGTAATGTGTATGATGTGTCTGAGGTATCGGTGCTCCCATATTACTGTGACCTCCGGACCTCGAAGGTGGACGCCATTGACTACTACAGCTCCCAGGAGTCCAGCTTGAAACAGGCTGAGGAACATCTGCGGGAAGAGGTCCCACGACGCCCCCTAGGCATGGCCTTCGTCACTCTGGAGACTGAGAGCATGGCTACCTAGTGAGTGACAGGGGCTGCTGCATCTAGGCGCTACGCGACGTTTCCCGCATGCCACTGACCTTGGATCAACCTCCTTTGTTTTCCTAGCATCCTAAGGGATTTTAACGCGCTGGACTGCGTAGGTGACGGAGCTGCCGGCAGGGTGACGCGCTGCGGATGTGGCCGGCAGCCCCAGCCCTCTTCTGACAGTGCGGCGTTGAGAGTGACCAGTTGGAGGATGAGCTACGCCCCTCGGCCCAGCAACATCTACTGGTCAGTGTGTCCAGTGGGTCCCACGCCAGGCCATAATTACTAAGTAATGTGGGTCTGAGCCAGAGGTGTCACTAGGGCTGTTTTGGAGGGGGGGGGGCTTTAGACCCCTTAAAATGTTCTTTAACCCCCCTGCCAACCCTATTTACTTTTAAATAATGTGGGCTATTTCCATCAGACCTCCCAGTAAAAGCTTACAGTCCTGGTCTGAGCTCGGGAACATTGATTTATAATGTTAACTATCCAACTGATTATAGATGAATATGATGATTATGATGATGATGATGATGATGAAGGTGATCATGATCATGCTTCTCCCTCCTTTTTCCCCCCCAGGGAGAACCTGTCTGTGGTGGGCGCACGCTGGTGGCTTCGCTGTCTCTTTTTAAACTTTTTCCTCTTCATACTGCTCTTCTTCCTCACTACCCCGTCCATCATCATCACCACCATAGATAAGTTCAACGTTACAAGACCTATCTACTATCTCAATGTGAGCACACTGCCGTCCCTTCAGCCCCCTTCCCAGCTGCCCCTTCCCTGCCGCCCCCTTCCTAGTGGCCCCTTCTCTATGGCTCCTTCCCTGTGGCCCTTTCCCTGCACCCCCCTCTCTGTAGCCCCTTCCCTGTAGCCACCTCCCTGCGTCCCCCTCTTTGTAGCCCCTTCTCAGCTGCCCCTTCACTGTGGCCCCTTCCCAGCTGCCCCTTCCCTGTGTCCCCTTCCCTGCGTCCCCCTCTCTCTGTCCCCTTCCTTGCGTCCCCCTCTCTCTGTCCCCTTCCCCGCGTCCTCCTCTCTGTGTCACCTTCCTTGCGTCCCCCTCTGTGTCCCCTTCCCTGCGTCCCCTTCTCTGTAGCCCCTTCCCTGCGTCCCCCTCTCTGTGTCCCCTTCCCTGCGTCCCCCTCTCTGTGTCCCGTTCCCTGCGTCCCCCCCTCTGTGTCCCCTTCCCTGCGTCCCCTTCTCTGTAGCTCCTTCCCAGTGGACCCTGCTTTCTGCCCTCTGTCTGTGGTTCCCCCAGTCACACCTCAGTCCCCAGGCATTGCTGATGTACACACTGCACTGCTCCTCCCATGCAGAACGCCATCATCAGCCAGTTCCTTCCCACCCTGCTGCTCTGGTGCTTCTCGGCTCTGCTTCCAACGCTGGTGTACTACTCCACCCTGGGAGAGGCCCACTGGACCAGGTAACCGGGCCGCCTGGGGGGGCTGATCCATAAGTCCGAGCTGTGACTGACACACTGCCCCACTGCGCACACATGACCGAAGCGGCATTTCTATGCAACTGTAATTAATGTCTCGCTCTCCATCCATGTTTGGAGAAGCTTTGATTTTATTCTCATACACTCCTCATGCCATCTAAAAGGCACCTACATTTTGGCTGTAAACACATTCTAGAAACACAGGGCTAGTTTCCATGAAGCACTAGTTTCAGAGTCCCTGAGTCATGTTCCCTGAGTCATGTTCCCTGAGTCCTTGCAGATACATCACGGTTTGAAGGGCTCCTTTAGCTCCGGAATGTTCTGGCTCCGCGTTTCTCTTTCTGATAGGTTGAGACCCATGGTCTGGTGTTTTCTCTCGCAGGTCCAGTGAGAACATGAGCATGATGCACAAGCTGTACATGTTCCTGCTCTTCATGGTGCTGATCCTGCCGTCGCTGGGCCTGACCAGGTAATCTGCACCGATGGACCAGCTGTGCCCAAGGGCCACACCGCCTCAGTAAGACCTCATTACCCAGCCAGAAGCTGCTGAGCTTGGAGTCGGAGGCCAAACGAATCATTTTGAAAGTTTCACCGTAAAGGCTGCACATCCGCTGATGCTTGAAGGTCGGGATGCTGTCCCTGTGATTAGATGGTCAGATCCCTGGGTCAGCAGAGTGCTGTTACCATTGTGCTCCTAAGCGCCAAATGTTCCAGGGACTTGCTGAACTTGCTTATGTTTGTTAAATAAAAGCTGTATTTTTAATCCTAGTTTTTACATCATTGTCAATTTCGTTTTCTAATCCCAGTTTTGCTCTAACTTTCTCCTCTTAGTTTCTCCTCTCACAGTTTGTCCTCTCTTACCGTTTGTCCTCTCTTTCAGTTTCTTCTCTTACAGTTTGTCCTCTCTTACAGCTTAGATGTCTTCTTCGAGTGGCTTTTCGACAACCAGTTTTTTTCACAAGGGAAGCTTCGATTTGAGTGAGTCCTCCAGCGTGCCCGTCTTTCTGTCCATTTCTCTGGGTCTGTGTCTGTGTGACCTCTAGCTCTGCGTACACAGGTGTGTCTTCCTGCCCAATCAGGGGGCTTTCTTTGTCAATTATGTGATTGCTGCGGCGCTCATTGGCTCTGCTATGGAGCTGCTCCGCCTCCCGGGGCTGGTGCTCTACACGGTGCGCATGGCGCTGGCTCACTCCGCGGCAGAGAGGAAATACATCAAACAGGTGAGCCTCTACCCCCACGCAGCCTATGGCTGCCCCTGGTGCTGGTGGTCTCATTCCTCCCCATTGTACCCGCCCTCAGAACCAAGCTTACGAGTTTGAGTACGGAGCCATGTACGGCTGGATGCTGTGTATCTTCACGGTCATCATGGCCTACAGCATCACATGCCCGCTCATCGTGCCTTTCGGTGAGTCACCTCACTGCCCCCTACCTTCTCATTTTTTGATGCCATCCATTATCACTCAGATATGGACCCCCCCCCATCCCCCCCAGGCCTTCTGTATATGTTGCTGAAATACCTGGTGGACAAACACAACCTGTACTTTGCCTATCTGCCCGCCTGCCTGGACCGCCGGGTGCACATGGCTGCCGTCAACCAGGCCCTGGCTGCGCCCATCATCTGCCTGCTCTGGTTCTACTTCTTTTCCGTCATTAGAGCCGGTGAGCCACTCCTGCCCATCCGCCCGCCGCCGCCACTCCCACCCGCCATTCCCACATGCCGCCGCCACTCCGACCCGCCATTCCCACCTGCCGCCGCCACTCCCACCCGCCATTCCCACCGATCGCCTCTCCCACCCGCCACCCCATGTGCTGACCCTCGCTCTGTCTCTGCACAGGTTTCATGGCCATCACGTCACTCTTCACCTTCACCATCCTCATTGTCACCGTCTTCATATGCATTGCATATACCTGCTTTGGACACTTCAAGTACCTGAGCCCACACAGCTACAAGGTGAGAATCTCCCCTCTGCATTGCCCCCTAGTGTTCGTCTGCCATATTGTTCAAATGATACTTGTACTGTAGCGATGATTAAGCTGAATCGAATCTAATCCAATCTAACCTAAAACCACATTGCTCATATTTTTGGGTTTTGGCAGATAAAGGAACCTGGTGATGATCCTGGAGACGAGGCCCCAGCCATCCCGACAGATTCGGTCAGTATGGCGGTGCTCGGTCACAGCTGGGGGGTCGGTTAGCCTAAAGGAGCTCATCTAGGATGACCCCGCTTAACACGGTCACGTGGTCTGATCCCTGCCTCACTGGCACATTCTCAGTGATGCTCCTACATTCACAGGTCTACCTTCCCAAAGTGCTTCAGGACTCCCTGCCCTCTGGGCCCCTCCCAAGGGACCCAGTCCAGAGGTCGTACGGGGCTCTGGAGAGCTCTGCACATGGCGCGGACCTTCAGGGGGTATCGCCCACCTAAGTGAGGCAGCAGCGGAGGATGGACTCCTGGATGCTCAGGAAGAGCCAGCCTCCTGCCTTGGAACTGACCAGGGGACGCCCAGACCAGGCAGCGGGTCTTTGTACTGGGGGCCCTTTACCCCCCCCCCCCCCCCCAGAGGTCAGTAGTGCTTTGGGTTCATGCACCATCCTAAGGATGGGACATTTCTTTCACTTTCCAGCTTCAGACCTGAGCATAAGCATACAAATTTCAAGTGGAGGTTTTTTTTTTTTTTTTGCATTTGTATTTAAAAGCTCATTTGTGCATTTGGATGGAAGCTGGTTTAGCAAGCCTAAGCCCAGGGGTATATTCAGTCTCGAGAGGTAATCAAAGATTTATATTTAAATTAAACAAGTGTTATTTTAATAATTTGTGTTAATAATACCTGAATGATTTGGTGGTATAAAACTAAGAATTTTGTACTTGATTGTCTTTTATAATCAGTATGTTTAGAAATTATAATAAATAATTATCTGAATAGTTTGTGTGTCTCCTTTTTCAAGTCAAACTTTGTCATTTCAAAATATTGAGGCATACGGTGAGACAAAATAGCATTCGTCCGAAGCTTTAAAAACAGCTTTACAGCTTTTACTAATAGTAGGGTGCATCAGAATCATAGAATCAAAAGTGAAGTGTTTCATTTTGAGCTGTCTGGGTGTCCACTGTTTGTGGCTATACATAAAGAGAAAAAGTGGCAAATATTTTTCAAACCAAAGTATATTTAGAGGTTCCACAGCTTATTAAAACCTTCTAGTACATATTGCAAACACATATTTTAAAGAAAGAACTTTTGTTCATTTGCTGCTACATTATGCAATGACTATTGAACAATTGAAGAAACAATCTACGAGTACTATTTCAGCTGGCTTTGTTGGCTAATCATTTAACCTATAATCAATCACACTGAGTCTTGACCCATAATTAAAAATTGTTTTAATTTACAAATACTGGTCAAAAACATCCTTTACTTACCCTCTCCTTGTTTTATGATGCCTTTTTAAACATTAGGAAAGATTTTATGATAAATCTTGCTCCATTTTTGTACAGTGGGGATTCTTCAGCCAAGCTGAGAGACCTCTAAATACTGTAATAGTAGTAGTAATAATAATAACAATAATTAATTGATACGTTTAATGATCCCTGTGGGGAAATTGTCTTTACGCCTCCCTCAACTTGCTCTTTGTAGAATAAGCTGTCTGTGAAGGGCAGCCACCTGTTGGGGTGTCCAGGGAGCTGGGGGTTAAGGGTCTTGCTCAAGGACCTGCAGACATGCTGAGGCTGGGTTTGAACTGGTGACCTTCCAGGCCCACAGGCTTAGCCCACTGAGCCACATGCTGCACCCCAAGCTTCAATAAGCTTCAATAAAGAAAACATTTTACACAGGTAATATATATAGTAGTGTAACAAAACTATAGGCCAGACAGCTCAGTTATGAAACTTTCATTTTTTCGATGCACCCTGATAAATATGCAATTTTCCACTTTACAGTGTGTTTGATTGCAAGCAGCTTACAGTGGAAGAACAGTGTTTTTTTTTTTCTTTTGTTACTTAAAAGTGTATAAGGTACAGTGTGATGCAGTTCTTCCATTTATTATGTGAAACTGATGCATAAGGTGACTGGTGCGGATGGTAAACAATTGTGAATTAAGTTTTTCAATAGAATCCCAGATATGGGTGCTGAGATAGAAGTATGTTCAGGAGTCTGATGGCATGAGGGAAGAAGCTGTTGAGGAATCTAGTGGAGCTGGTCTGAATGCTCCAGAGTCTCCTTCCAGATGGGGGGGGGGGGTCTTTGAATATCCCTGTGGCCTTGCATAGGCACTGCAATATTGAAGATGTTTTGGATAGATGGTAGAGAGGTGCCAGCGATGTTCTCAGCTGTCCTCACTACTCTCTGTAGGGCACTGCATTCTCAGGCTTTGCAGCTTCCACATTGTGCTTTCTTTGCCAGGGAGGTGGTATTGAGGGTCTGTGTGAGGTCACCAGCAATGCGCATTCCAAGGAGCCTGGTGCCCTTGACGACCTCCACAGTGGAGGCATTGATGTGCAGTGGGGTGTGTGTTGGGGTGGACTTTCATGAAATCTATACAGTCATCTCCTGAGTTTTATCCACGTCCAGGGCCAGCTGCTCCACCTCATCTCTGCAAAAAGATTCCTCATTTCCGCTGAACGGACCGACCACCGCAATGTCATGGAAGTGGTTAGATCTGCGGACGGCAAAGCAGTCGTAGGTCGGCAGTGGAAGGCAGAGGGGGAGCACACAGCCCCCCCCTGGGGGGGGGGGGGGGGTTGATTTAAATGTTCAGTGGGACTGATTCAGAACTCATTGTTCTTGTTTTGTTCTCAGGCCATATAGTTGAATTTGTGGTTAACCAGGCCACTGCACTGACAGCTTGTTAATTCAGTAATTTTACAGAGGTTTAAAGCGTTTCAGCTGGAGGATGTGATTTTTCTTTCAAGCATGAGTTTCATTCATCCAGTCAGAAACTTTTTATAATATGCAGACGTATCTCTTCTCCTATTTTTTCTGAGGTGATCAATGACACAGGAACACAAGTGCTTCAGAAAGACAAAACTTCATTTTGTATTAAAATGCCATTTGTATTCGTCAGGTTTTAGTTTAGCGATGGCCTCTTAAAATACAAACTACCTTTAATTTGGTCTGTGTTTATGTTCTGTGTAAAGTCTTAATCTATCCTCCAGTTTTTGGTTTATCTTAACCTGAGGTTGCCAGTAGACACCTCAGTTCTTGTGATATACTTCTTGATAGTTGAAATTTTCAGTTATACCAAAATTTCCAGTAGGGGGTTCTATAGTCTGTATCCTTAACTGCACAGCATGTCCCCTGTCTGCCTGTCTGTCTGGGCTTAGCTATTTGGAGGTGATCCATTGCACAGGAAACAATGAAAGCCGTTGTGTTTAATGTCTTGCTGGTATTTATTGACAGATGTACGCCCTGCAGATTTCCTTAAATAACACTGCCCCTAACCTCACAGGAAGGGTGGGTTTGGAGCGAGTATGTCTTTGTTTCTGTTATCCTTCACGTACTCAAGGAGACACCCCTATACTGTGACCACAATGAAACCCTGCTCATCTGTGCCAGACTGCCTACGGTGACCACAGCACTGACCGCTTCACGGCGCCCCCACATGGCCTGGCTGCCCTTTCTTATGCAGGTCACCTGACAAAGGCCTAAAACCATACGGAAGCAATAACTGTTACTGCCTGCAGGGGCCACTCCAGTTCTGCACTGTAGCTACCTCTGGGATTCTTGATAAGAGAAGAGGTATGTGCTTTGTCACTTCTGCCTGCTGGCTTTATGTTACAGCTCACCACTGTTAAAATTCCCCAATCCACAGGTAGCGACACCATCACTGGGATCATCTCTGATACCGATGAAGCACAATGCTGCACCTTCCTAAAGTTGCACATTAACACCGACTGTCATCTAATCGGTGACAATATTTTCTCAGACAACTGAGCAAGTTTGCAGTCAGTCAACGCCTCCATGTCTGATTTTGCACAGCCCTTACAGAATGCATATATACAAGTGCTATCACTGTATGGTAGTAGTATAAAAGGCCGCTAGTTTAACTGGGACTCCTCTCCCCTCAGGTGAATCCCCATACATCTAATATACTACCATACAGACCAATAGGATGACCGCAGACTCATCTCAACCTGTGGTTGACTTATTACAGCTGCTTCCTGATGCAGACGACTCGTGATTTAAAAGCAGCCTCGTGATTTTAAAAGCAGCTCCTTCCCCAGTGTCGTAAATCTTTTCTGTGACCAGTATCATGCTCCACATTTTGCTCTATTTTATTTCTGCTTTTTAACTATATATTTACATTTACAAAGCTAATACTCTGCACTTCACCCCATATTCAATGTTTCATTTTCTTGCACACTTGATCGATTCTCATCATTTTTTTTTCCGCAGTGCATACTTTGTGTTGATATCTTTTTTCCTATAAAACACATCTCCTGTGCAGTATATTCTTATTTACTCTGTATTGTGTGCTCTCTGTTGATGTGCTGTAGCCTCATTCCATATCACATTTTAATTCCTGATACAGTGGCATTTCCTACAATGATGTTGCACTTTGCATTGTACTGTGTCTTCCTCTTTCCATGCATAAACGTCATTTGTGAGCTGGGTGCAGCAGAGTAACATACTTAGAGTCTCTGATGAGAACGTGGCCATTTGAGCCCAAGAAAAAGCCTGATCACATCTGCCGGCTGAAGGCTCGACTCTGTTCCTAGGTCAGTTAATCTCATCTCAGTCTGAGCAGTCAGGCAGACATGCAGACAGACAGATCAACGCAGCACTGGACGATGCACTGGAGTTAACCTCACGCAAATCGCATATAATCTACAAAGGATGCCAAGTAACAGCTGGGATACATTTGCAATTCGCTGCAGTCATCTTCAAGCCATGAAGCCTAATCTTGATAAGATTTTATACTAGTTCTTTGGAGCTGAATGTAATCCATCACATAACCTCAGTGCCACTGATGGAATGGCCCATAATCCTGCTTTCATGAGTGCGAATGAGCACTTAGGCAGCCAAGGAGAACACAGGCAGGGTGTACGCAGCACTGAACAGTCGCCTTTCATTCATTTTTGCTCATAGTTGGGAAGCTGGCAGTATGAGTAGCCATGGGTACCAGTCACAAGCAGGGTTTAACTTTCTCAGCATATTGATTTTCTGAAATCGCATGCCGTTTGTGTTTGCAGGCTGATTGGGGGGTGACTTCTTCATCCTTTTAGGTTGTGCAAAAAAAGGAGTGTCTCCCACGAAGGAGTGCAAGTCTCTTATCACCTCCCCCCAAAGCATCATGGGTCTCCAAAAACCTCCCCTGAAGGAGCACAGGTATCCCAGCACCTTCCTCAAATAGCATAAGTCTCTCGGCATCTCCCCCAAAGGAATGTGGATCTTCCAGTATCTTCCCCAATGGACTGTGGTTCTCCTGATGTCTCCCACAAAGGAATGTGGGTCTCCCGATGTTTCCCCCAAAGGAATGTGGGTCTCCCAACGTTCATTTCCCCCAAAAGGATTGTGGGCCTCCCGGGATTTCCCCAAAAGGAATGTGGGTCTCCCGGCATTTCCCCCAAAGGAATGTGGGTCTCCCTATGTTTCCCCAAAGGAATGTGGGTCTCCCGATGTTTCCCCCAAAGGAATGTGGGTCTCCCGGCATTTCCCCCAAAGGAATGTGGGTCTCCCGATGTTTCCCCAAAGGAATGTGGGTCTCCCGATGTTTCCCGCAAAGGAATGTGGGTCTCCCGGTGTTTCCCCCAAAGAAATGTGGGTCTCCCGATGTCTCCCCCAGAGGTGTGTGGTTCTCTTAGCTCACACCTCTTCTGCTTCACTGCAGATCGGTGTGAGCCAGTGAGTGGGCTTTAAGCTCACAGTGACCACTACATCCAAGGTTTGTGGGGTGATGGCAAGTGGAAACATACAAGCTGAAACAAACTCAAAGCCCTCTTTACAGGAAGCAGCTGAATATCTGTATGTGTGTGTAGGAGCACACGTGGGTTTGTATTTACCACATTATGGGGTCCAAATGTCCTCACAATGTGGTAAACCTTGAATTTGTATATGTCTGTGAGAGTGTGTGGAAGAGAGCCAGTAACTGCCTTTTGTAGAGAGTGTGTGTGTGTGTGTGTGTGTGTGTGTGTGTGTGTGTGTAAACATGCCCCCTTGACATGTCTGGGAAAGTGGCCGTATCTGAGTGTGTATTTCAGGTGAATCCCGGAAGGGGCCAGGCTTTGTGGTCTAACAGCCATATCACGAGGGAACAGGCAGCCTACTTAAAGGGGCAGCTAGGTCCAAGCGTGATGGCCAAATCAGGGAGGCGTGGGAGCAGGAAGCTGCCCAGAAGCGAGTAGCTCAGGCCAACGTTAATAAAAAAGAGATATTACCCGGCTAATTAACAAGGCAGCTATGCCAAGATGACCTGGAGAATAAGCTAACACAGAAGCAGTGCTAACACAGATACAATACTAACCAATGGTGTCTCATTAGGTTACCCAATTTATGTTCTATTTTTAAGAAATGTTTTAGTATTTCAAGGTTTTTGCCCAAGTACAGTCGAGGATTCATTATCAATCCATATTCAGTTTGGTGTGATTAAATTGTTGGAGTTTTTGTGGATTTTATGGGATATGTGAGGTTCTGTGTTTGGTGTGGGTAGGCCTGGTAGGGGGGCATATTGTGGGCAAGGCCACGTTTTTTTTTTCAGTAGTTTGTGTGTGGTATGTCGGGGTTGAATTTTTGGCATGCAGTTAATCTGTATTCCAGATCTCCTGACTGGATGTGTGTGTGAGGCATGTGTACGCTGGGTGAGTTATGGAATTTGTGTGGAAAAGTTTGGGTTTTGTTAGGGCTGCTGGATAATACTGTTTCCACTTGTCGCCAGTAGGGGGACCTGGTGATCTATTTTTTTTAAAGATAATGCTAAACGTAATCAACACTTAGTCAGTGCTGGACTGGCCTTTGACCAACAACCCCCATCCCCTCCTGCTTATAGTAAATTGTCAAATATTGAGAAAAGAACCACAAGTTTTAATCCTTGTCCAGCCATCTCTCACTGCGTTTTTTAGTCTTCCAGCCAAAATTTATAGCGACTAAAAAAAGCAAGCCAGTTCAGACTCTGGAACAAAACGCATGTTACGATTTCTTTGGTTGCAAATAATTTAAAGATATGCATAAATATATCACTGCAGAATTTAAGAGTGTTTGTGACAGATTACGTCCATATTCAATTCAGATCCATGTTATTATATTGGTAAGTTTTCTCCTGAAATCACAAATAAATAAAATAAATATAGCAATATAATGTCCATGTTTTAAACAGCAAAAGATATTTTACCAATACATTCAGGCATACTAAATAACAGCCCCCTGGGAACAATAAAGTAAATCTTATTTAATGAGGACAAGGAAAATCTTTGCATAGTAGGAACGAGCCATGGTCAGTTTTCATAAATAATTATACGTAATAACCATTTAATTAGACGTGACCGAAGAGTTTCTGCTTTCGGGCGGAGGATTGACTTAAGTGGTTTGCAGCCACTCCCGCTCAGCATTGGGTTCAATCCGAGGCGTTTCGGGGTGACTGAGGACACGCGCTTCCTTTCGAGAGGGTGACGCAACCACAGCGCGGGTTTGGCGCGAAATATGTACGAATTACCGTTTGCGCATTTCTACTGAAAGTTAGTACGCGCTCAGTTAATGCTGCGCAATGGCGGGACCTGCAGTATCAGAGTAAAGTTACCCGGCTATGGTTGATGACTACCTTCTTCGGGTCCCAGTCTAGACTGGCCTGGACACCCTGGATTTCAGCTTTGCCAATTAACACTCACGCATCTGGCGTGACACTCACGATTTCAGCATGAATCTCACGCCAAATATATAATACTCCATTAAAAAACCTAAAAATTAGCCATAGCAAAAGGGTTGAGGCAGTTTACAAACCCCGCAGGACAATTTATAAAGTTACATACATGTACGTGCGTGTGCATGTTGTGTGCATGAACGCATGCACGCATATGAGATTAGAACAGAAAATTTCACCCCAGCCAGCTGACCAAAGTTGGTAACCCTGTAATGTATGTTAAATGCACCTAGTCTACGTAACAAAGAAAACGGTGATAAATGATGAAGGCACATATCAATATAACATGCAAACACGCTGTCACGGTCCGATCGGTTTACCTAGTGTCGTCTTGGTTTACGCATTGGTTTAGTAACCCCCTGGTTACTCTTGCAAGGGGTACTGTATCCCTGAACTCCCAAGACACTTTAGCTTTCACACCATTAAAAGTCCCTAATCTCTACAAAGCGACGCGCCAGTGGACTTTTTGGGAAATAAGAAAACATATATAATTAATTCCAGATTCATTCACTCTGTGGATTGGAAAAACGTGTCCGGGTTTTTATTTATTATTTTATAATACTGTGTCAAGCGAAACACGAGCCAGCTCCCAAACAAATTTGAGAAGGTCATCCTTAAACAATTCCCCCCGCCTTTTATCTGACTCAGTGTCGCACAACTCCTTTCTAATTATCGGCCATGGTTTCACAACACGCCCTACTGCTGTGAGACGGCAAAATAAAACAACCCTGCCAGCCACAAGCCAAGCAATCAAGTGCCATTACTACAAACGCCATGTCGGTGAGAAGGCGCAGCTGGCAGAGGTACGGGCGACCCGGCCACCGGGCTTCCGTACTGCGGCAGCCATGGCAACACATCACCGTGGTGTATGTTTACCTTAGTAACCGCTCACCTAGCGACGCGGACGTTGCAGTAAGATTGGGACAGCCGCGTCCCCATTGCAGGTGATGTCTACAAACCCGTTTTATATGTGACGCTTCAAAGAAAATGGATTGCGCCTGCTTACACTATGCCCTGGACCTTACGGCGGGTGGCGGCTTGACTTTGACCTGTGAACAGAGGGCTGCCTTGCAGACATCCTTGCTGGTCATAAAAGTAAACTATAAGTTCAGCCGTGTCCTCTTTTGGGGGAAAATTTTAGGGCTGAAGAATGATTATTTTATAGCACAGGGGGTGGCAGCAGATGAAATGAAAGCCAAGAAAATACTCTACAGGTAAGAACAATGACACCAAAGAATTTACCGTGCGGCTGCAGCGCTACATTCGAAGAGACACGGACTGTTTCCTTGTGGCTCCGCTAAGGCGGCTTCCCCCGTGTTCTTCTCCTGCCAGCCTTAACTGCACAGAGTGGCACTTGCTGCCCCCGGTCACAGCGCCCCTGCTGGCGTACGCGTCGACGCTGAACGGGCGCTTCACAGGTGACCCCTCGTTTGAGTACGAGCACATAGAGACGCGCCAGCAGGGGGAGATGGAAATCACTGCGGATTCAAAGGCACGGCACCGTCTCTTTCTGTGGTTTTTAAGGCATTTACGTGAATGCATATTATGGTCTGATTTAACTATTACCCCCTGCCCCCCATTATCCTACAGTACTTTGTTGGAGTAAATTACTCTCTGTGCTTATTATAATGTATTGTACATTACATATTTATTCTAACATTCCTTGCACAACAGTATTGCAGTTTTTTAATACACTTACAAACCATACATGAATGTTGAATATATGAACCGGGTTGTATATGACCACTGTCTTGTCCTAACTGCATGTATGCCTGAGAGTCATCGACACCTGGATATGAATTTCCTGCGTGTGAGCAGATGTGGCCGGTTGGTCTGATTCTGATTGTCATGCCGGTCGTTTCAGGTAAAGGTGAATGAAGAGCAGAGGGTGGCAGCTGTGGTACACACCATCGACCGGCAGGCCTCTGTGGTTCCACGGGGGGCCTTCACGAGGACTCCTGACGGGGCCGTTCAGACCAATCGCAGCTTTGAAGGTGAGCCTTGCACGCACACCCACACTCGGAGGTCTGCGTCTCCCAGGGTCTAACTCCAGCATGCCTTTGCACTCCTGGGGCAGGTCTGTCTTGGCCGGAGGCTGTAAAGCTAAGCAATTACTATCACTTCACTGAGCCGCAGGACGTGAAGAAGACCCGCCTTCTAGACATGACCCGTCTGGACCCCTCTCTCGATTTCCTGGCCTCCTTAACCGAAGACATACCAAAAGGTAAATAAAACAACCTATACCTTACTTTTCTGAATTTTTAACTAAATTCAGCAATAAATCAATTTTAATGGTTCAAAATGACAGGAAGTGAAACCTCGCAGTATCTGAGAACTGTAATGAAAATCAGTGCATTGCACAGACCGCTCAAGGCACAATTAAACTCATTTCAAATGTACGCTTAGGGATTTACCGCAGGCAGGGAGGCTTTTAAGGGGGCACCATCCAGACTGCTCCAGACTGAGACATTTTAGCAGTTCCAGACATCCAGCACAATGTTTGTCAATTCTGTGTTTTCCTGTATTCTTCTGTCTGACCTCATCTGATATGAGGAGTGATGTGACGTAGTGCTGCGCTGATGAAGCCGTTAGCGACTGATGCATTTCAAAACAGCAGTCAACCCAGAGTTGAAGTACCACAGTACAGTTAGGTTAACTGGCTTTATCCATCCATTTTTTGTAACTGCCTGTCCTATTCACGGTCATGGGGGTCTGGAGCCTGCAGACAGAAGGTAGGGAACAACCCAGGATGGGGCACCAACCTATTGCACGACTCTTGCATACCTATGAGCTATTTGGCAACTCCAATTAGCCTTAGGAATTTTGGGACTGCGACGGGAAACCAGAGTACCCAGAAGAAACCCCACAATGACAAGGGAGGAACATGCAAATTCCACACACATCAAAAAACTTGAACCCTGGTGCCAGAGATGTGAGACAATAGTGCTAACCACCACATCACCATCCCACCCTAACTGGCTTTATCCTACAATTTTACTGAAACCTAAAAAGATTGTTTTTGAGAATTCCAAAAAAAGCTAAGATTAACCACATGCATAAATAATGTGGCACAGCATTTCCACCGAATTTGTCACTGGTTCAAACCCCAGGGCCAGCAGAGTGATTCCATCTTTGGGGTCCTGAGCAAGCTCCTTAACCCTTAATTTCTCCTGGGACGATCTGACCCTGACCTCACAAGGTTTTTGGTGTCTGGCTTTATATGGTAATAGTGTGAGGGGCCTGTAGCATGGTGTACCTCCATGACCTTGCCATGTGTTGGTGATATCAGCATCTAAGGCTTTGCAGCATGTGATCATTGTTTTGACTGATGGAGATCTTGGAACACTTAAATGTAAAGTTTACTTTAGGGCTCACCTGCTGGCCAGCTGTACTGACTTTAAGCGGAATTTTAATCCATTTAAAGACAATCTGAAATGAGGAGAGCAGGAGCCTTTGTAAGGGCTACGTGCACAGAACCAAGGTAGGAATCAAACCTACGACCCGAGGTGTTAGGCCGTATTGTTACCCACTGAGCCACCTGTATGTGTTGGATAGTTTAATTGAAATGGAAATTTCACTAATGCGTACCATGTCCAGTAATATATGAATAATATAAGCCTTCTAGGGACCAGAACACATGGCCGTTCAGAAACGTCTAGTCTTAACCACAGGTCCACCTGCTGCTGTAAAAAACTCCCCCAGACAGAAGTCAAGCACATGGTACTTGGCAGCCTTCTTAGCGCTTGTGCTTTATGGAAAACCCACTGGGTTTCATATATTGTGTAATAGATTTCACAAAATGTTGGTGTGTGAGAACACGTGCACACGCGCACAGTGCATTGTGGTAGAAATCCATCAAAAAAAAATTGGATTGTTAGGGAAAAAAAAGTACACGGAACATGTTTATTTAAAGCTCCCTCCCCTTTTCCAGTAAAAGCTCATTAGTCTTCCACTTCTCTGGGTTGAGAGGCCAGCATTCAGATTTGGCTCCAAGCTCAGTCAGAGCATTGGCCTGTTATATAGTTGAACTTTCCACAAGGGGCGGGGGGGTGATTCGAATTTCTTACGGCATTAAATCTACGAGCCACCCAGCGCCCGCAGAAAACTCCCACAGCGTGCAGTGAGAGTGCTCGTTCTGAGGGTGCTACGCTCCCTACGCAGCCACATGCTGCCTAAACACACTTAGGACACAGCCATTCCAACTGGCCTCCAAAGTAAACCCCATTCCTAAGTATTGGAGTGTTGAACTCCCATTACGCAAGACCTAGTCTAACATCCTGCTTGGGGGCCTGTTCCCAACAGGGTCCTGGAGTTTGCAACTTGAGAAAGGCAGCAGTGTTGTGGTGCTGCGCAGTCTGTTTTGGTTGGGCTTGACCTTCTTCCACGTGCCCACGACTCCACAACACGGATACATCTACATGGGTGATGGTCTCAAGAACATAGACCTGCCCTTCATGCTGTGAGATCCCAGGAGGCATCAGACGTGAACCAAGCTTCCCCGAATGCCATTTTTAATAAAGTATAAAAGAAAAGCGACTCCGGCTCGTTGATTTCTTGGCTGTGAACGCAGCAGCACACAGAAACGGGACGTCTGGTCAGACTCATTTTATTTACAGACGAATGTGCATGTGGGCTGTCCTAGCAGGGCCGCTCAGTGCTTCATGTAGACAGGCTTGAGGCTGTAGCGGACGTTATTCTTCAGGCAGGGGTCGCCCACCGGCATGCGGACTTTGCACCACTTCAGTCCTTTCCTGAGGATGGGCTTCACAGAGCGTACGGACCAGCGGGTCAGATACCTGCAGCCGACCAAAGGTTAGTGAACAACAGTTCCAGGTCACTGGGACTATATTAGGCATTTAACCAGATGGGGTCCTACAAGTTCTCCTAGCATCACCCCCCCTTATTTACATTTACTGTTTATTAGGGATGTCCCAATCCACTTTTTTGGTACAGTCAGATCCATTTACTATTTATATCTGCCGATTCCAAGTCATGATCTGATCTTGTAATAAATCAACACACACACACAATATGTGTTGGTGGATTCCTCCTCTAAGCCACATGATTTCACCGTATTCATCCCTATGATGTTCCTGGAAGTGCCTCATTAGATTTGTTGTATTAAATAACACCCTGTTGCAGCCTCCTCTCATAAGGATGGCTTTGTAAACATTGCAGGTAGCAGCTGCAGCTGACAGTTCAGTGTTAAAAATGCACAGATTTTCATGTGTACATACTTGTAAACGGTCTTTAAATTGTCTTGCTTGTTATGTTGTCCCAGAGCTCACCCACCAAGAAATTAATTGCATGTACAACAGACTTGGCCAATAAAAATCTTTCTGATTCTGATTAGTCATGAGATTAAAGCTTCACTAACAGCTGTTGGCCAAGGTATCTGGGGTAACAGACAGGGCAGGTTTTACCTCATGGGAGTTACAGCATCGCAGCAAGACTCACCTGTTCAGCTGGGGTTTGGGTTTTGGCACATGGCCTTCTGGCAATACTGGTCTGTGATCCGGAAGGAGGCCTGAAGCAAAAGACAGACATTTTACTTATTGTTCTTGACTAAGTCTAAATTATACACTCAGGGCACCACCTGCACCAAAACGAATTCCTAGTGCATTTTGACCTGGTGAATGAAAGGATTCTGGTCCCGATTCTGACCTGCTCTGTGCGCCATCTTCACACAGATGGCGATCTTGTTATGTTCCTCGGTACAGAGACCCGTGATCCGACGTGGCAGCATCCCCCCGTCCGAGCGGATGAACTGACTGAGCAGCAGGACGTCCTGACATTATGCCACACAAACAAGAGGAAACACGGTCGTCTCAGAATAATTAAACACAGAGTGTCCTGCTGAAAAAAGGGAGCTAATTAGCTCCGTTATGCTCTTGTTATGATTCTGGCTGGTTAACACGCAGTTTGCACTGATCTTTATATGGAGAAAAATCAAATTAAATGCGCACAAACAGGCTCTAGTCACACCCTTGGACACAGTTTCACACAAGCAAGCAGCTGTGTAAGTGCGTGCATATGTATGGATTTATAAAAGGCTTTTCGTGGAGTTTCCCCAGCAGCCTGGCAGTGCAGGGAGGCAGCCTGAGGAGCAGATCCCAACAGCAGGCAGCCAAATCTGTCTGTTTGGCATTAGGCTGCGGGAACAAAACCAGCTTCTCAGCATTTTATGTCTCATTGGGGATTGAGCTGCTGCACTCCACCCCCAGCTCTAGCATCGGAGCCAAAGGAGCCAAAGGGGGGAGGCGGGAAGGAGAGAGAGGGGTATCTAGGGGACCGGGATGGAGAGGTGGAGGTGGGGGTTAAGGGACACCAAGAAGGACGGGAGGGGGAG
>JAODJW010000039.1:17607208-17629644 GCA_026777045.1 Hyperopisus bebe | reverse complement strand
GGGGGTAGGAAAGAGAGAGGGGGAGCTGAGGGGGGCAAGAAGGAGAGCAGGGGGAGTCAAAGGCCATTGGGAATGACAGGAGGAGGAGCCGAGGGGGAGATGGGGGGGGGGGGGTCGGAAAGGACAGGAGGCCGACCTCTCCATTAGGTGAGCCAATAAGAACCAACGGGCATCAAGTGTCATCACACACTCGCTATTCAATAGAATGCAGCGTGACTGCTGTGAGGCTGCTTCCACAGATCATGCAAGCAGGCCTCAGTGAAGTGTCCCTCAGGGAGGCCAACCCCACTGGGGAAGAAAAGGGTCTCTCCTTTCAGTGATGGAGAGAGAATGTGGTTTTTCCCTGAAGCGTTTGGGAGGTACAGTGATAAAGCATCACTGCAGAGAAAAAGCCCCCAGTTCACTGCTCGAGGCAGACGGCACTATACAGTGTGTGACTGGCACTGGGCAGCTCCTGCACAGGAGGCACCGTACTCACTGCACAGGAGGCACCGTACTCACTGCACAGGAGGCACCGTACTCACTGCACAGGAGGCACCGTACTCACTGCACAGGAGGCACCGTACTCACTTCATAGCTGTACTTGTGCTTCAGGTTCCACCGGCAGATGGGGCATCGTCCCTCTGGGTTCGGGGGCTGTGGCCACTGTGAAGCTCCAATAGAAATTCCCTCAATCTGCCCAGCAAAGTCATTAGGTAAGGTTACACCTTCACATGCCACTCTTCCCGAGAGCCCAATTCACTGTGGGGGAATAAGGTGGCCCTACACCAACAATTCCACTTTCAAATCGAGGCAGAAGGTGTGTGTGGTGAGGAAGCAGCATTAGAGAAATCCGGAACACTGACACCTGTTTGCTGCAGGTCTGTCCTCCACATACAGAACAGTACAGTACTGGTGAAATGTCATAAACAATAACTTAAAGATGCACTGTGAAGATGAAGGACTTCAGAGCTTTACAGGATCTAATGTATACTTACAGTTGTGGTTTTGCCATCTGTTTTCTCCACCACTAGAAACAAAGAAGGACACATCGTTGTGACACATTATATAAAATGACACAGTGAAATAGGGTTTCTGGCCATTTCAGGCATCATCACGGGATAGGCCCGCGGCGAACTGACTCCCCAGACCGTAACCACTTGGACGGACTTCCTTTGGACACAAGCGCTCTGGAAGAAATTAACGGGTACCGAACAGCTCGAAGACAGCGCCTCCCCGTCACCCTCGGACTATGTGGCTAGACACCAACAGTCGAATAACGATGCTACTGTACAATGTTACTGCTGATTGCAGGTGTTATGCCGAAAAAGGCATCCCTGCCGTAGAATGCATGCCGGTGTTCTAACGAATTGAGCTTTTAGGGGTTTTTTGGGGGTTAGGGTTAGGGTTTTAGGGGGGTTTTGGGGTTATGGTTAGGGTTTTAGAGGTTTTTTGGGGGTTAGTGTTAGGGTTAGGGCTAGGGCTATCGATTAGCACTACGGTAGCCTAACTCGACAAAGTAGCTCAACCCGTTTCAGATCAGCGACCAATCGGTCATTTAGAGACAGGCATGCATTCTACGGCAGGGATGCCTTTTTCGGCATAACACCGGCTAACAGTATAATAATCGTGTACCACGCTCATGATAACAGCAGAACAACGGTATGCCACGCTAATGCTAACACCTGGCTAGCTAAAGAAATACCACGTTCAAGCTAACAGTCAGCTAACAGCCTGCCAACGATGCACCAGGCTAACGCTTACAGTCGGCTAACACTAGGATGACGATGTTCCATGCTAATGATAACAGTGGGCTAATGATGTTCCATGCTAATGATGACAGGCGGCTACTGATGTACTTCACTCAAGGTGACAGCCGGCAAAAATAACCGCAAGACTTACCTTGGCGAATGCCCCGACACTGAACACTCCCAGCAGAAATAAGTGGAACCTTATTTATTTTCTGGAAAACGCCTCTGCTTAAAGAGCTGGCTAGGCACCACACGCCTGACACAGTACTCCACACACAGCGAGCAGCCATCTTGATACTGACCTTTCCTCTGCGCCTCCCCCCGCCCTCGGCTTCTTTTTTCTTCTTCTTCCTTTTTAACCTAAGCTTAACATTAGGATAATTTAGATTAATTATCGCCCTCTAGTGTTAAGGAATACAAAACACAAAACGGTCACAAAATGTGAACGAGAGTTCAGTTCATTTGTGGATGTGAGGCATATAATTTAATAATTTATTACATACAATTAGGCCATATTTTTTTTTAAGATAGGGCTTGAGATTTAATCAATGGGGATTTTGTGGTGAACCAGGTCTAGTATAAAGCTTGGTCCTTTAAAACCAGCATCTTTCTCAGCTCTGCTATGGGTCCAAGATCTGCAGAGGGAAGCTGGTAGCAATGAAATCAGCATGACTCTGTACTTATCTCACAAAATCCACAGCCAATTCATAAGTAGTGTCTTCCTGATATCGCCAACGGAGCCGTTCGCTGCCCTGAAAATCAGTACAAGGTTTGTAAATCTGCAGCATTTGTCAGCAAAGCGCCAAATGTAACATTTCCATGTCAAACCAAATAGACAAGAATTTCTAAAACGCCGACCTTTGACCTTTTCATTTTATCACTGACCCGTAGTGCTGCACCAGGCTATTTCTCAAAAAAAATCCCAAAGACTTAAAGCTGTAGAATTGGATTTAACTGACTAGACTACATTTAGGTTTTAAGAGCTGCAGGAACCTTCTTTCAGTAAATTTGAGTTCTATTGATAGAACAAAGTTGGCACTAATTATATGAAATTTTTTGATAAATGTCTCACAGTGTCTTAAAGATAAAGATTATAAGTAGAGATAGACATTGTTGACCCCATGGGAAAATTCTGGTGCATACAGCAACACAAACTTAGTGAACGTGATGGAAAGTAATAAAAGTAGACAGTACACAAATAAAATATCCTGCAAAACAGAATATTGTGATACAAGAAATAAACATTTAAAAATAATAATAATAAATTCTATGCTAACAGAGTAATAAAGTGAAACAATTAAAAAAAAACATTTTCTACATGATTTGCCTGCTGAATAATGTATTAAAAACTCCTTTTATAGAAGGGACAGTTGTGTACACACAGATTTTACACATCTCCAATCATTGCTTAGTTAAATAACTATCCATGACAGCTCCTCCCGGTAAAACACCAGGCACAACACAAGCTGGCCTCTGACAGGCTTCCAGGACACATCCACTCACAAAGGCATTTGGCAGTTCCCCTTAAACACATGCTTTTGCAATAGAAAGCCTCAATCAAACTCATACAAACATGTTGTGATGTATGCGAAACCCCAAACGAACGTGCGGCAGACAACTGTGCCATGGCCAAACTCCTCTTGGCTTTTATTTCCTTTCGTTTGCTTCATTAGTTCTGATTATTGGTAACATTAGGTGCTCAAATAGGGGGGCGTGTGGCTGACCAGCAGTTTTTGCCAGTTGGGGGTTGGACTGAAGTTCCCATTAATTCATTACATTTTTGAGGTCAGGGTGCAGGGGGTGGGTCTCCCTTTACATTCCTACAGTATGTATTCTCCTTTAGACTATATGTATGTATATCAGCTTTCATTGTATGGAAAAAAACGAACTACAACATGTTAAATTAAGGTCCTGGGCAGGTGTGTGGACCCAGGAGCATACATATCTCCCAGTAGGAGGAATACGGAAAGATCTGCAAAGGAGAAGACCTTTAAAGACAGGCCTGGTCCTCTTTGAACTGATGAATGTCTGATAGAGGGTCTGATTCCACCACAATGTCTGCCCCGTCTCTCATAACCAGTTCAAGATTGTTCACCAATGCCATTCTTTTTCCATGTTAACCATCCATCCATCAATCTGACCACTTGTCCCAGCCAGTGTTATAGGAAGAGTTAAGATTTTCTTCTGCTGGTTTTTTTCCCCAAAACATCTGTTTTGTGCTATTCTCCTGTGAACTTGTTAAAATCCTGATCTTTGTTTTATATTTATTTTTGAATGCATGATTTGGCTTAGCTTATAATAAACCACAGACGACAAGGGGAACATGCTGTGATAGGCACACAGAATAGTTCCAAGCAAGGCAGTCTCTCTGCTGCATACAGACCTCCTCGTGGGAGGTGTACTATTCAGCTACAGGCATGCAGTTCCTCCTCCTGGCTTCCTCCTCGCAGTGACGAATTCTTCACTCGGAATCCCGGCAGCCCTATAAGCTCGACCACCTTTTTTAAGCCGAGTCACAGCTGGATGTTCTGAAGTTTCAGGCAGGGTGACAAGGCAGAAGTAGGCAAATGTGCAGCCAGTGTGCAGCCAGCATGGTGCCAGCAGGAGTCAGCGTGCTCATTTCAAACAGATCTGAGTCTTTGCATTGTGGGAACTCCTTTCATGCAACAGGTCTGTATATTGACCAGTGCTATGGAAAGTATCCATGAATGGTTTGTATTATAAACAATTTGCCAGTTTTGTATCCACTGTTAATACCATTCATGAGCATTAATTCTCAAAACACGTCATCTGTTTTAACAAAATAGGTGCACAGACATTTTGGGTCCGGCACTGGCTCACTGACAGTCACTGTAGCCTTACAGGTTGTGGGTTCAGTTCCCGCTCTTGGCTCATTGTATGAGTTTTCCCACATATCTCACCTACAGTTTTAAAATGTGTTAAGTGCTGACTCTAAACTACCCACAGTGCATGATTTTGTGTGAGAATATATAGCAAGTGCTGTGATATGAACCCATCCAGGGCGCTCTATGACTTGTGCATTCTGGGATTCCCTCAGGGAACACTGTCACCCTGAATTGAGCAGTTATGAAAAATGGATGGATAAATATTTGGACAGTTATGGTCAGAATGTATAACCCAAACCTTTTTTTGGGTCTAAAGGGTAGGAATGATCTATGTAATACAGACCTGAGTTGTATAGTAATGTGGTTAGTGAAGGAAGGACATTGTAGACTCATAAACGTCTGGAACCTGGCAAGAAATTCATAGCAATTCTTCCGGGGAAAGCAATCACAGATGGTGCTTATTCTGAAGTTAAGGAGAAGTTACCACATGATGCGAGTGTGCGTTTCATTGCAGATGTGAGCTCTCAACTTGCACAAAAAATATCCAAGATATGTAGAGTTTATGGAAGCGCTAAGTAAATTTACACTTTGACTTTTCATTCATTTAACGTGCTCTTTAGAACATATTACTAGTATATGTTTGGATTATGTGTTTTTTGCTATAAGGTGTCCTGAACGGTATGGGAAGATAAATCTGACTTACATAAAATTTGACTTATATAAGGATTTGCAGAACTGCCTGTAATTTGCAAAGCTGTTCCATTGTAGACTCAGTTTTGGAGGTTTCTGTGTTTAATATGTGACATCCATCTTCTCCTGCAAAGAACTATTCAAAAATAGTGATGACATTTAACTGGTCCTCACAGCAGTAATTACATTTTTTTTTGTCAGAAATGTCAAAAATTGTTTTATTTTCTTGCAGACTTTTTACTTTAGAAATAACCCATGGGGGGAAGGAGATTTGGGGGGTGGTGACATTTTAAGTGAGGGGGGGCAGCACATCATGGATTGTAAATATATACATATATTTTTGGAAATGAACCATAGGCCCAAACCCCCAAACTGCTGGGATCGGGTGGAATACTCCAAAGACTGGGGGCGGGGGCTCTCTGCACAATAGTGGCTGCCTCCATTATTCAAATCAAACATGGCACCCTACAAGCACAACGCATCATCGGGGTTAAAGGGCTGCAAGACATGCCACATGGGTCACCATGGCGACTGTGAGGCCATTATGGCTTAATGTCACGTTCGCAAGCTGTAAGTCAGCCCTTGTCTCTTTTGCTTTGACTGCATCACACCAGTTAGCGGGAAGCATGATCACCCCACACGTCCTCCCTGACCACGCTTGTCATGTTGGGCTGTAAAGTCTGATTCATTTCGCTTTGCTTCTGACGGGACTTCCTGATGCAGTTCTAAAAAAAAAATTGTACGACGTGCGCTGGGTGTTAACGTCACTGCTGTGGATTTCCAGAAATGCCGGTCACATCTGGTGGGTTTCTGAAATGTCATGTGAGGAAACGTCGGCTGGACAGATGAAGCATGAACGTGCTCAGAGGAGTCATCCACTCTGATGAAGGACCAGGGGTCACGGCCCAGTTCTCCTCACGTCTCGCCACAAAGCCAACATCCTCTTCTTCACACATAGAGCAGGAACGTGCAGGGGATTGGGCTCTGGGAGGACCTGAGCACCTGCTCCTTTTGCCCAAACGATCAGAAGTTCCTCCTTTAAAGGTACAAATGCCCCTTTTCGATCAGAGACGATGAAGCACCTGCCCAAAGAAAAGCCTCTGTGCTGTCCTGATGCAGACCACCCTCACAAAAGTGCAGACGTTCCATACGGTCCATTCAGACACATCCCAGGCTGGCTTGTTCTGCGTCCTCAATGGAAATACTCCGGTGCATCCCAAAGTGGGACGATTAGCTTGTAAAGGCTGCTGACTCGCAAATCAATTGTCCGCAATCATTCAGAATTCTTTGAATCCCTCTCTTTAGCAAAAGCGACACAGACATAAGCCAGCTTTAACACTGGACTTTATAGAGTAAAAACACAGGATTTGTAGAGTAAAAAAGGCAGCTCACAGGCCTCCCGATTGGCTCTTCTCCACACTGATGAAGATATGAATGATTACATTCATAGTGTCTACAATGTGTATTCATGCTTGTGCTCTGATCTGGCCTTGTCGAGGCAGCCATGTGAGATTTGGCCCTGCAGCCTCGCCAGCATGCCTCCCGTCGGATGCCCCCACCGGGGCCTACGTGCCAACCGGCAGGGCCTCCTCGCCGAATCAATGCATCTTGGCCAGGCCGAGGGATCCGCCTTCCAGCCTCTAGTCCGCGCTCCTCATGCGAGAACATCGGCCCACATCGCGCTCGGGCGGCTTTTGTGAGTGCACACACGGCGCAGTGTGTTCCAGCGAGGCTCCGGCCTATTAGCGTTCATGTCAGGCGTCTCCTCACCCACGGCACCACAAAGCCTTGGCACATCCGGCTCCCATTTAACTGTGTTTGACAACATTCCCTCCTTTTTGTGTAGGTTCCCATTGTGCGTGAAACTGCCCCCGTCTGCTGAACCTTGCATTAACCTCCACGGCAGTCAGGGCCTGGGCCACTTTTGTTTGGGGGCAGTTTATAGCCAGTTTAAAGAAAACACAAATACTGAAGTCAAATGCAAAATAGTTGGTCCCTAACTTGCCCTGCCTCAGTCTGGTATGTCCCTACTTAGCTTGAATGAAATAGGCGCAGTGTGTGCGCGTGTGTGTGTGTGTGTGTGTGTGTGTCGCAATTAGATTTTAGAAGAAATTCATTCCTCAGAGCAGTAATAACTGTTCATTAGAGGCCAATGGCCTTTCGGGGCATGCGATCTGGTCCCGCTCTTTGTTTCATTGCAGATGACTGCCTCTGAGTAATGTAACAAATGATTCCATTAAGTTCAAGTGTGTTGAGCATGATGTCAGCGTTTTCCCGCTGCGAGACAGTAAAATACCGCTAACATTCCCAGGCTGCCTGTCCTCTTACTCCTCACAGCCTTCTCAGGTGTTACCATGGTGCCCTCAGTGACAGTCTCACACACACCAAGCGCGCCACAAAGACTCACTAACTGTGTAAACGAACCGTTTCTTCTAAAAGGTTCTCTAGCTTAGTATCTAGAGCATAGACGCTACTACACGGGAGCGTAGGAACCAGAAGGGAGAGGGGAACATGTTCTCCCCAATATTTAATTTGGCTTCATTCACCCCGACAAAAAAAACAGACCCTTACGTTGTGTAGTGTGCCTCCCCCTATCAAACACTTTCTTCCACCCTTGTCATTTGTCTAACTTTTTTTTGTGTAATAGCTTAGGGGAGAGAGAAGGATTACAACATGCATATTTTGGGATTCAAACCCATGACCTTCATGTCATTAATACAATGCTCTACTTGGTTAGCCACAAGCCTGGAGCCTATGGTATATAGATATATATATCTTTTCGCAGTGGCTACATGGGACAAAGACGTGATCCTTTTATAACAATAAATGAACATATATTTACAGCCTTTCTTTTGTAACTCATATGCCTCGGGGGTTTGCCTGGGGAGACACAGTTCACCACCGCACCAGCAGGGGGCAGTGCTGCTGCTCAGGTGGAGGTCCGCTTCCTGGGGGTAGGAATAGCCCTGCTGTCAGCTGGACTCCTCATAGCTGTCCAGATGCTGTGTGTCCCGTCGACCTGGACAAGAGCCAACACAGAAAAACCAGAGGCTAAGGAAGGACCCCGCGGCTGAGATTTCAGGGCAGGCCTTTGGGGACGTGGCCGTGCTCCGCGTTGTCATGGACCTGAGGCAATGCAGCTGGGCTTTTTTTTCTTGAAGGAATATCTACCAATATACAAAATCAAGGAATAGCAGAAAAGGGTGTCTTGGTTTTCCCAGGCCTGCTCGCCAGCCTGGCGAGGGGGCGCGGATCTGGAATCGAATTCTAAGGCAGAAAGGAACAAAGCAGCAAAGGCGGAATATACCGTGTACCAGGCAGAGATACCCACTGTAAGAACTGGCATTCAGACTTTTGTTCCTCTTATAAAACCTTCATCTCCCGCCCCAGACTAAAAGCTACTCCACCGTGCCCTTGGAGGAACTGTTCATTTTGATTATGGGACCTCTTCAATGAATCGCTCTTGCAGGAACCATTTAAACTCAATGATCTTCAGTCCTTCTTCCAGACCTTTCTCTAAAGTCAGGGGTTGACGGATGTCAGTAAGTTGGGATTGTTTCCTTTGAGGACAGTGTTCAATGTGTTATATAAGGTCCCGGGCTTTTAAATAGGTTGCAAAAGGTACCTTGAACTCGGAGAGGTGTAGAGTGAAATGTTCACAGACATTCAAGAGCTGCCAGCATGTGAAGCAGGCAGCTAATTAGGGTAGCTGTCTCCCTAACGAAGACAAAGGGGAAAAAAGCTCCTTTGACCCCAGCAATCAAACAGTCAGAAAATCCCCAGTAAAATTCCATAAGGAAGTAGATTAGACTGGGATCTCAGGCATGAGTGAGAGCAGTTTTATATGAAAATTGAAGTCGTGTGTTTGCAGATACGCAGTGATCTGCACGTCGATGTGATTGATTATTTGGTACAGGAAAAGCTTTACACTTGGCTTTTAACAGCCTTGGTAAAAATATAATTGTTAAATTATATATTGATCATATAAAGTCCCATATGTAAAGTCTTGTCTTTTTCTCATTCATTTCACAGATGCATCAGGCTGGCTAGTGATGGTATAGTAACCAATAAAATTAACAAAGTGCTGTGAGCCCCAGCTGCCTGCAATGTGGGAGAGGGTTTCTGCTTCTCTAGATTCTGGGGGGGGGGGGGTCATGTTAATGTTTAAGTGAAGTCCAAATGACAACCAGATGTTTCCAACTTTTTTCGTTTCTATTTGTTTTCCTAGTTTAAGGCATTAAAGCGACACACAGAGCCTGGAGGCCGTCACTGCAAGTTTAGACATAGAAGAGTCTCCTTAAGCAGTCTACGTTTGTAACCACAGTGCACAAACCTCCATAACCAGTCTATGTGTCTACGTTTGTAACCACAGTGCACAAACCTCCATAACCAGTCTATGTGTCTACGTTTGTAACCACAGTGCACAAACCTCCATAACCAGTCTATGTGTCTATGTCTGTAACCACAATGCACAAATCTTCCTAACCAGTCTATGTCTGTTAATATGGTGTCTGAATCCCCGTAACCAGTCTATGTCTGTAACTACAGTGCACAAACCTCCATAACCAGTCTATGTCTGTAAATGCGGTGCATGAATCTCCATTACCAGTCTACATCTGTAACTACAGTGCATAAATTTCCATAATAATTTAAATACGATGTGTTAATGTCCATGAATGTCCATGACCAGTCTATGTTTGCAAAGCCCTGCACATGACATAAAGATAAAAAATCTATAAATCATGGCCACATTTTATTAATTCATTCCCTTGTCTTTGTTAAATCATGGGCATATTATATTAACGGGCATGTTTTACTACACAGTCTGCTTACAGCCCCATGCATCACCTTCATTTACGCCACTAGACACCTGCACTGCTGGTGTGGACAGAGATAGTTTAATTTTAAGGTTGGAATACAGGGGCCACCCATCCGGTATCTTATTGAAAAATAAAACGCCGTGTTCCGTTTTGAGCCTACACAGAGCCCAAGTTGTCCCATATTGATGATTTAACCCCCCCCCCACACCAAATTTCATTGTGTCCTCCATTCGGCCTATTGGAAGTGGCAACCCTAGATTGGAATGACCTACAAAGACATTCTTAGAAACTGTTATTTGCCAGAGGCACTTATGTATGGAGCCGCACAGAGAGGTATTGGGACATATCTCTTCATCATTGGATTTGGGTGTTTTATTCAGACTTTGCCACACCTAGCCATGCAGTCAAGTTTACAAACATTTGTGAAAGAATGGGTTGTTATGAAGAGCTCAGTGAAATCAAGCTTAGTACTGTCATAGCATGCCACCTTTGCCATTAGTCAGTTCATGAAATTTCTTCCCTGCTAGGTATTTTTTTTTTTCCCTGCTAGGTATTACTGCAAAGTGGAAATGTTTAGGAACAACAGAAGCTCAGCCACAGAGAGGCAGACCATGTAAAGTAACAGAGCGGGGTTGCCAAGTGCTGAGGCGCAGAGTGCATAAAGTCACCAACGCTCTGTTGATATAACTGCAGAGTTCCAAACTTCCTCTGGCAGTAACCCCAGCACAAAAACTGTGCTCCAGGAGCTTCATGGAATGGGATTCCATGGCCGAGCAGCTGCAGGCAAGCCTCACATCACCAGGCACGATGCCAAGCCTTGGATGGGGTGGTGTGAAACACGCCGCCACTGGACAGTGAAAACGTGTTCTGTGCAGTGACAAATCACACTTCTCTATCTAGCAGTCTGATGATGAGTCTGGGTTTGGCCGATGCCAAGAGAACGTTACCTGCCTGACTATATTGTGCCAGCTGTAATGTTTGGTGGAGGAGGGATAATGGTATGGGGTTGTTTTTCAGGGGTAGGACTAGGCCCCTTAGTTTCAGTGAAAGGAACTCTTAATGCTTCAGCATACCAAGACATTTTGGACAATTCTATGCTTCCAACTTTGCGGGAACAGTTTGGGGAAGGACCTTTTCTGTTCCAGCATGACTGCACCAGTGCACAAAGCGAGGTCCATAAAGCAATCGTTAAGTGAGTTTGGTGTGGAAGACCTTGACTTACCTGCACAGAACCCTGACCTCAACCCAATCAAATACCTTTGGGATGAACTAGAACAGATTGCAAGTCAAGCTTCACATCCGAAATCAGTGTCTGATCTCATAAATGCTCTTCTGGATAAATGGCCAAAAATTCCCACAGACATACTCCCTAAACTTGTGGAAAGCCTTCCCAGAAGAGTGGCAGCTGTTATAGGTACAAAGGGGAACCAACTCCATATTGATGCGTATGGATTTAATGGGATGTCATAAAAGTTCCTGTAGATGCAGTGGGCAGGTCTCCCAGTACTTTTGTCCATATAGCATATGTGAAATATTGAAAGCCAGAACACTTTACCAAACGCTTTTGTCCCCCAATTTTACTTAAATAGTGGGCACTTTTTATTAATTCTTTCCCTCATTTTAATCAAATCATGGGAATGTTTTACTAATTAGTTCCCTTGTTTTAGTTAAATCATGGCCATGTTCAATTAATTCTTTTCCACAATATATTAAAACATAGCCATGATATATAATTGTTATTGTTATGTCATGAGCAGAGCTCCATATACATCTGTAAATATGGTGCATGAATCTCCATAACCAATCTGCACCTGTAACCATAGTCTACATGCCATGACCCCTGTCTCCCTCTGCAATATAAATGGGCATGAAATGCTCAAAACATATATTTAATTCAGCTTCAATGATTTGAAGCGCAAATCTCACCAAGGAATTCTGAATGACCTGATTAGGCGTCGTGTATTTGCGACCCTTCATGTAGAACAAACTTCAGTGATATTGGAGAAGCAGCAGAAATGACTATGTAAGTGATAGTAGAATAGACAGCTAAATGAATCCCCTCCACTGTGATAGGCAACTAAATGACTCCCCTCCACAGTCACAGACAGCTAAATGACTCCTCTTCTGAGTTACAGGCAGTTAAATGACTCCCCGTCAGTAACAGACGGCTAAATGACTCCCCTCCACAGTCACAGACAGCTAAATGACTCCCCTGCAGAGTCATAGGAAGCTAAATGACTCCCTTTCAAAGTCAGACAGCTAAATGATTCCCCTTCTGAGTTACAGGCAGTTAAATGACTCCCCGTCAGTAACAGACAGCTAAATGACTCCCCTCCACAGTCACAGACAGCTAAATGACTCCCCTGCAGAGTCATAGGAAGCTAAACGACTCCCTTTCAAAGTCAGACAGCTAAATGACTCCCCTTCCCAGTGACAGGTAGATAAATGACTCTTCTTCAGAGTCACAGACAGATAAAATGACTCCCCTTCAGAGTCACAGGCAGCTAAATGACTATTATATCCATTTCAAACTGGGGTGCTTAAATTTACTTTTTCTGTCTCAGGAAATATTTAGAGCACAAAAAGCCAAGCGATATAATCAATGTGAGCAGCAACCTTGACATGAGGGGCGACTGAGCTGTAGATGGACTCCTATCTTCCTGTCACAAACTGTGTGTTTGCTGGGTTTCACTCCAGTTCGTACCAGTTCATTCAGCCTGATTGAGCCTGAGAAACGTGTGATTGAAAAAGTATAGTGAATCAACAAGAGGATTGTGCAATTTAGGAGTCCCTGCGGAGGACTGGAGTTTCCAATCTCAGCCTTTAAAGCAAAAAAAAGTCTAAAAGCCACTGGGAAATATGCGACGCCCCCGTACCCTAATGAAGTCCTGGTGTAAAAATAAAGTTCATGGAGAGACTAAGAGCTCCGTATGATGGTCATGGTAAAGGCTCACATGCAGGTTAGAGGTGTGATATGAGACCTGTTTTGTGTTCATCTGATTGGGTCCTTGCTGTTCTTAACTAGAACTAGTGATTGAATTTCATTGTTGACATTGCACTACTCTTCAGAAGTGGACCTACTCCAGTAGAGTTAGATATGCAATTAATTAAGAAAACTAGTGATCGGTCATGGTGGTACCCCGATGAATCCACCTCTGATTATTTAAAAGACACTGTGCTTTCAGTCTTTTCATTTCTCTCTTGTCCCTCATCTGGGGAGGGTGTCTGTGCTTGGAGCATATCTCCAGCTGACGAGGTTTAATCTACAAAGATGCTGCAGGGAATTAAATGACCCACGACGTAGCCAGCCAAGAAGACCCTCATGCGGACGCTTCAAAAAAAAGGAGCAACAATGAGGCTCCAGGACAAAACAAAGCTGCACAGCCGAGGAGATCCGCAGATGTTTGATATGTCCCACCTCAAGGCACCATGTGGGCCTGGAGTAGTAAAAATATCAAAGGGTCACCTGACATCAAAGGTTCTTCACTGTGTCGCCTTTCTAGAGATCATAACAGTTCTTCAGTCGCTAAAGTGGCTCAGGCTCTGTGGAATTTGCGTCAGCTGTCTTGAGAGCATTCATTTGGCATCTCTACATGCTTCTACATGTAAGTTAAGTGATTGCTTCCCCCACGTCAAACTGAGCGATAACGAATCCTTGTAGTGTTTTGATCTGGCTGGCTCTTCTGATGTTCTATCAAGGTTTTGTAATGCTTCACCTAGCTTTTGTTCCAAGGCTAAGTTGTTCTTCTTATTGGTCATTCACTAAAAGCTCGTGGTTCCACTGATACCTAAGTTGGCTCCTTGACAACTGCATGCTTGTAATGTCAAAGCGTCTACTAAAATAAATAAACTTAACTGTGAATGTAAGGCCACCTCATCCAAAGGCCAAGTTACAGTTTCATTGCACATATACAATGACAATAAAAAAATCTATTGTTTTTCCTTTCTTGACAGGCATTGATATTCTCGTCTGTTTCCCATCAACAAGCTGCCGTGACGACGGTTGTTATGGGAAATCAAACCCATCCCTTTCAACCACACCCAACGGTTCCCAGCCTAGTTCTGGATAAGGCTTGTTCGCAAAACCCCTCCCTGCCTTGGGGGCTCGACCAGTCAGACTTATGCCAAAATTCAGTGGCTCATTATATGTTTAATATGAGAGTTTAACAGATTACATCTGAACACCTTCCCGGTCAGTCTATCCCCTCACATTTGTCAGGGTTTGGCCCGGAGGCTTGGGTGGGATGCTGAAAAATGAGCCCATCAGTGAAAACTGAAATTGTCTTATTGGATTGTATAGGATTGTAAATGAACCTCTCATTATGAGTTACAATATCTTGAGATTTAAATCATTATAAAAACCTGTGTGCTGTTAAATCATGTGGTAAAATCTGGGTGAGCAGATTGTACAGCAAACATGCAGATAAATGGTCAAGTTTACATTGACTGGCTATTTTCTATAGATTTGGCTGCATTCTTACTGAGCTAAAGCTACCATGTGTTTATAACTGATTTGCATGAGGGTTATGAAAGGCGTCCAGGTTTGCTGCTGTATTCTGGCAGATCTGAGCGTCAGTCTGGAAAATTGTGTTCACGGCTCCCAGGAGGCTGCAACTCAGCATCTTAATTCATTGCCTGTTTTCTCTGAATTTTATGCAAACATTTTCATAGTTTTATTACATTTTTGTTATGTCACATTACCACATTTTAAGTAGTTTTTTAAGACAAGCATTAAAAAGCAGACAAATATCCTGCCTGGCCAAAAAAGTCACCATCTGAATTTAAATCAGCAAGTACTTAAGAGTACTTATTACAGCTCAGCAACGTTAAGCAGCAATAAAGTGAAGTCAGCTGAGTACCTGAATCTACTGAATGGCCAGGTCATCCCATCAATGGATATTTCCTTTACTAATGGCATGGGCATGTTCCATGTTCAGTGTTGTCATTGAGTGGTTCAGGGAGCATGAGGAATCATTTTCACACATAAATTAGCCACCACATAGTCTTCACCTTAACCCTACTGAATGTCTTTAGGATGTGCTGAATAAGACTTTACAGAGTGGTTCAAATCACCTATCGTCCATTCAAGATGTCAACGAGAAATGAAGGCAAATCTGAATGAAAAAAATGTTGAGATGTTGCATAAACACATGGAAATAATACATTGATGAATGTGACCCATAATCAAAGCTAAAAGCGGGTCCAATGAAATATTGAAGTGTGCAACTTTTTTTGACCAGGCAGTGTAGTTTCTGGGATATAGCAGCAGTTAGCACTGCTTCCTGTTCCCTGGGCTGCAGTGTGCATGACACTGTGATGATTACTGGTGCCTGGTTCATGCTTCCTTTGCACATGCTTTTATGGTGAGTGCACACTTGAGCCCACAGCCATTTGTGTACATATTACATTTGTCTGAGTAATATGGTCAACGTACAGCAGTGATATTCCACCTAATGGCAACACCTAGAAATGCACTCTCAAGTCTTTGCACATGCGCTACCATAAAGTCCACTAGACATAAAATCTGAACAGCATGTGTACAGCCTGCAAGGACACTCCTGAAGATGAAATTATCGTCATGTGCACTGTGCATGGGCTGCAACAGCATGTGGGCAAGTGGAGTATGAACGAAGCATTGTCAGGATGTCACACCGGCTGGAGTTGGAGTACTCAGCTGTAGCTGAGTGACTAACTGACCACACAGTCTATTCACATGTATCTTTGGATGTTAGAAGACCTTGCTGAGTTCAGTTGACAACACGCAGCCATGGCAATTCCAGTCTTTCGTGGCAGAGAAAAATTAACATATGCATTTGGTTATAATCTATTAGACTCCGCCCACTTTCAAGAAGCATAAATTGTATACTCTCTACTATACAGCAATTCAAAATGTTATAGCGGTAACTGTAATTAAAAGTATAAATCATGATCACATCATGTTCAGTGCTGACTCTCTTTACCAGCTTCGTAATGCCAGACCCCTTCTTACCTATCAGAGCTGATTAATGTACAGTATGGAGCACACCCTCAGATCTCAGAACACCAAGTAATTCCTCCACTCACAGTACTGCTTCAGACCTAGCCTCCAGAACAGTCTGCCAGCCAGTATGAGAGATGCCCCTCAGCTCCACCACAGACCACCCTGCTAACCGACACCATTGGTCCTGACAGGGATCTGAATGAAACACCACCCCATTGCTCAACTCAGCCCAACCACAGACCAACACCGACAGTCTGGATAGAGACCTGAATGAAAGACCGCCAGCTCACTGCTCACCTCAGCCACACAACAGACCACCCTGCTGACCTACACTGACAGTCCTGACAGAGACCTCCACCCTACTGCTCACCTCAGCCTCACCACAGACCACCCTGCTGAATGACACTGACAGTCCTGACAGAGACCTGAATGAAAGACTGCCAGCTCACTGTTCACCTCAGCCCCACCACAGACCACCCTGCTGAAGGACACCGACAGTCCTGACAGAGACCTCCACTCCACTGTTCACCTCAGCAACACCACAGACCACGCTGCTGAATGACACGGACAGTCCTGATACAGATCGCCACCCACTGTTCACCTCAGCCCCACCACAGACCACCCTGCTGAACGACACCGACAGTCCTGACAGAGACCGCCACCCCACTGCTCAGCTCAGCCCCAACACAGACCACCCTGCTGAACGATACCGACAGTCCTGACAGACGCCACCCCTCTGCTCAGCTCATGTACACATTTCTAAGCACTCTCCGAGGAGGACGTGGGGCAACGATGCTGGGAAGGACCGTAATAAAAATAAAGTGATAAAATTCATGCAGCCAGTGGTTATACTGTTCATTTTATTGCAGCTCAGAATGCCTGGCAGTTCTCAAATACCTACAAATCACCACAGGCTTCACGGGTGACATTTAAGTTTTAACTATTCATCTATTTCTATGTGTTTTTAATTACAAGCATCAGAGCAATGAAAATATAATGTAATCCATAAAGTTAACTTAGTCCTAAACAGTGTTAAATGTCCACAAGCATCATGCCTAACAGCTATAGTGAGGTGCCATTGATGCGTCTGGTTTAGAGGTCAGTAGGGTTTTCCTGCAAAGTTTATGGAAGGGTCATGCCTGAGTTTGTGCAGTGTTTGTTTAGCTTGAGGCTCTAATGTCTTTAAGAAAAGCTTCCGGTGAAAGCATTTGGTCTACAGCAGCACAATAAGTATAACAAACATGGGAGTAAAGGCTTCACTCTGGCAGAGACTGTAAAGTGAAGGCATGGGGATGAAAGAGTGATGTGGATTCTTACTGGTATCTGATGATGAGGAACATTCTGGAAATGGTGGGACAGTGAGGAAGGACTGGGAGCAAAGGTTTAGGGAGCCCAGTCATCAGACATTGCACACAGTAAACCAAAATGCCATATATTGTAAACAGTACATTGTGTTTTCATGGTAATTGCAAACCGTACTATCTGAGGCATCCATTTTTCGGCAGCCCCTGGCCTGTTCCTACTTTTACCTACCGTGACTTTGGGGTGTCTGAGCTCCTTATATCAGGCCACTGATGCTGAGTTTCATAGATAGCCTCTAAACGTATAAACTGGGAGAGTGCCTGACTTGCTCTCTCTCTCTCGTCATTTCAATCTCCCTTTCTCTCTCTCTCTCCCTCTCTCTCTGTCTCTCTCTCCCTCTATCCCACTCTCAGCACTCAGTCTGTTCTTCTCTTTGCCCATGTTGTATATCGATATGTTTATTCCAGTTGCATAAAGCAACTGTAGGTCTTATAATATTTTGCATAAGCAGAATCTTTATATCTACCAATAGTAATGTAAAGCATGTTGCTATATGCATGTGCATTTGCAAGTTTCTGACTTTTGCCTGTGTACTACGTTATGCTGACATGCAATTAGCCCTTCACAAAGCCCAGCCACTGAAACACTGAATAATGTCATCTTTCTACATAAACAGTCACTGACAAAAGATGATGAAAGATCAAACATAACAGAAAAGACTTACGACCAACCAGGCTAAATTCACAACTTAACTGGATTACTTCTACTTGTACTATCTGGGTTACACCCCATAATATTTTGTCTTGAGAAGAGATTATTTGTTATAAATATTGTATTGAAACATATGTTGATAAAAAATGTGTATCTTATTTATTTTATTTTGGAATAATATTATGATATATCGATACACTGCGATTTATAACATAGTATAAAAATGTACATAAATTTCCAGGATGGAAAACATTCCTTTTCAGGCCCTTGACGGGCTCTTAATTCCCTTGGCTGGGGCTCAATGCTGTAAACGGGGCCCACCAGCGCTGGGACACATGGTTCTGGTTGCTATGGGCAGAACCCCCGAAACGCACCAATGGCTGCTGCACAAAGCGCTGCATTGCCTCGGAAGGGGACAGTTCTGGCCGAGAGTCAGCCTCGCTGGTGACGCAGCGGTGTCACCACTCTGAAAGACAGCCTCCCTGCTCTGGGGACCTGTGCTTTCAGTCACGCCTCTCTATCTTCTCCTGGAAAACACTCAGGAAAGAAAGGGGATGTGGCAGATCACATGACCCAGCAGCGGCCAACACTATCCCTGACGGACTGGGGCCCCATGTCATGTCGGAAGGAGCTGGGCAAACAGAGAGTGGCAGGGAAGCGCAAGGACATGAAGGCTGACCAGGCTTGGGTGGTATGACTTTATTACGGTATACCCTAGTACTTTGAAGTACTTATTATTGATAATACTCTCAAAATACAGCTGCTTGTCCTTCAATTAAATAGATACAGAGATACTGTATTGAGGTGATGCATTGTAGTGCACAGCATTGTGCAAGTTATCTCAAACATCTCAAACATAGATGTTACCACTTAAGAAAAATTAGTCATGGAAAATACAAATCTAAAATGAAAAGAATTTATTACAAGGAACTTAGCCAAGAGAAGAATTATTTGGAAATAGAAAAGAAATAATTTGCTTATGTTGACTGCTTGCAAGCAGGACTAATATTTTATATAATTCACATTAATCTTTCCTAAGCTCTTATGCATTTATATTCAAACTACTGTTAGTAGACTGGTTAACTATGTTTCCATACACGCTAAGGGGTGGAAATGTGACAATGAAGAAATGGAGTGCTATCAATAAACGAAGGGTGACCCAGCACTTAGATTCCACACGAGATGAGCCCATTCAGGCCCTCTCTGATTCTGTAATAATGTCACATAATGTATGCCGGGGTGAAGCATCTAGAAGGTATGTTGGTATGAAAAAACGCCCAAGAGCAATCCTGACCTCCCTCTGCTCTCCTCCCCTCTCCCACTCCCCTGCTTTAGCCTGGAGTCCTTCCTTCTGGGAATACTTAAGAAGGAAGGAAGCCGTTCCATTATTCACTTGTCAAAAAGATAAAGAGTAACTGAACACCAAGGTCACTGTCTGCATGTAAAGTGTCCCCCTGTCTTTACAGTGCAACACTGAACATCATGCTCACTGTCTGCATATAAAGTGTTCCCGTCTTTACACTGCCGCAGTGAACACCATGCTCACTGCCTGCATGTCAAGTGTCTCCATGTTCACAGTGCTGCACTGAACATCATGCTCACTGTCTGCATGTAAAGTGTCCCCCTGTCTTCACATTGCTGCACTGAACATCGTGCTCACTGTCTGCATGTAAAGTGTCCCCCTGTCTTTACACTGCTATACTGAACATCATGCTCACTAGCTGGATGTGAAGTGTCTCCCTGCCTTTACAATGCCATTGAACTGAACGCATGAAGTGATTAACCTTCAGCATGTATCTTTCTATATGAGACCTTTAAACAGAGACCTGTCCACACCAGTAATCCTACTTAAATGCAATATCAAAGCCCAGATTAATAGTTTTTGACACGCACACACAGACCCACACACACATACACAGCTGTGTGCACCACAAACAGTCTTCTTATTTTCACTGTGTGGGAGACACTGACGGAGAAGCTGACATCTCCTCGTAAGCTAATCTGTCAGCAAGTTAGTTAATCGAGAGAGTCGTATATAAACATCATGCTCCCCCTATCCTTCCTCTGCCCTCTCTGAGGAAGCTGTACTGTGTGCTGTACTCCTCCTGTTTTGCGTGTGTCTCTCCGAGTTGCTTGGGTAGCAGCTCCTGAGTTGCCCTGGGTGATGGTTTATGATGGTTTAGGTTCCCAACCATCCAGTATTCTCCCAAGCTGTGGAATGCTGGGGGTTTTTGAACAAGGTTAGTTAATTTCCCAAAATGTACTATGTATTTTTAAGCCACACCTTTGTTAAATGACCCCTGATGTTCTGATCATAGTGACAAAAATGAAAATGGTTAAATTTACTAAATTTAATCAATCTAACAGCACCAGCACCCCCCAGTCGACATGTTTTCCCACAAGCACCTCCTCCTTCTGGGTGAAAAGTTTTATCAAAAGGTTAAGAAGCCACAGTTTAGATGGTTTATGCGGTTTGGGGTCTTCTGTGCACTTTCCTGTATTATTCTTTGTGGCGGTCAGAGTTGCAGAGAGATTTCATGACTCTCAGTGTTGCAGTGGTAGTCTATGACTCTCAGTGTCACAGAGGTAGTCCATGACTCTCGGTATCAAAGAGGGAGTCTATGACTCTCAGTGTCGCAGAGGGAGTCTATGACTCTTGGTGTCACAGAGGTAGCCCATGACTCTCGGTATCACAGAGGTAGTCCATGACTCTCGGTATCAAAGTGGGAGTCTATGACTCTCGGTATCAAAGAGGGAGTCTATGACTCTTGGTGTCACAGAGGTAGCCCATGACTCTTGGTATCAAAGAGGGAGTCCATGACTCTCGGTATCAAAGAGGGAGTCTATGACTCTCAGTGTCCAAAGGTAGTTTATGATTTTCGGTGTCACAGAGGTAGTCTATGACTTTCAGTTTCGCAGAGAGAGTCCATGACACATTATAATTTTCCCCAACTAGGCTACATCTGTGCCACAATTAGAAGTTTCATTAGAGACAGACACTTTGTTCTGTTCAAACACAAACCTAAGCATTGTGTCCTCTCATTTGAATAGAGATATTGCCCTCTTATCCTGTGGGTATGAAGATGCTTGCTGATCATTGTGTGTCATTCATTGATACTTGCTCATTGACACTGTGTGAACTGGATCATTTTACAACAATCTACATAAGACAGTAGGCTAGTCATCCCACTCCCACCCAGCCATGCACACTGGCCGACAATCCATGGCAGAAACACCAGAAATCTATTCCAAAGACTTAAAATAAAATAAATATCATATCAACACCCTTTGACGATGGACACAAAATATTGTCCAGATTGGAAGTCACGCTGCATATTTTACTTCCTGAAATTCCCAGTTGGGACCTGAGACTAAGACTGAACATGGACTGCAAGATACAGCACTGGAATAAAGATGCATGTCCTGTAAAAACTTCAGCTGGAGGCCTGGCTGAGGCGTGTGGCACCGCAGAGCTTGAGATGATTCAAGCTGGAAAGGGCACCAAGCTTAAGTAGGAAATGGCGTGAGGCTCAAGGTTGAAGTAGCAGCCACATTCACAGCACTGATATAAGGCTTCCTGTTCTAGACCTACAGGCCACGGCAGGTGAAGTGTTCAGGCTTCATTTTTTGCAGTAAGAATTACTTGAGAATCTCCACTTGGCTTGACAGCAGCAGTTACTGTGCTGTTTCTCCGCTTCTCAGAAACGGCTCCAGGCTCTATATTATTCTGAAAAACCATGTTTTTAACTGTGGCCAAACATTCCATTTCTTTTTCTGTGTGAGTTTTCTACTATTTACATTTTTTATTTAAAACTTGCGCAAACAAAAAGTTTTCATGTACCGCGGCCAAAGAAATCAAAAGATTCTAATTTTATGTGCAGTTTTACCAGCACAACTGAATCATAATGAGTCCGGCTGACTTTGGCTGGAGTCACAACATGTATCGGGAGCTGCTGACAGCTGGATACGAGGGGAAATACCCGAAAACAGAAACCAGATTCATTCCACTGAACAGTCTGTGAGGATATTGAAGAATAAATGTTGCCGGGACATTGTGTGATTTACAGTGTAATATAGATGCAATAAAAGAGTGCAGCAGAGAAGGCCGACTGCACAAGCCAGCCGCAGCTGACGCCATCTAGCAGGAGGAAGAGGGGTGGCTAGGCTGTTGTAGGCTACAGCCTGGGGCCTCGGCGAAATCTGGGGCCCCGGCCAGCAAAACAGGGGCCCCACCTTATCTTGGGAAAAATGGAACAGTTAAACTTATACAAATCTGACCACTTGGCAACTTTTACCATCAGCACCCCTCATCGCCAAATTTTAACAACAGACCCCCCCCCCACCCCTGATTGGTGCG
>JAODJW010000039.1:17578226-17600389 GCA_026777045.1 Hyperopisus bebe | reverse complement strand
GGGGGGGGGGGGGGGGGGGGGGGGGGGGGGGGGGGGTGGTGATGAGATGTAATGAAACTGACATAGCAACGACACCAGGAGATGGTGAACGATAAGAGCTTCAGCAGGAAGCAAATATTCAGATGTCGGTCTCTGCTTTCGTTTAGAATAAAGGAACTTAGACAAGGGCATCACATCTGTGGATGCAGCAGGTAGGACTAGCTGCTAGAATTTAAACTTTTCAAAAAAAATAAAAAATTACGAACAGCAAAATTGCAGGTAAAAAGGGTTCCCCGTTTCAGCTGTGTGCTGGAGTCAATCAGCATTGACCTTTGTGGCAGAGTAAGTGGCTGTAACAGAAGACAGATGAGTTGTTAAAATGGTGACGTATGAGGTGTTCCAGTGACACACCCTCAGGGGGAACACATGCCATTTTGAATTCTACCATACTCTGTGAAAGGTGTTTCTCCTTTTGTAAACACTTGTACCAAAGGCACAATCATCTCAGCCTCAAAACAAAATTTCAGCATCAAGCCTGCTTCCAACCACGGCACCCATGTGCTGAGCCCCGGTCCCTTCCTCTGTGTGGATCGATTTCTGTTAATTCATTTGGGGTCTTTTGCTCCGATCAGCTGTAACATTAAAACCACCTATGCAATATAGTATAGGTGATTGTGTAGGTGATGTAAACAAAAGCCTGCAGACATGGATGGCAGTGCAAGCAGTTTTATTAACAAAACCAGGCAAAAAGGAACGGAATCGGCAGGCAAATGTCCAGGGTTCAGAGTCTGGAGCAGATCAGGTTGGGAGCTGGGGCAACTGGGAGTGGGCAAACTAACACAAGGTCGTTGGGCTGGATGGGAGTTTGGTGCATGGAACGAGACAGATCTGGAGCTTAAACGATCTGTCAAACAAGCAGAGAAGCAGATGCGGAGCAGACAAACAGGAGAAGTCCGAGGGGCCGGTGGGTCAGGATGGGCACAGAGCGGGCAGACAGGGCAGATCAGGGATAGATGGAAGACACAGGTAAGTACGCCCTGAAAGCATACCTCAAACACTCAACAGTACCTCACAATGAATAATTGGCCAGAACAAAGTTAAGTAAGCAGCCGAACAAGTGTTTCTAATTAGAAAAGATTGCAGTCATCTTCATGCGGGGAGGGCGTGACAGTAGGTTGCCCTCATGCCGCCAAAACAGCTTTGACCCTTCGAGGCCTGGACTCCACAAGACCTCTGAAGGTGTCCTGTGGTATCTGGCACCAAGATGCTAGCAGCAGATTGTGAGAGGGGGCCTCCATGGATCACATCCCAAAATTGCTGGATTGGATTAGGATCTGGAGAACCTGGAAGACAAATCAACACCTTGAACTCTTTCTCATGATCCTTAAACCATTCCTGAACAATTTTTGCAGTGTGGCAGGGTGCATAATCCTCCTGAAAGAGGCCACTGCCATCGGGTTGCCAGTTGCGCTCTGACAGGTCTACTTAACTTTTCCAACACTTTGTACTAAATAACAATACTGTGGGAGAACCACCCATTGGCCACCTTTTTGCTGTGTTTATGCAATAACTGCTACAGGATTGTGTTTCGGTGCCATGGACTTGGTGCTTCCCCTCCCCCCCCCCAATGTATGTTCAGATCATGCTATGGATTCTATTTCTCCTCTGTGATTTGTCTTCTTGTCTTCTCACGACGCTGTGTCACACTGGAGTTCCCCACGTCGTGCTGAATTACCCCAGGTACAAGTCACAGCTGCTGAGTAGAGACCTTGAGGGAGATGGGGGGGGGTGTTTTATTCCTCAGTTACACTGCACAGTGGCAACCTAAGGGGCTAGCCTTCACTGCACATGCACATCAATGGCTCCCATAGCCCCATCGCCCCCATCACTGGTAGGCCTTCCTTGGACCCCTATTGGTCAGTACTGACCACTGCATTCCAGGAACGCACCACAAGACCCGCTGTCTTGGAGATGCTCTGACCCAGTCATCGAGCCATCACAGTTTGGCCCTTGTCAGTGTTATTCAGATCTTGCTAAAAGGGCCATCCTTCAGTCCAGAGCAGGCCAGTCTGTTCTGATTTGTGCTGTGTGGCAAATGATCTTTAGGCAGCTGACTGGAAGACGGGAATCACAGCTTGGGGACACAGTGGGTGTGCTAATTATCAAGGTTATAAACCCTTCAGCAAAGTTGTGAATCATGTTGCAGGAAAGGCTTCTGAGGGCCAAGGGAAGGTTATATGCTTCACCACCCATGACCTGGGCAGGATTAGACCTGGGAGGATGATCTTTAAAGGACGATTTGAGGTTTGCTTGTCATGCGAAGTAGTGACCGATTGACCAGAGCAGGAAGTAAACAAACGGGGCCTTGGTGTGGAGCCTCGTGTCTGCTCTCCAGCTGTGTGCCTGAGAGGAAAATACAGAGAACATGAGGACAGTTTGTCAACCTGTGTGTCTGTCAGGAAGCACACGTCTCTGTGAACCCGAACCTAATGAATCATTTCAGCCTGTGTACCTCAGACAGACAGAATGGAACCTTCTGAAACTAGTTCTTAACGAGGACAATGTATTGAATGCATGTATATGTTGCTGCGTGTGTTTGTGTGTGCTCTAGGTATGTGAAGCATTAAAGAAAGCATGATAGCAAAAGTTAAGACAAAATATTTGAAGATAATGATCTCAAAGACACCTAATGAGGTATTTAAAGCCACAATGTCCCCTTCAGTCTCCAGTTAGAAGCTGCCACAAGAGCACAAAAAGTGTAAGCAGAAGAGACTGGGTTTTATTTAGACTAGCTAGCAAAGCAGAGGGAAATACACATTAACTGCTGCATACTACTGAATATGGTGTGTGTATGTGTGTGTGTGTGTGTGTGCGTGTGTGGGGGGGGAGGGGGTCATGTATATATTTCATTGTGGGGGGACAAATCTGTTTCACGTTGTGGGAACCACCTTTTTTGACCCCACAAGGACAAACTCAAAAATCTGTGACTGCAATCAAAAACTAAAAATGCCAAAAGTCTTTTGTGTGTGTGTGTGTTTTATGTTTATATTGCATTGTGTGTGTTTTATGTTTATATTGCATTGTGGGAACCCCCCCATGTAATAAATAATCAATATCAATAAACAAATAAATAAATAAACAAATGTCTGTGAATATAATTTAAAAAAACTAAAAATGCCAAATATCACATATTTTATTTGGTTACTTATGGTTAAGGTGAGGGCTGGGTAGGGGTTAAGCTCGTTATGTTCGGATTAGAGTTTTCCATCACAGAAATGAATGGAGAGTCCCCACAAAGACATAATTACAAACCTCTGTCTGTGTGTGTGTGTGTGTGTGTGTGTGTGTGTGCGCGTCCTTGTACCCTTGTCTATATAAGGCTTTGTTTCAGTCTGTTTATTTACTCTGCAGCTTCACAAAGTTTACTGAGAAGGAGGAAAACAAATGTTTTGCTGGGCACGCCAATTATACCTGTCTGGTTTTGCAGCAATTATGTGTAATTTTGTATCTTTTTTGAGTGTGTAGAATGCTTCACGGCGGACATGCAGTGTCCTCATCTTCTCCTGAAACAATCTTTCTTCCTGTTGATCATAAGAGATCGGGTGCCACTTTTGCTCACTGTCAGGTGTCAGGCACCTGAGAAGCCCATCCCATGACAAATGAAATATATACTAGAAAAAGAGCAGGTTCCAGATCAGCAATGAAAATAAGGATGCGAAAGACAGTCATAATGTAGTATAACATAGTGCCCTATTGACTAGTATAATCTTTGCATAGCACCCTAAAATAGTTCCCTGAAGTCTAACATAGTGTCTGCATAGTGGCTTAATATAGCACACTAAAGAATAGCATAGTATGTGCATATCATCCTAATATAGTGTCCTACATACTAGCATGATCTCTATCTACAACATCTCTACATAGTGCCCCAATATAGTGTCCTACATACTAGCATGATGTCTATCTACATCTCTGCATAGTACCCTAATATAGTGCCCTAAAGACTAGAATGATCTTTATCTACAACATCTCTGCATAGTACCCTAATATAGTGTCCTAAAGACTAGCATTGCCTCTGCATAATACCCTAATACAGTTTCCTAAACTAAGATGATCTTTGCATAGTCTTTATGAAGAATGTGATTTAGTCAGGAGTGGAAGTAATGGAGTAAATTTACCCATATTACTGCAAGAAAGTATATTTTTGTGAAATTGTACTTTTAGAGTATTTTTAAATAAGTCCTTTTACTTAAGTATTAATAATTTCAGGAATTCTATACTTTGTTACTTTCTAAACTTAATCCATAAAAAAGGTCAAAGGGTCACATGACAAAGTGTGAAAGACAGAGTGGACACAGGCCAATGCCCACCAGCCGTAGTAACTTGAATTCAGCTGCAGGATGCATCTAGCAGACCTACTGAGTCAGACGCCAAACCACCAGGCACTTCCTTGGATCAGTGGTCAGAAGATGCAGCAGAAGATGCATTTAATTAAGGGAGCCTTTTATTTTCGAGTCAAAAATAAAGCATGTTGCAGGCCATTTAAAGCAGAGGTTCATAAACTTCTTACACTGTGTACCATCTCAGGAAATATTATGCTTCTGAAGAAGTTATTAGGGGTGACAGAGACATAGTCTGGAAGGTTGAACTGAAAGCAAAATTATAAATCTTTATTTTATCTTACGTTATGGTGTTCTTGGATTACTAGAGGGTGACTTGGATTACTTTGAGCCATACTTTGAACCCTTTTTTGAACAGAGAGCACCATCAAATAGGGTCAGAAAATACAGCAAATGGTTCATGAAGCGTCATTTTTGCCATCATTAGCTGGGAGTGGTGAGTCACAGTCACCATGTGGCTGGGCACGCATACAGCACAAATGCAATGGATTCTGGGACGCGGAGGGGCACTGATGGCAACATGGCTGCAGACAGTCTATGGAAAGCAAATGTGATTGGATTAAAAACACTGCTGTGCTTTATATGACAATTTGTCAAATATTTTTAGACTTTTAGAAACTAATACTTTGACCTGTGCAATATGTGGATGTACAACAAGTTTGATTCTTTTAAATTTGAAAACCACTTTGACCATTTCACCGAGACAAACCAGTTCAAAAGAATGTTTCGTGCACGAATCACACATCACGATCATTCACTTGGATAGCTGTAGTAGTATTTCTCACTAAGACCATATCATGTTGTAGTTCACGTCGGCCTTTTTTCTCCAACTGAAATCATGCAAATACAATTCAGTGCTGTATTGGACTTGGGTACTAATATCAATTACATTAGAAGAGATTCATGCTGCGATATCATGTGTTGTGCCAGGACTGACTGTACTTAAGTATGAAAACTGAGTACTTTTACCTGAGTAACATTTTAGTGTGGTGTCTGTACATCTATTAGGTAAGAAAACTGAGCACTTTTTTCACCTCTGGGTTTAGTGCAGGTGCCTGTACGTGACTCTGGTCAGGACTGCGAGGGGGTAAGTCTCCATGTCTATTAACACCACTGAAATTAAATAATAGGCGTGTCAACTTATGGTCTTTGATGTACAAAATAGTATTTATTGTTACGGAGCAAGAGGAAATCCGAGCATGGGTGGGTCACATCATATCCTATGAGACGTTTGCTACTACTGAGAATTTAGTGGCATAAGAAGTTATAATTAAACGCTGAAGTATGTATAAGTTCTCATATTTCTTGTATGTAGGTAATGGATGCAGTTTTGTTTGCTAATAGTTTGTTGAAATGAATTTCCTGGGAAATACATAGAAATGCAGGGATATGGAAAGGCTACATTTCCTCTTATTTTGTTCAGAAGCCATGTTTGTGTGTCAGTCTATCGTGCCCGTGTCTCCCCGCCGAGGTATTCGTGTTTCGTGATACCAGCCTGCATGTGTTCTATCTGTACAGATGGATATCTGTCCATGTTTTTCACCATGTGTCTGTGTGTGTTTCTGTGTGTGTGTGTGTGTGCAAGACAAGGCAGGTTAAGTGATACTTCTCAAGAGGCGTGATTGTCCATCACGATCTCCAGCTGCATCTAAAGTGCCTCTTGTCCAAGTAAATGAACCATTTGAATTTCATGACTGTAAATATAACTCTCAGAAAAGGCGGACGTGTCCTGTTTACTGGGAAAAAAACTGAACATAATCTCTGTCTTCCTGAATGCCCATCGAGAAAATGAGCTTCGGGGGTCAACGGAAATGACAGGAAGATGGGGGGTGTCTCCATGGTCTGGGGTCACATACGAAAGACGACTAACTTGGCCATTATCTTTAACAGGACACTCATCTTCTTTGTGTTAATTTGTTAGCATGGTGTTCGTCAGCATTCAACAAAACAGTTAATGATGCAGGAGAGCAGTCCTGTGATTGTGATTGAGGGTCATTCGCAACTTATCAAAGCTGAACAAGTGGTTGACCTCAAAGAACAGGACAGCATGAGGGACAGACACACAGCTGTTGATTGCGGACAAACCAAATTTAACCGGCTCTTCATAGTATAACTTACTGATTGTTGGCCGTGTTTAGAGACACGTGGGTCCTGGAGGCAGTGTGTGGCTCAAGAGGTTGGGCTGCTGCACCCATGATCAGACCCAAGACTTCTGGTTCTGTGATCAGTAGAATCAGTAGCAGTAGCAATCAAGGTGTTGGACTGGCTTACTCCACTTTTTTCAATTGTGAGTCACTATGGATAAACGCACCTGCTCAAAAAATAAAAGTAAATGTAAGGTCGTCCATGATGTAGTTAACAGCGCCTTCCTGCAAGATCACACAGTGAATGGTACATTTAAATCAGAAACTCTTTATTAATTTATGGCCTGGTTACAAAGAGATATATTTTGATTTATTCTTAGCAAAGAAATTGGAGGCTGAACAGATGATGGTAGGAGGCCAGACAACCTCAGCACTGGGATCCCGGCCAGTAATTCAGACATCTTGTGACATTACATTATCTGCTACAGTCAGAAGGACAGGACATTCTACCTATTAATACAAGAGTCACAATGAACTTCTTCCAGCAGTGACTGCAAATTAATGGTTAAGGTCAGGGGGTGTCATAATGGAAAGTGAGGGTGTCGGCATTCGAAAGCTCAGTACGCTGTGAAGCCTAATGCCAGCAGTGGTATTTATGAGATAGACACGCCAGGAAGACGTTGTAAGTGCAAGGCATCATACCACGTCAGCAATGTGCTGGAAGTGTGAAGTGTGGAAGAAAGGGTCCTCAAAAGGATTAACGGCAGTATAACTTATCCATTGATAAGCCGGATGAAGTGCAAGAACGCATGAAAGTGGCCTTTGCTGTGCTGGACATCTAAGCACATGGTGTGACCTTCACACAAATATGGAATGATGAAACCTCTTGAAGAAGGAGCCTTCATTTTTGGAAAACAGAGAAATTTTTTGCTAGTGAAACAGAGTCTGGTCTATATAAAAAGCCACACTGTTTTTCCAGTTGATGGTACATCAGTGGCTAAGACCCAAGGAAGGCAAGTCTGTCACAAGGGTTAGTTGGAGGTAGGGCAGGTAGCTCAACAAGTAAAGCATTGCACTAATGATGCAAAGATTGTGGGTTTGAATCCCAAAGAGCACACATGAGTTTAGATAAGATTAATGAGCAAATACAGAAAAATACACATATCCAGCTCACAAATGTGTTTAATTCACTTAACAATCACCCATTTCATAAAACATTTTACCAGGCAGCACAAATCGGGGCAACGCCCAAGATAAAATGTCAGTGCATCACATGGTACATATGCTCACGCAGGCGCTAATGGAGATTTGGGGAGGTCAGTTCACCTAACAACCGACGCAGAAACCCAGACAACATGGTGAAAGTATAAAAAAAACACACACACACACAGAGGATTTTAATCCGTCACATTTTATATCACTTTTTAATGAGTCCTTTCGAATTTCTCAAGTATAACATCTCTATTTCCAAAAAGCTGAGAGGAAAAGCAAAGAATAAAACAAAACCATTGAAAATGGAATAAACAATGAAAATCAGGGGCTGTTTTTCTGTGACTCTTGAGACTGAAGAATTTGAGTGGCTTTGCTGGGAGATCTGAACTGGCAGATAATAACTGAGAGAAGAAAGATGAAGCAAAGATGGGAGAATACACAGAAGAGCTCACTTCCAAGAGCATCCACAAATAAGGCATATTTAATAAGGTCACATCCAGGGGAAACGGCCAGCAATGGCAGCATGTCAGATACTTACATAAAGCCAATGGACGAATACAGGAATACAGGAAAACCGCAAGTGGGGGTCAGATTAGCCCTGAAGTCCATTGGGAAGGTCATAAGCAAGGAAACATCCAACAAGAAAGAGAGATAGAACAACCAGCAATAAGGTGGATGGACCCAATCACGACAACAATTCATAGGCCTGATGGCCCAAACAGAAGATTGAATGTTCTAGAAGAATGTCCTCATTGTGGTCGCTGTACATCAACATCAACAAGACACAACGTAAGGAGAATATATACAACCTCCAGGTATGACCTACACCCACAGAATGGAGGTGGGCTTGAAGTGCCCCGTTGTTGCAGGTAAGGCAGGGCAAGAGTGCGACTCATCGAGCCACCATGCTGCACGATAAAAAAAAATAATAATAATTAAGTGGCCAATTTGATATGTCTTGATTATCTTGAACTCCTAGTAATTGAATTGTTAAATTCAGAGGGCAGAGGAAGAATTCATCCATGAACCTTACAGGAGTTACACCAAAGGCATCTGGGGAGGAATTTGTCCAGTGGATGATTCTGCTGTGAAGGAACTCCAACACGGAGGCGGTGCCTTTGGGGATGCGGTGACAAGCCCAGGGACTGCTGGCACAACGCCGGCTTTGCTGCAACCTGATACACCAGGGCCTGGAAAGAGGAGGGCAGACCACCCATCCGGACTGACCCCAGGTGATGGGCACCGACATAGGAAAGATTCTCTGCATATGATTTTGGAGCCATATCCTTCAATTTTCTATGACCACACTTTTGGACTAAATCATAACACATGTCTGGCTTTCTTCTCCTCAATGTCCTTGTGGTACGGTACGCTGACAGCCATCCGGGGCACCCTCAAACAAGCCGTCGCCTTTTGCTGCTGTCCACCCAGAACTTTGCGAATGACATCATTTTGACGTGATTTCAATCCGTACGTAAGGAGTGTCTCTTTAAAAGCACACAGACCCTGGTGGCAAGGATGAGAGGAACAGCTCCCTTGGATCGTGGGGACCTGAGGGGGGCAAGCGGGAGGCACACCTCCCCCGGATCACAACACCCAAAGGAGTCAGGGTGTGAGGAAGTGGATCTGGCAGAGAGCAAAGGAAAACATCAGCACAGTCCATGTCCGGCCGCCAGCCATCTGAACAAGCCGAAGAACGCAATAAATCTGGATCCAAAAAACCAGACTATTACACAAAAACGCACAGTGGTGGCCCTTCTCTAAGAACACAGCTCAGTCTTGGATACTGGCAGAGACATTTTGGCCTGTCAGATGACTTGCTTTTCTGAAACATTATTTAAGTCTGGATGAGGTTTCTGAAGCTGACCAGCGGTGGGATGGACCTTACCTTGCGGTGACGGCGGCAACGTAAGTGGCCTTCCAGGAATTCTGCGTCCGACTCAATTAGCAGAAACAAAGACACTTTGTGCCTCCGGTTTGTTGTTTTTCAATCAATTCTGCTTTTCAGACAAAGGAGTGTATTCCTGCAGAGCCAAGAACCTCCCTGTCTCCTACTCGCGTTACATCACAATCCAGAGCACTCCCTCCCCCATCCCAGAGCCCAGGCTCCGTACCCTCGCTTCCTGTTCATGTGCTCAGGGCCCCCAGGATCTCTCCTGCGCGTCCCTGCGGCAGCCTGTGACCTTTGCACTTTCTCTGAAAATATTTAGTAGATGCCTTCAGAGCAGTGGAGGCTTTCCAGTGGCCTGGGAAACACGAGCCAACGTGAGAAGAGAAGCAGGAGCTAGATGAGGCAAGATCTGGGTCAGACCTTAGCAGGCTGACGAGGAGTCTGTGATGAAGACACTGAGGTTCTTTTCTCTCAGCTCAGAGAATTCAAACTCAGACCATTCCTCACGAACACATTATTCACAAGCAAAGGCACTATCTACAGAACACATCTAGTATAATGCTCTAAACATAGGGTTTAGTACTGCATTTCGTGCAGTAATTAGGAATGCTGTAAAGGTAGCTCAGTATTTAAATCAGTACTATAAAAACAGTACTTAGTACAGTACTTGGTACAGTAGTAAAGGTTTTTGAGTGTAGTAGGTTTCCTCTTTAGTCCAAAGACATGCAGTTCAGTGTGTATAAATTGCCAGGGTTGTGTGAAAGTGCCCCGTGATGGACTGGCATCTGCTCCAGACTGAGCCCCCGCCTCGTGCTCAGGCTCTGCCGTCGGGGATAGGCCTCAGGCCCCGCCTGACCTGGAGCAGGCTCACAGGAATGTAAGGCGGATGGATGGCTTTACTGCAGTATTTAGCAAGGCCTCGTCAAGGCACTATTTGGGCATGCGATACAACTTTTATGGTTAGCAGCGCCTAGAGGAGTGAGCAGCCAGCTGACCTTGGACCCCCTGAGCTTTGTTCTCTCACAAATCCCACCGAGGTGGTTTTTGTTCCCCTCCTCTGCTGTTTCTGGCTGCTTCTACAGTCTGTGCATTTTTCCATCTATCTTCTAACCGCCGGTCAGGGTCATGGGGGGGGGGCCTGAAGCTTATCCCAGGCAGCATGGGGCACGATGCAGGGGTACGCCCAGGGCGGGATGCCAGCCTGGCACAGAACACAGGGCAGTACTCAGTACTGCATTAATAGCAGTATGTTGCAGAACACTATGAAGGCAGAATCTAGTACCTGTTCTAATAAAGCACTCTAAAGATACATTCTAAAACTAAATTGCTGAATTGAATTTAGCACACAATTTAGTACAGTGTTCTTGATGCAGTATTTAGTACAGCATTTAAAACAATAATTTGCAGGACACTATGAATCCAGTATCTAATACAGTATTTAGTACCTGTTCTAATAAACTGTTATACAGGTACTTTAAAAATTTTAATTTAGTATAGAATTTAGTACAGTGTCCAGTACAACATCTGGTATAATGTTGTACTTGTTACTTAACAGTTTAAACTTGGTTATACTGCACTAGCATATACTTTACTTGATGCAAATTTCAAAAATCGTACTTATGTGTCATTACGATACCATCCATAGCAAACATAATTTATTACAATTTTGGAACTTCCCTTCACAAAGAAAAATGGACAGAATCATTTGTACCACACAAGTCTGATAGATGTATCCTGTGCAAGGAATCATCTGATTTTTTTTACTGAAAGAATTTCAAACTCTTTAATGAGAAATCCTTGTTTGACCCTTAAACCAGATGCTTAAACTGTACAGGTGAAAATGCTGTAAATGTATGGCTGTCAAAACATGAAGCAAACACCATCTTTCAATAATTAACCATGATTACATAAAAACAAATACAGACAAAGTTATATAATAAAAATGTTTAAGCGATAGGAGATTGACTGAATGGCAATTTAATTTACCAGAAATAAAACCAAGATGGACACAAATGTATAACATGACATGGCGTTACAAAGATAGAGGTGCTTTTCCAAAAGGGTGGACTGGTGCAGAACATGTTGGGTGAGGGGGGGGGGGTCATCTGGAGTTCACAATGACTAGACTGGATCCGAAGCGACCAAGCCACCTGTCTGCCACACTGTAAGAAAAAAAGAGTAACAATTTGTACCTTTGCTTGTCATTGGGACTGTACCCTCATGGGTCTGCCAATTCTACCGTAGGTGTACTGTAGGTAAAAGTACCTTTTAGTCTAATTTAAGGTACAGAAATGGACTCTGAGGAACATTTTTGTACCATTGGGGGTGCATTAATGTTGTTTGTACCTTGTGCATGTTCCTCAATTAGCTACAATTGGCAGATCCTTGAGGGTACAGCCCCAACAACAAGCAAAGGTACACATTGGCACTCTTTTCTCTGACGGTGCAGCTGATTGGTCTGATTTCTACATTCATTTCCTGGATAATTAAAGAGGGCTATGTGTGACTGTCCAGTAAAACAAAGAGCATGACTGAAGGTGAAGACAAGGAAGCATGACTCTATAGTGTCCCCTAATGGAGAAAAAAAATAAAGCTCTTTAAATGGCTTTCTTGTGCCAAAAATTGAAGTCATGTTATCCCATCAAATTTACACAATGGCTTTAGAAATGCTGCCGTCCATTTGAACATTTTAGTGGTCTTGTCTGTCTCCGCTGTGTAGTTAATCATATTCAATCAAATATAATTAAAAGTAAAATTACATATTTCTTGCCTGATGTTTCATTCTTTTCAGCCAGGGGGCGCCAAGTCAACTTCCAGGTAAAGTTTTTTTAGGCATTTTCTGAAAAAAGACAGGGGGCAAAATGGGTGAATGAGAGGTTTTGGAGAAAGTGAAAGTGAAGTTATAAGTTTACAAAAATGATTTTCTATCACAGGCTTTGAAATAAAGGGATATTCAGAGGCAGGTTTGTTTAAGCAATGCAACAACATGGTAATTGTTGGTTTTTATGTGTAAACTCTGCTGTGTAGCCTATTATCCCCTCTGCTTTTCTTCAGCAAATCCTGAACACAGGCATCCCGGCTGTCCCAAGGTGTATTTGGGGGGGAGGGGGGCACAACTTGTATCGCTCGGGCATGCAGAGGTGTTTTGGGGGTCACAGTTCCAGCTCTGTCTCTGGTTGGGTGCAGTCTCAAATCTGGAGTGCCTGGTCTAATCCATGCCCTACTGATCCAGAAGATTCTCTGAGTGAAAATACCAAATAGGAACGTTCACGTGATGCCGGGATTTCACAGCAGATGACTGCTCCAAATGTCTATGCAGGATTAGCATGCCCTTGTATTTCCACTGGCATTTTCCTCACACACCACATGGCTAGTCTCCCAGGAACATGTGGTCTTTACATTGTCAGACATCAGTGACGTGACACAAAGCACACAGCCCTGTACATAGGTCTGAAACCACATAAACGAAGAAAGACAAGATGACATGATTCTCTCACCCATATTTATGCATCAAAAAACCCCACGCATGTTTACCTGCCCAAGTCCCCATTTTTATTTGCTCCCTCTTATCTGGCTGATAGCTCCGGATATTTATGAGTCGAACCACCTCATGGCCCCTTAGTACCACATTAAATATTAACTCTCCAAAGTCAGCCTTGGAAAAACGTCTAAATTCTTTATCAATACATATTCTCTGGTTGTTTCAAAGACTTGAGCTGGAGACAACCATATCACTGTATATCTTTATTAACTACATCATCAAACTCTCACACAAACACTGTCGGGGCTGGTGGGAGGGGGTGACAGACATCGTTTCTTAATTAAACCGGCACCATTCATCACGCTACATCCAAACACCGATCGTCAGGCAAAATAAAACTTATAGCACAGTGTATTCACATGTTTCAGTGTTGCACAGAATACTACTATATTACTAAGTCAGAATATTACGATCTTGTTACGTGACCTCAATACCTGTTTTCTTGGTTAGGCTGTGAAAGAGGCTCAGGGAGCGGGACTTTCACTTCTTTGAATCCCACAGGTTTCAAAAAGACCACCTGAGGTGGCATACTGCTCACAAACGCAGTAAGAAATAGCCCAAGCCTTACATATGTCTGCCCAAGATGAATCGCAGATCAAAAGAAAGAGAAGAAGAAGCGCGACCAAGTCCTCGAGACCCGCCCCCGGGGGGGCCGTTGGCCAATCAGGATGCAGAACAGAAACTGCGTTTACACTCATATTCCGCAATATTTCAGCAGAGTAAAGGGAGCGAAGCGGAGAGAAACTCCATGTTCTGCATGTAAAGGGCAGGGAAATCAATGAAAGGCACGGAAAAACACAGGCAAACCGAAGGGACCTGACCAGAAGAGATGTGAAGGGAGCTTTTTGGCAATGCCGATGTTTTAAATGCAGTTGCAAGTGCATTTAATGTGCAGCGGCTCTAAGGCGAGTGGGGCAATGCGCTGAGCTGCGGTAGGAAAGTCCGTCAAAGTTTGAGACGCGGCTCTCCGGCGAGCAGCCGCTGGAAGTGACAAGCCAGGAGCGGGATCTACCGTGAATGCCTGCGGATTATAACTCTCCTGGGAGAAGCCAAGAGATCGGCTAGAGAATAAAGACGATTGCGGATCCCACGTTTTGCGTTTATTCTGACATTCATTGACAACTGCTGTAAGAAGCTGTTTTATCGCAGGATATCGACCAGGTGTCCGATGTTGGACCCGAATGGGATTCATGCCACTGTAATCTCTTACATATATCCCTGATTTTGGTTTCCACAAATGCGCTTGAAGAAACCAGCCTTTCTTCGCTTAGGATTTTAAACCAAAACTTGCATTCGGAATTACAATCATGAACTTTGTTTTCGGTTTAATGCTGTTATTTTCCACGACGCTTCTTTACTTGTCAGCTGTGAAGGTAAGCGCCGTGTTCATTAGGAGAAATGGGTACCCGGTGTTAGACAGTATTACTACGTGTCACGTATTGTTAAAGTGTTAATGTTACAAAGTGAATAATGCTGGCGTCCCCTGAATGCGCCCATCGTCCTTGTCGCCTCCCCGGGGAGGTCATCGCTCATGTCCCGCTCAAGCTTTCTGAGATGTGGGGACACACTGATTGCAACCTTCACATGGTTGGAGGACAGGGCATTTTAATGATCGATGTAATTAATTATGCAATATTTAATTGTTATTCGGAAATTATTTTGAGATAATTATTATTTCGAGCAGAACACAAAGTTGAACATTAGTGAATATGGGGGGCCTGATCACAGCCACCTTCGGCGTTGTGGGGCTTTAAAGGTACAGCGGCGTTTTTATTTGGTGCATTAGAGGACACGGCTACATATCACCATTATATTAACTGTGCAACTCCGTTCAGTCCAAGGATGGTCTCCTTGTAGATTTTTAAATCCTCCTTCCTGGTGTTTTAAAGAGTTTTACATAGACTTTGATATTTGGAAATTTGGTTGAAAATACAAGGAGTCAAAATCTCTAAACAAAATAAATTTCTTTATGCATACTTTTTTTGTATCTTTTGTATAATACAAGAAAGATTTTTGATATCATCACCAATAGAACAAAGGTCTTTTGGTTACAGCTCACCTTACTCTAATTATGACCATTATAAATAGAGTTAATTTGAACTTGAAGTGTGGCCATTTGTGATTTTTATAGTCGAGTCGATTTACTTTAAGTCGGAAAACATAAATATCGCATTAAATCTATAGTCAAAAGATATATTTGTGGTCTAATTAAGGGAAAATCACGCCTTGTTCTTTATATCATTTTGGAAGACGTGTCGTCTTGCCCCGAATAAACTGGGAATGTTTTGTTTTAAATAAACGATTAGCCTATAACGTAAAGTCTCACACCCCCTTGGTGTCCAATAAGCGTTTCCAATAATAACACTTACTGTAACACATTTGGGTTGGCCCTCGTTTTGTTTTACTTTTCTCCATTGAAGAAGAAAGAAAATAATTACGTTAGTTTTAACTTTTGATTTAGATAAGATCATTTCTGGCTCCTGTTATAGACTGCAAGCACTTGCAGTAGCCCCTTTTTGTGATTACAGTAAGTTCAGCCTTCAGGCAGCCAGAAGCGCCCAATTCTCACGCAATTTCTCGGGGCTGTTGCGTGATCGCGGCGTGGCGCGGCGGTTCCAGTTCGCCTGTAGGTGGGGACCGCCAGGGATGGATCAGGGCACGGAGGATGCGTTACGGCGCATTGTAGCACAACTGGGGAAATGTCTGTGACAATATCTGTCAATACGTCCATTATTTTAGAAATAAAAGCGTTACTCGAACACTGGCCCTGTAAAGTCTGCCGTCAGAATGACAATATAATTGTGCGTTCATTTGAATTATCTTAGTGATATAGAACCTGATATAGAATCAATAGTTGAAATTAATAAGAAGTGTATACTTTGATTATCGTTAAAGGGAATAAATTAATTATGCGCCCCATAATGAGTCACATGTCACTTTTGTCTCGGCAGACTGCACCCACATCCATAGAAGAAGGCAAAAGTGGTAAGTGGAGGAATTTTCCTGCTCTTCCCTATTTCGAGTGACTATTTTGCCCCCTAGAGGCGCTGTGTAGAAACGCGCTCGGTGGGTGGGATCCCGGGAAATCGGCGCAAAAGTGAATTAAAAAAATATATACATACAAGGGCGTAACTTTGGATTGAACATTGGGGGAGGGGGTTGAGTTCCCGACTCATTCATGACAATACGATTATTTGGGGAGGGGGGGGGGGTGTATTGGCCGATTCTGATTATTGGGAGGGGCGGTGGGTTACAACCCCCCCCATCCCCCATTCTTTTTGTATCGTCTCAGTACATGCGTATTATATACCACTCTCTGTAGCAGCACGGTAGCTCCCATTCTTAAATTGAAATTTAGTGAAATATAATTTTTACCCTTTCTGCGGTTTCTAAAATCCATGAATGACATTTTTTATCGAGTGAATCACTTCCAGTATCACTTTAACGTAACAGGATGGCTGTAACAGTACTGTGCTGGCAACAGGGGGCAGCACTGGGCATCACCACATGACAGCCCTGATACCCCACAGCTGGTGGTTAATATAGCAGCTGCAGCCTCATTCAGACCCGCAAATGGGGGCTGGGAGGAGAGGGAGGGGTGCTGGCTGGGCTTCCGGTCAGACACCGACCCTGCTAGGATGCTGAGGCTCCTTCCTGGAGTTGCCCTTCAGCAGTGAGTGTAGCTGAACAGAGAGGAGGCGCAGTCCTTGTCCCTTTCAGTTTGGAAAAGACGAGAACCTGTGCTGATTAATAGGGAATACTTCACTGTCGGTCTGTTTTCTAAGTGACAGAGGGAGACAAAGCTGTTGAGCTTTTTGTTGAGCAGTTTGAGAGCTCAACTTGTGGGGTCCTGGGACCAGCATGGGTCGGCTCTGTGGGATTTGGCTACTCCAGCTCAGCTGGACGTTGTGAACCCTGCGGTGTTGGGCTGTTCCATGGGGTGGCATCCCGTAGGCACACAGACTCACACACATGCACACGCTCACTCACACCCATAGCGACACACATGCATAGCCACACGATCGCACAGATGCGCACACACACACACACACACACGCAAGTCTGCTGACTGCCAAGTTAGGTTTGTTCATCTACACATCAGCTTAGAAGATCAGCTAAAACACAGTAAAGACTGAGCCAGACTGAAGTTCTGAGACGGGCTGAGTAGCGAGTGTGGCTCCGCTCGCCTCCCCTCACCTCCCCTCGCCTCCCCTCCCCTCCCCTCACCTCATGTTCTTCCACTTCGGCAAATTAAAGTTTTTGTTAGCGGAACAAGATGTAGATCTCCAGATAAGAACTATTGTTACATCTTACACTGGCATTTGTTATCTTTACAGTGGTGGAAATGCATCCAGCCTTTTCACTGGCAAGTGGGTTGCAAATGTGCCATTCATGTGTGAAGCTAGGTAGGGTTTCAGCGACCACATCGCAGACGGTGCAGTCTATGGGGGGGGGCTGGGGGGGGGGGGGGGGGGGGGGGGGGGGGGGTGGTGGTGACTAGGGCTGCTTTTCCAGCACCTGGCGTGACCGAATAATCCGTCTTGAAGCATTTACAGAAGCATTTACGTCTAATCCAAACTCTGCTGGAATGGCCTACCTGTTCCTGAGGAGACGATAAACACCCCCACTGAAGTTCACGTTCTCTTGTTTGTTCAGAAAAGAGATTTTGTTTTTCGGGCAAACAGCAAGCCAGGAATCCTTTGTGAATACCTCGGTGATGGTCACTGCTTTCTGCTGACAGCACTGCTGATGCCTTCAGCTGGAGGTGTTGTTGGTTATAAGTTCTCCTCCATGTCTTCCTTGCAGTGGTTCCTTTCATGGACGTGTACAATAAAAGCTATTGCCAGTCGAGAGAGGTCCTGGTGGACATTCTGCAGGAATACCCCGATGAGATCGAACACATCTACATCCCATCCTGCGTGGTTCTCTTGCGTTGTGGAGGCTGCTGCAACAACGAGGCCCTGGAATGTGTCCCTACAGAGACGTATAACGTCACCCTGCAGGTCAGCCCTGTCTTCTTCTCCTTCTGGCCCTCAAACGTGGTCCACACCCACCTTGTTCCAGCCACTTTTCCACCGTTATTTTAGACCCAGTCATCCTCATTGCTAAAGACGGTTTTCAGTGAGTTGGTTGCACACTAAGGAAGTTGGTTCTAAATGTAGTTCAGTGCATATGCTGGAATCATTAGGCCCAGAGGCTGCCAGTAGCTGCATTTGGGAGGGAGGACAACACCCCTCTCACACTCTCCTTTTTTTAACAGGTTAAACGACTCAAACCCCTAAGACAAGAGAATAATTTTCTGTTGAGTTTCACAGAACACAAATCATGTAAATGCAGGTAAGAATATTATTGGCAATGCTTTCCAAATAAAGAAAAAGGATGTACAGACAGAGCGGCCATTTCCAGAGCTGTACTAATGAAGATGTGTCTGCTGTTCTAAAATTTTCAGACCAAAGAAAGAAGTTATGGAGAAGAGAGAAAAGTAAGTAAAGGCATTACGTTCGCAGTTGGGATAGTGGGTTTGCTTGTGACTCCCAGTAATTCCACAGACTGGCCAAGTCAAACCTCATGCAGCCAGAAAAACACACATAGGTTTAGAATGTACGTTCATTCACTTCTGTACTCCTGCTCATATCATCCATACTCATAAAAAGATGAAAGCTCAGAAGATCCAGCGAAACAGAAGGGCAGCCTCATGCCACAACATGGTCTCTGGTGAAGGTGCAGTATCTTTTGTTGCATCTGGGAAAACAATCCCAGCATCCACTGTGTAAACAGGCATAGGCCCCGGGGGCAGAGGATGCTCTGTATTGTAGATCGTGGTTCCTTTAGGAGAAAGCTCCCCTATGCCGCTGTTCCTCGGTCCACAGGCCACTGCAGTGTAGGTCTCCCTTCATCTGGCTAGGAGTTTTTCCACTCCGTTGCTCCTTGACCTTTTGGCTCCTGCTACTTTCAGATGCTAATTTGAGTAACAGGTGTTACGGAGCAAACTATTGTGGGCTGTAAATAGAGGTCCGCCCGAGAGAGGTCAAAACGGATCATTTGCTGGAGCGTGGCTGGGTTTTATAGTTGAATAGAGAATAGAGAAATTCACCAAGTAGTGATCCGTGCAGGTCCACCAGGGCCTCGCTGACCAGACACGGATGGATGAAGTCAGAGCCCAGATCGTGGACTTAATGTTAATGTTCAGAGGAAGTTTCAGAATCACCTTCACCTCCTTTTTAAAAAAGGAACTTTATATATCCTTATTGATCTTTAAAAAGGTTAAATTGGCTGCATGTACCTAGCTTGGACAGGAGCGTTTGTATGAATTTTTTCGTCAGGTTATAAGAGGGGCCATAATTCATAGGGTGGGGGCCAACCATATTATTGGTCAATGATGTGTTTTGAATCGGTGAGTGATAGAGGAGGGGGCCCTGTTGGTAGCCAACCAGCATTCAGCTGGAGCCAGTGGCCCCTGAGCTTTAACCCCTGTATATAATCCTGCCGTAGAGGACCTTAGTCTTGTGTGTTGTCATCTGCGTAAGGTCTGCGTCTCATTGGTCCAGTCTGCATGTTTCCACCTGCATTTCCCCTGGTGCATTAGACACTTCATCCCCCCCCCCCCCCCCGCTTGGCTGACTTTCAACCTGCTGGCCCCCATATCTGGCAGCCTGAATCTCACTGGGCCTTTGTTTCCTGCCTATATCACTGTGCGTCCCATTCAGTGGTACCTGCATTGTTTTGCTTATTTTTTTTTTCCAGAAAACCCAGGAAGGGCAAAGGCCTAAAGCGAGACAGAGAGCGAGAGCGAGAACGAGAACCGTACGTCAGCCGCGTGCTGAGAGTCACTCTGCTGTTTGTTAAGTTAAGTTAATCTGGGAGGAAGCCGCTCGCTTCTCCTAATCTGCCCTGCGGTTGGCATGAGTCTGTGTTCCCCTGGTGCTGGCACAACTTTAACGGGCTAGGGCAAAACCTGTGCTCTTTCGAAACGATGTCCAGGTGACAGCGCCCCCTGGCATGGTGTACCAGAGCCGTACTAATCGCTCCCTCTGCCCTGCTCGTCCTCGTCCCGCGCGCTGCCCGTTCTGAGCGCCACACATCCTCGCATCCGTCTCTGCATTGTAGAATGTAACTGGGATTCGGGTTTGGTTTCTGCATGGTCATGTGCTTGTACTTTTTGTGGGTTTATATGAATTTTCTGATTTAATTTCCTATATAGGTCAGGATAGCGACAGACACCTTAAAGGAAAGGTTGTGTGGTTGTTCTGAACCATTCCCTGGAAATCCCGCAGTAAGAAACGGTGCTGAATCAGCTGAACCCGTGGGTCGCTGGTTCAAGTCCCAGAATCGGCTGAGTGATTTCACCATTGGGCCCTTGAGCAAGGCCCTTAACCTCCAGTTACTCCAGGGAGGGTCTGATTCTGCTTTCTTAACTGTACGTCGCTTTGCTTAAAAGTTTCTGCTAAATAAATATAGTAGCTGTGTCACTGATATTCAGCCCTGTGAGGAACTATACAATGCAATGAGAGATACTGCATCTTTAAGCAACAGCATTTCTGAGTTGTATTTAGTCATATGGACCATGATCCACATCTTGCTCTATAAGAGTGAATACAAAATTCCTTTGAATTATGGGATTGCACTGCCTGATGGCCCAGCCAATGACTGTGCAGCTTCCTGTCAGGTCACCAGAGGCATCGTTGCTGCATTTTGTCTGTGAAACCTGCTGTTACCCTGTGGCCCACATGACTGCAGATGTCACCAGGAAGCCCCTCACTGTCAATATCACTGTGAAATACTGCTAATCCACACACACTGACACACAATCACACAGATACACAGAGAGAAGCGCGCGATGGTACGTGGGCGTGTGCTGCGTCGCCGAGCCGATGACGTGTGTGTGGCTGTGTGATCCAATCCCTGCTCCTCTCACTGGACCCTAGAGCTTAGACCCTCCCCCTTTCTCCCTTCTTGCCTTTTTGCAGCCAATGTGAGCCTTGCTCAGAGAGAAGAAAGCGCTTGTTTGTGCAGGACCCCATCACCTGTCAATGCTCCTGCAGATACTCTGAGCTAGACTGCAAGTCCAGGCAGCTTGAGTTAAACGAACGAACTTGCAGGTTTGTTTATGAAACATTTCGATAAACAACGTGTCCCCCTGGCCAATCAGAGAAATGCATGCTTCTCACCGGCCATGCCTGTCCTGCCTCAGTCGCGATGTGATTGTCTGCCTGTATATGATCATGCATACAGGGTACGTGTGGATGTGCACGTTGTGTGTGTGTTCACTCCTCCTAACGCCTTCACATTTGTGTGTTTCTTGATGTCAGGATTAACCCTCCTGGGTTTGCAGGGTAAGAACCATCTGGACCCCCACATAAGCAGGAATGTAGCATGATTACCTGCATTACTGCTGAATATAACCATGCGGTTTCTGCATGAAGGCGTCCTCAGTACAAGGCTGTTTTGCACGATACTCGGCCTGAAGTTAGCGATCTGACCGCTCTCCCATATCCTCACTAACCGGCAAGCCGTGCAGATAAACAGATGTGCACATTAGTATGTGTTCATCAGTTTATGAATTGGTGAACATGTGTATTTGTGAGTGAGTGTCTGTCGGTCCCACATCAGGAAATGCATCAGTCTTATTTTCCTATTTAAGGTAAACCTAAAACCATAATTTCACTTCCAAGCTGGGGAATCAGAGCTCTAATGGTGATTTAGGTATCAGTTTGGTGGCTTGTTTTGTTTCCTATAATCCCCATCGGTGTGTCTTGTATAAACTGTTGAATGACACATGGTGATCTTTAATCACAGTACTGCCTGTGTTTGCTGTGATTGTCACCGGTCACATGTAGACTGAGGAGGTCAGCAATTGGATGAGTTTGGCCTCACGTGACACAGGCCACGTTGTCCCTCACCTTTTGCGTCTCACTTCCTCTTTTTCAGGTGCGACAAACCCAGGAGATAAGAGCCACTCAAATGGACACTGAAATGAAGGAATTGTCTTGGCACAGCACTTTGAACCTTGATTATCTTCTCTAAAGATGCATTCCTGAACTGAGATAAAAAAGACT
>JAODJW010000039.1:17540317-17578210 GCA_026777045.1 Hyperopisus bebe | reverse complement strand
AAGAGGAAGAACATCTTTGAATGTTTTGCTGCTAAAATAGAAAATAACCTTTATAGAAAACAAACGAGGACACCGTCTGGTGCATGGAGCATGGTAGGATTCATCTTATGTAAGCCTTCACAGGATGCGGGTCTGCTGTGGATGTTGTGGGCCGGACAGAAACAAAGACAGTGATTTACTGCGCAATGAACCGAGCTCAATGGAAAACTGAGCGGGTGGATGACCCCATCCAAGTCATTTCCAAAGGAACACGGGGAGATTCAGCAGAAGGGCATAAGTTGGAAGACTGAACTGTGTTTGTTGTGACATCACATCCTGCTACCCAGAGAAACTCCACTGTAGTGGTGGCATTTATCCACCTAGATGATTACTGACTAACACATAGTACTTGGTGTGTAAAATATTTTTAAAGGGATATTAACTGTAGGTATATACTGAAAACAAACAGAACCGTATTCCATGAAGAGGCCCATAGTTTGTAAGTTCACTGCATTAGTATTTGGTTTTCGTTTGCTTATGGAAATGCTTTTATGGTCTGTTTATTTCCCAAAGATCAAAAATCTAACCTTTATGAGAGCTACAGGATACAATTCTATATACGCACTTAATATCCCTTTTTGAGTACACTACAGTTAATTTATAATGTTAGAATTTTTTTCAGTATTTGGTCTTTATTTAATTGGATTTATTTATATGCAGTGTTACAGCCTTCTCTGTGGTAAATGTTTTACCTGTCTGCTCGGCTATCTGGTGAGAAATGCGAATGGATTTTTGTTAAAAAAGAAAAAAAAAACCATGAAAAGATAAAACCCCATGAATACATTCCTGGAAGTGAAAAGCATCAAAGGACGGCAACTTCCTCTTCAAACAGGAAGTTAGCCGGAGGGTCGGACTGCGGTTCTGTACTCGTCTGGCTCGTCCCTGCTGCCTCCTGCTACTACACGCCTGTGTCCGAGTCTCTGCTGCGTTAACTAACACTGCGTCTCCCCCTCTGTAACACATTCTGCCTCTACTAAAGCCACGAACATCCTGTGTCAGTGATCATTTAAGTTTTAAGGGGTTTTTTCACATTATTATATATTTATTGGTGCTGTAAATTGGTAAGTTTATTAACAGCTGGTTTTGTTTTTAGTGATAGCAAAACATATTTATTTTGAAATTATGTTTTTTATTAAAGGAAAATTGAAACTCGTCCTTCAGAGCCGGTCTGTTCTCAGCGGTGAATGAATGATTGTGTGAATACCGGGAACCTCTCCTCCACCTTTGACTGGGGGAACCGGCCATGGTGCCTGCTGTCATCAGTGCCTGTTGCTCACCTGCGATCTCCCATTGAGGACCTCCGCGTGGTTTGCGGCGCGTCGGAATTTCAGAATGGATGGTCATTAGCCTAAAAATGCGTAATGCGGTAAATGTGACTGGAAAACTTTCTCCCATACATCATCATCGAACAAGTCGCCGTCCTTATATGTTACGAGAAAAAAGAAGAAATTGCACGTGCACAATACTGCCGGACACAACAGTAAGCTGCGGGAAGAAGGATTGGTGCATGCAAATTCGCAGGTGTCCAAAACCTGCTGGAACCTTCCTCTGTTGCCTGCATACCCCATTCCCTGGGCCCCCAGCTTCTAACACTGGTGTCCCTCCTCTCTCCTCCCCTCCCACCATTGAGCCCTGTCCTCACTGGCCTGACCTGAGAGACCTGAGGCCATGGTCGCACTCTGGGGTTGCAAAACCTGCTCTGGGTCTCCAATGAGCAAGCAGAGGGCCGAAGCCTCCAGCCTTGTGACCAAATCCCTTCAAATTGTTACAAAACTGCACACTCTTCTCAGTCAAATTCCACACTCTGCGGTCACAGAGCCAGTTAGTATTACAGTAAATGTTCACAAAGCCTTAAATTTCTGTTTTATTAGGCGGCCGTATGGCAGACCTTGTGTAAAGTCATTTATAACCCAGCTGTCACTTTAGATCCATGTAGATTTTTCCGCGTTCATTCATCCATCGATTTTCCACCCGCTCATCCTGGTCAGGGTCATGGGAGGGGGGGGGGGGGGGCCTGGAGCCTATCCCAGCAGCACAGGGCATGAGGCAGGGGGACACCCCCAACAGGATGGCAGTCCACTGCAGGGTCCACACACAATAGGCGATTCAGAGACACCAGGTAGCCTGATTGAATGTCTTTGGACTGCATGAGGAAACTGGAGAACTTAGAGAAAATGTGGGGAGAACCTTCAAAATCCACAGATGCAGAGTGGAGACTAGGTCAGGGATGTGCCCCCCACTGCTTCAAACAAAAGTGTCTGTAAATGAGTTAATTTGATTTAAATATAATTGTGGCATAATGTCCCTGAAAGTAAGCAACCAGCCCCCCCCCATGGAACATTCAGTCTTAGGCTAATTCAAGTGTATTATGTTGTGATATATAGCATTTATAACCTGATGCTAGAGCTCACTGGAAGCTAATGCAAGGCATGGAAATAAGGATGTAGATGCCCCTGTGGTGAGTGATACTACACACAGTACTGATCCCTGGGGCGGATTGACTGTCTGGGGCCCTAGGTTGACGTGGTCAGGGCCTCTTGAGATATTTTTGGAGCCCAAAGAGCAACATCAATAATCGGCATGCAGGGTGCCGATGGCACAGCTAACCAATCAGGTTTGCTAATGGTAAAATTTGCCTAAGGCGGGGTCCCTGTTTTGCCAGGCACTGCCCCCGATTTTGCAGAAGACCTAGACTATAGCCTATGATAACTATTGCTTTGACCAACCGTGAGTGAGCCGATGCAGAGTTGGACTGGTCATCTGGCATTCCAGGCATATTCCCAGTGGGCCTCCAGTCCACAAAATCCTGTGCTTGAATAAAGTTATCAGTTACACTTCATTGTGGGTGAATTTTAATCTCAGTCCAGGTCTGGCTTCATGTATATGTACATCATCACAAGAGTAAGACAAACGTCTATTGGTTATTGAAAAAATCCAAGTCTCTCACAACTGAGATCTAGAAAGACCAAAACATGACAAGGTGGAAATCACTGCTCACTAAGGAGGACAAGAATGTGTGAATCAATTCCAGCCAGAACCCACTGGTATGATCCTTGGGAGGTCTGGAACATTCTTGGCCAATAAGAGCCTTTTTCTTTGTGAAAAAAGGCATGCTGAAAGAGCAGCAAGTCTAAATAAGAATCGAAGAATGAGAAAATGAAGTTCTGTGTTTGACTAGTCAAAGGTCAGATCTACCCCTCATAAAGATGTTTAAAATGAAATTGAAAATGAGCAGTGGAGCCTCACAATGAGTTACAACAGTTTCCTTCATGGCACTAGGTGGGAACTGTCAGTCACTACAGAAGGTCAATGCACTAATGGTGGCCTAACTAGTTACTCTCCTGTAAAGGCTGATTGCTTATGCGTTTAGGTGCATTATCGTTTGTACTAAATGTACTACACATCATGCTAGCTATTCAGTCAGACTGACTTTCATGTTAATTTACACCGAAATCTGATTTAAAAACGAACAGTTCCTTTCTGTCATTTGCTCTACCAGGAAACAAGATATGTATGGAATCTTGAGCCTGGATGACCGTCATTTCTCTCTTGCCTGGCATAGCCATCTAGGGATGACATCTGGCTACCTTTCAGATCTTTGAGAAAGAAAATCTTTCTCCAAGTTGAAACTAAAAACCGTCCAAGCTTTTCTGGTCTTATCCTCCTATCAGATGTGCTAACGGTCTGTCTGCTGATGAAAGTTTTTTTTTGCGAATACAGGCAATTCAGATAAGTAAGTAAAAATTATTTATTAAGTGCCTTTTACATACAAAACAGTCAAAAGCACCGTGCAAAAAGAAAAAGCAGAAAAGCATACAACAAACAACCAAAGAAAAATGTAAAAATACCCATGTAAAAAGAGCCAACAATACAAGCAAAACACGATTTCACGATTTTCCCAAAAGCCTGAGAAAAGGTAAGTTTTAAGCTGCCCTTTAAAACCTTCAACAGAAGGGAAGGATGGAGGAAGATTATTCCACAGCCTTGGGGCAACAGCTTGAAATGCCCGATCGCCTGTGTTTTAATTCTAGTCCGTGGTCCTTGATCAGAGGACCTTAGAACACTGGGATGTACCAGGTCCATTATGTTCTGTGGGGTCTCGTCATGTACGCCTCTAATTGTAAGGACCGATCAGATACAGTCACATTTCTCTGCAATTGTGACAATTAGTTGGCAACCAACTTTTCTATCCATCCATTATCTGTAACCACTTATCCTATTCAGGGTCACGGGGGGTCTGGAGCCAATCCCGGAGGCTACCAGATCAAAGCAGGGAACAGCCCAGGATGGGGCGCCAACCTATGGCAGGGCACACTCACACACCATTCACTCACACTGGCACATCTATGGGCAATTTGGTAACTCCAATTATCCTCAGCACGTTTTTGGACTGTGGGGTGTTGGATGACATGGGAAGAACATGCAAACTCCACACACATGGAATCCTGGTGGAGACATGAACCCAGGCAACAGTGCTAACCAGTGCTAACCAGTGCACCGCCCACCTACTTTTCTAATTAAAATTAAAATCTTATATATTTTTTTCCTAAGAAAACTATTATTATTATTATTATTATTATTATTGTTATTGTTATTATTATTATTTCAGTTGGTTAGGAAAGCCACAGGTAAGAGCCGAATAGCATCTATTGCTGCAGAATAATATGCAGTTATGGATGCCCCCCTAAAGGACTGTTGTCAAAATATATGCAATTAGATCCTGTGTTATAACGTGACTTAACTGTGGCAGCCTGCTGAGCAGCAAAATATGTGTGGAATCACGAGCCTTAGCTCAAATGACAAACTTAAGCACTTTCACAAACGAACTGCACAGTGTAAATGTGAAACGTAACAACCAGCTCTGCATAAAATAAGGTGCATGGGACTCCAGGAACAGAAAAGCGTGACCCTGCAGTGATGCACTCTAGTCACCCGAGGCTTAAAGTTCAGCTGCTGGGGGCATCATAAAAACAAGTGAGTCCAAGCAAGACTAAGGGGTAATTCAGGGCCTAAAGAAAGGACGAGCACAGACATTACTCTGAACATTAACTGTATGTACTTCACACAAACCTACCCATGCAGCCCGCCAGTGGATAAGATAATCAGACCATAACCCATCTGAAACGTTAGCTTTGGAAGGAATTATCACTGACTTGCAGGTTATGTAATTTTTGTGAACAGTTCCACTGGCAACTGAGGAAAAGTAGCAGTGGAAATTAAAGAAACTAAACGTACAACAAAATCTTTGCAATTGCAAAGCAAATCACTCTTCAGAATGACACTGTCAGTACATACAGTACGTCAGGACTTAGGGAATTAGGAAAGAAAACCGATGACAGCGGATTTTGAGGAGGTCTGTTTTCTATATCCTCCTGAGACCCCACCCATTCATTTATGTCCATTGTAGTGGACATATTATTTTTGCATCTATCTTTTCACTGATGTTAGGAAACCTATTTATTCCTGTTGTACACTAAAGAGGACATGCTGTGAAATTAAAAACAAAAATAAATAAATTTGAAAAAGTCTAAATTGTAAGATGTCTTATTTCCTCCAAAGACAAACAACCTAAAATTGAAGGACACTTTTTTCCTTGGGACTCAGGAGGATATTATATGTGGGATAAATGTTCTTTTAGCTTTTCAACCTCATTCTCACTTTATTATTACCGTGTATCAGGAAAATTGCAATTAATCTGCCTTCCTTTCAGACTGGCATCTGCTCCCAGTGCTTTTTTTTTCTCCAGGAGCTCATGACACGTGACACATCTGTCTTGCCTTAAAAGGAGACGCTCCCTACTTGTGTAACAGCACTGCTCGTGGAAAGAAATGAGAGGAACATTAACAAGACTCAAAGAACTATCTCAGGACTCGTTAGGTACAAAAAAGAAAGTGGATAAAGTGCTAAAGAAAGCGGACTCCCCAGTGCACTTTGCGTAGTATAGATGTTCATACCCTGTATGACAGAGCAAATGTTGATGCTGCGGAATTCTTCACAAGCCTTCTATGATAGCAGAACCCTTTCAGTAACCCCTAAATAGGACAGGATAATCCATGGAGAAACTGCACTTTCAGAGCCGTATCTGTATGGTATTTTTAACTCAAATCTACGCTGAGCAGGCTGAGTAACTCTGAGGTCTGAGGTTCTAGCATACATTCCCTGAGGAGGTACCTGCACCCAAGGAGCTGACAGGTGATGCTGCCCAGATGCACGTTCTCCCTGGGGTTTTGCCCCAAACACCCACTCTAGAAATTAACAGCTGGTTCAAACCACATAATGAGGCACCGAGATAAACTGGTCAAGTAGACGGAACCCAGAGGTAGCACAGAAGACCATGTTGTTGGCAACTTAACCGAGATAGGGGGCACAGAGAGCTACCTCTTACCCTGGTCAGGGTGACGGGGAGACTCAGAGGATTGGGTACACCCTAGGTGGGAGGTCATCAGGAAATCTCTTCTTCTTGCTGTCTTTGTAGCGCATGGACATTATTGTGGAGCCATAGTCAGCCTGAATGTTTTATAAGCCATGTCAATTAATTAGTACAAGCAATAATAATACTAATTATAATGAACAATAAACTATTATTATTATCATGATTAATAATAATAATGATAATAATAGTAAGAATAATAATAAATAGAACTTATTATTAAATGATCTTTCAGCAATATAAACATTAGTACAAAGGTTAACAATCATTTGAACCTGTAGATTAAAGTTAATGTTTAATCAACCATTATAAATATTCATTCTCCAAACTCTGCCTGTCTTAAAGATATTATACATATAGATGAATGTTATTAATTATTTGTATATATGCATTATTTTCATAACTTCATAAGCCACTGTATTCATATAAAACAATGCACAAAATCACTGCCTGGGCTCAGGAACACTTCCAAAAACCACTGCCTGTGAACATAGTTTGTTGCTGCATCCACAAATGCTGGATGAAACTCTACCAGGCAAATAAGAAAACATATCTAAACATGATCCAGAATCACTTCTCTGAACCCGAGCTCCTTTAAGATGGACTGAGGCAAAATGGAAAACTGTCCTGTGGTCTGACAAATCAAAATTTCAAATCCAGTCCTCCGGACTGAAGAGCAGAGGGACCATACAGCTGGTTATCAGTGGAAAGAACAAAAGCAGCATCCGTAATGGTATGGGGGTGCACTAGTGCCCATGGCTTGGGTAGCTTGCACATCTGGGAAGGCACCATTATTGCTGAACGATATATACAGGTTTAGGAGCAACATAGAGTGCCATTCAGACAACATATTATTTAGAGAAGGCCTTGTATATTTCAGCAAGACAATGGCAAACTGCATTCTGTGCGTATTAGAGCAGCATAGTAGAAGAGTCCGGCTGCTGGATTGGCCTGCCTGCAGTCCAGACCTGTCACCAACTGAAAACATTTGGCGCATCATGAAACGAAAAAACACAACAAAGGAGGCCCCGAACTGTTGAGAAATTCTATATCAGGCAAGAATGGGACAACATTACTTTCAACTCCGGGAACTGGTCTCCTCAGTCCCCAGACATTTACAAAGTGCTGTTAAAAGAAGATGTGATGCAACACAGTGGTAAACATGCAACGCAGTGGTAAACATGCAACACAGTGTTAAACATGCAACGCAGTGGTAAACATGCAACACAGTGGTAAACATGCAACACAGTGGTAAACATGCCCCTGTCCCAACATTTTTGAAACATGTTGCTGGCATTGAATTCAAATTGAGCATATATGTATCCTCAGACAAATATCTCAGTTTTAACATTTGACATGTTGTCTTTGCTCTATTTTCAATTAAATATGGGTATGCTTTTATTTGCATTTTACACAGCATTCCAGCTCTCTTAGAAATGGCGTTGTACTGCAATTCTGTCTAATAAGTAAAACCAACACGGCATATGTGATATTAAACAAGATGTCCCAAACAACAAAATAACTGCAGTTTTATAAAAGTTGTAATTTACTGACAACGGCATCTAGGCAGCTGACCTCATGACACATGGAGGTACAGCCACGCTCTCTTTTCTCTCTCCACATTATTCATTGTCATTTCAAGGTTAAACCAAGCAGAATGTTCGTTAATTAAATCCTAGATTAAACATAAGCTCTGGATAAAGATGAGTTATGTAATGAGTTATACATGTAGGATTGTAACAAGGCCAGAACAACTAGTTCTGTTGAATTATGGCTGTGGTCACAACTTCCTGACATCTTTATGGATGCACAGAGATCCCAAGATGCTCAAAACAATGGAAATTCAAGACCCTAGACAGCAAAGTGTCGAGAACAGGTGGATTCAAAGACACTTGGAAGGATGTCAACATGAATCTGTTTATCTGCTTGTTATGGGATTTGTAAATAAACATTTATGTTTTTGAGAAAAGGAATTAGAACCTCTAATAGAACCAAACCGGACATCTGGGAGGTGGGTTTACCTTCACACTTCTTTAATAAGAGTGGATGAAATGTAGGCCACAGACTGAACCGTAAGACATGATGGCTTCCCAGACAAAGTTTATAACTCAGTTCAACTGCTAGCAGTCTGAGGACGAGAGCCATTTCATTCAAGATATCAGATGTTTGGTGAAATTAATATGAAATTACTCTAACTGTGATCAGATTATACTTATGTAATAATATAGGCAACTCTCAATATACAGTATTTCGAATTGATTTACGTAACTCTGTACTTAGACAAAAATAAGATACGTAAGTAAGATACGTAGAGTTTACAAAAGCACTAACTCAAAAAATCGTATACTTTATCTTTTCATTTATTTAATATGTGTTGTTTAGTATGTATTGCTAATATATTTTTTTGCTTAAGTGTTTTTTGCTGTGAGATGTCTTGAATGGTACGGCAAAGTAAATCTGATTTATGGTAACAAAAAAATTGACTGACACAAGGTTTTGATCACTTACGTCAGTTGAGAACTGCCTGTACTGGGCTTTTAAATCAAATTGGGCTGTTGTTACACACAGTGTGGTATTTATTTGAGCAACTTACGTAGAACCATTCCTATAATAACTGTTTACTGTCCTGAATGTAACTTACTTTGAACAGACAAACATTAAACTTACAGTCAGTGTGGTAGTCATCACTTATAGAAAAATGACACAAATTACAGATTTTCATATTGAATTGAAAGTAACCTTAAAATGCTGGCCTTATAAAAGAAAGTGAAATAAGTGCAATAAAGAAAAATATTTTGAAATAACTACTGTGGACTTAAACTGTGGCTGTAAAGGGGTGTAACATGTCTTTGTTATGCTACACATGAAATATATCATAAGCTTCCTAAAATCGGGTCCCTTCTCATTCTAAATACCTCAAGAATGTTGTAAATGATTTAATCTCTGATTAAACAGGAACTCATGCAGACCAGCTCCCCCTGCCCCCATGTTAACCAGTGCCCCCATATTAAGAAATGGACTTTAAACTGCTTCGTTTAGTCAGCAGGCTAGTCCAGCCACGTCAGTGAGTTTTAAAATGATTGTTTCAAAAATAACACTGTCCCAGCACCTCCACAAACCACAGGGGAAACCCACCAAAATTTGACCAAAATCTAGGCTAATGCCGGTATTCAGATGATGGAAATACGGACACATTGCAGAGGATTTCCAATGCAAATATTAAAGGACCACTAATTAGGTTAAACTGGTATCACAGTTAACCAGAGAGAGACTCACTGGGGACCACTGATTAAGTGCAAAGAGTACCTGTTTCCCAAGGAATACAGTGAAATTCTTACGCCACAGTTGCAGAGTAGCAGACAGGACAGGACAGACAGTGATGCAATTCAGGACAAACAGTGCAATACAAGACAGTGCGAGACAAAAGAATATAAGAATGGGTGAACGATAATGATGCAATAAATAAGTGATGCAACGTGGAAGAATTTGCAAATAGCCGCAGAGGTAGTGGAGTACTGGTGAAGTACAGAAGTGGAATATTATCAATAGTGTGCAATATAATGCAGTGGATGGATAGATACAGGTCATTGGATGTTTAGTGACCTGATGGCTTGGAGAAGCCTTCCCTGAAGCAGCTGGTAGTATCGCCAGTATCGCTTTCCAGAGGACAGGAGTGTGAGTCGGGTGCAAGCTGGTTGGCTGGCATCCCTGTGAGCTGATGGACTCAGCCCCTGTTTGGCAGCAGGAGGGAGAGATGGATTGCGTCTGAGGAAGATCCGTGCTGATGATCTTTGAAGCTGCCCGGACAGTTTGACAGTCTTTTGCTGCAGTTTGAGGTGCTGAGCAGCTAGGTCACCCAGTAACAGCGTGATGCATTCAGTCAGGCTGCTCTCAGTGGCGCAGTGGTAGAAGCTCACCAGGGTTTCGGTTTCCAGTCCAAAGCTCGTTAGCCTCCTCAGGAATAACAGCCTTTGAGGAGTCACCTTGAGGATTTACCCTCAAGCTCATGTTTGACCTGTAACTATGAATGGATGGTCTTCTCATGTCAGTGTTTGTTCCCAGCACAGCTGCCTGATGGGGTTAATTGTTAAAAAAGACTTCAACCCAGTTCAGATCATGACAGCCTGCCAGACGTGGAAGGATTTCAATAACGAGGAAACGGCCCTAACGTTGCTTCAGTGGGACCTCAGTGGGGGCCAGATCTGGGCAGCGGCGGACTCCCCTCTGGCCGAGTCCCCTGACGTGACCCTGGCGTGTTGCAACAGTGACATTGCATTATGCATTAGGACCCCGCGGGCCGGCTTGGATGAGCACTGCTGGACAGAGTAGGTATGTTTTCTGGATAAATGCGCCTGCCATTTGCTGTAGTGGCGCCCAAACTGGTATCTTCTGTGAAGGAGCTTTGTCTAGCAGATACAGCGCAAATAAAGCATCAAGTCCTCCAGGCTTAAAACAATGTCTAATCATGGTTTACTGTGTAAGGAATCGCCCAGCAAAACCTTACTGTCATATAAATAACGTTTAAAAATGTAACGCTGTGATTATTATTTAGAGTATTTAGAGCGTTCCACTAAACATAATCCTGTTTATCAGAGTTCTAATAACACCGGAGCACCTCTTAATTACATGCCGCGGGGTGACGTGTAGTCACATGAAATGTAACATGACGCTTTGCACGTTTTCCTTTAAACACCTGGGCGGGACTGTTTACATATTAATACTTTCCTGGCTTGTATTGTCTGCTGAAATGAATGATGTAAAGACAAATGCGGCAGCTAGGGAGGTAAATGCACCCAGCTGGTGAGGCATACTTAAAAGGGAGGGTCAGGCAAGGGTGTCTCCTGTGACACGCCCCTTTAAGACGGGGGGGGGGGGGGGGGGGGGGTGGGGGGGGGGGGGGGGGGGGGGGGGGGGGGGTTAAGAATGAGCAGTTTATACCACGTAGCCACGGAGACGTGACTTTCAGCAGGTGAGCACTGTGTCATGCTGCAGTCAGTGGAAACTCGCCTGCTTGGTCACCTGACCTGCCTTCCACCAGTCACAGCACTCAGGTGTCTGAACAGCTGCTCCTGCTCTGCCTGTGTGTGTGCGTGTGTCTGCCCGAATGGGGGAGCCTCTGTGGAGGTGTGCTGTCACACACGTACCTATATGGCACCGGTTCCTGCTAGTCTGCTTGGAGGATCTGGCCTATATTTACCCAGGTCTCAGTGTCATGTGGCTGCCCTTCCTCCGTTGAAAGACAGGCCACTCTATGAGTCATCCTGCTATCTTTGCCCGCTCAGAGAAAGCAAGAAAGACCCCGTTAGAGTGCATACGTTTACATCACCTCTTACTCAGCACATTTGTGGAGCTTGATAAACTTACACGAAGCTCTATCTGCAGCCCATTCCGCTTCCTCTGCTGTCCACATGAGAGCAAAGTGAAGGTTCACCACTGCAAAGGACGCTGTCTCCATCTTTAGTGGCATTTTATCAAATGCCAGAACACTTTGCCAAGTTTATTTATCCAAGGCGACAGGTAACGTTACAACTTCCTGATTAGGTTAAGGATTTACTGGAAATGCTCATTTTAAAAAGGAAGTCCTGCAGTTTTATTTCCTGATTTAGCTGCAAAGGGTTTACAATGCAAGAAGCACATGGACCGTGAATGTAATATGCTGACTCAAAATAGCGCTGCGAGTACAGCAGGGGCTATGGATAGCATCGCATTTTGTTGGCTGGTGTGTCAGGCTGCTGTTATCCTAGAGGTTGGTCAAAAGTGGTGGGCTTCGGGTTTGCGTCTAGGTCATGGTGCTGATGTCTGTTGGAGCTTGGAGGGAAAGGAGAAAGGAGTGGAGAAAGGCTGTGGAGAGGACATCAGCTGGCTGCTGCGGTAGAGTACGATACTGTGGATGTGCTCAGAGTATCTGGTTGTTCTGAGAGTATGCTCTGAGAGTATATTCTGAGAGTATATTCTGAGAGTATATTTTGAGAGTATGTTCTGAGAGTATATTCTGAGAGTTTGTTCTGAGAATATGTTCTGAGAATGCTGTGGTGATTCAGTGCAGCTTCACTGCTTGTCATGCAGATCTTACATATGGAAAGTCTGAAAGTAAAACTGGAATGAGACAGCACTAGGTCATTCAAACAGCAGCTGCTGCAGCACGGCCCGCTCTTGAACACGTTGCGATACATCTGGCCACCTATTGGATAAAGTCCTCCTATTGGATAAAGTCCTCCTATTGGATAAAGTCCAATGAATCAGCCCTCTTACATCCTGCACATCAGCCTTGCTGCTACCCACACTGCATGCCAAGTTTGTGACATCATCCTCGCAAATCTCACTGGTCGCATCAGATCCTAAGTGATGATTGTGGGGTGTCAGAAATTTGCCCTCTCTGCACATTTGTGGAAAAGTCCACAGATCTAATTTTCAGGAAACGCTTCCTCTTACGTCAAAAATACTTGAACACCAAGTTAAGTCAAGTTAAATGGGCTTTATTGTCATACCGTCCATATACAGGTACATAGGTGCACAAAATAATGTTCTCCCAGGACCACGGTGCAACACTCAGACAGTGAGTGACAGGGGGAGGGTTTCAGAGGATTTAAAGTGCAAAACAAAGAACGGTGTGAAACTGGGGGGCTGGACACTGGGGTTTATATATCAGTCTTACAGTTGTCTCCCTATCAAGTTAAAAGCACAGCATGATTAGGCCTTTTTAGCCTCAAACTCAACAAAGGCTAACGCTTCACATATGCAGTAACACGTCCATCCCTGTACAAGATGCAGACATGTTGGGGGAAGGGGGCACTGGATTTTATTCATGGGAAATGGAAACACTGGTGCCAGTTGTGCTTTCTTTCTTTTAAGGGGAGCAGTTTAAATTCTCTCACTGGAATTCAGAATTTATACATATTAAGACCTAAAACCATAACAAGGAGAAGCAGTTAGAAGATGGATGGATGGATGGATGGATGGATATTATGATCAATTATTTTCTAAGATACTGTACAGCTGCTCTGAATCTGCTTCACCTGATTACCATATTAACTGACAGAGAAGTCCTCCTTGTTGCTTTCACGGTGATTGTCTAATCCCGGTAATAACAGGATGGCTAAATCCCTTTGCTATTATAAAATGGCATTTGATGGGTCTTTCCTGACCCCTCGTGCGTCTGTTGAGGCTCTGAGCCCCCTTGGATCACACATGTAGACCTTTAACACACAGAGTGTGATGTAACACGCAGACCTTTGGATTGGATCCACCTGTTTTTCTGTTTAACTGTGAACAACTCAGCAGCTGTAAGTTATTAAAGTGCATTATGAAATAAGATGGATGAATGGAGGAAAGACTGGAGGTGAATTTGTTCGTCATGTTTTGTCCTTGTTTACACTTGAAACAGTGATAAGGACCCAAAAGGTGCCTTTTTCATGAGTCCCATTTCGTAATTAATGATTTCTTTCTTTTATGATACAAACTAGTACGGACCTGGCATTTTTACGATACTGGACTGGAACTCTTGTTTATTCTGAAGGTACATTGAGTGACAGGAATCCCCAATGAAAACTGAAAGTGGGCTGTTTTTACAGTTTGGTGTATTTGCTGTTTGGAGTGACTCTGCTTTCCACTATCACCCAATTACATGCGATGGGTGAGACCACGTTACTCCAACTGTCGACACATTGGAAAGTAACGCTATCTATCTTTTGTAGTTTTATTCCTGGGAAATGACCATACAGCACATGACTGAGTGACAAATAGTAGGTCATTCATCAAAAATCCTTTTCTCCTCTCTCACTCCCTATCACCTTTATGCCCCATAGTTAAAATGCCAGAAAGCCAGAAACATCACAACAACACTTTGGGTATTTGGCATTACATTGCTTGCATGATATTTGCGCGTGACTTAGTGAATCACAGCAATCCGTAGTAATTCACATGAAAGGATGCTGACATTTGTATCCACTGACCGCTTGTCAGAGAGGCAAAGTGAATTCTCACGTAAACACGTAACATGCGTCTCCTTTAAATGGGTATGTAGTGTGAGTAGGACCACATGCCACAAGGTCACAGGGCAGATAAATGTGAGCAGAGTTATGTGATGTAATCAAGTCAAATCAAGTGGATTAAAGTGGGCTTTATCTCTTAATCATTTATATGCAGTTATACAGTGGCACAAAATAATGTTCCTCCTGGGACCTGTTTCAAAAAGCAGGATTTCTTGCTTATCTGGATAACTTATCTGATTTAAGGTATCAAAGTTTAAATGGCCTTTGTCTTCGTTCACTTACATTTAGCCCAGGCTACCCTAAATCCAGCAAGTTATCCAACTAAGCAAGAAATCCTGCTTTCTGAAGCAGACCCCAAGACTACAGAGCAACAGACAGCAAACAACAACAACAACAATAAGAACAACAATAATAATAATAATATAAAAACCCACCAGGACAGGCTCCAGACCCCCCAGACCCTGCACAGGATAAGCGGGTATAGAAGATGGACTGATAAAGTGGATCTTACTATCATACCATCCATATACAGGTATACAGTGTCAGGAAATATTGCTCCCCCAGGACCATGACTGGATACAAGGATTTGTGTTGCCATGTTCTTGTCCACCCGCATAACCCTGTTATGCTCAGAAACTGTTACTCACACTGACTGTGCCAAAGGTCACCAGGCTCCTGAAATCCATTCCAGTTATATACAGGGTAGGTGATGCGTGTGGCCCAGAATAAGAGCAAAAGTCTCAGGCAGTTAAAGCTGTTTATCTGGATAGTAAGTGTATATGTGCTCAGAATTAGGATATTTAACATTAAAACATTTGCAAATTAACAGTAACATAATAAAAACTAACAAGAATTTCTTCTGTTCTCCAGAAAGTTACTGATATCTTGTTATCTTGTAGATGGTTAGATGAACACCGTTTCAGTTTTCAAACCACTCCTCAGGGGCACCTCACCCATTCCACGTATTTGTTAAATCTCACAAACGGCTCGCTTATTTAATTAATTTAATTAGTTTAAAAAGTCAATGAGGTATTGACTAGTCATTTAAGGAGGTGCAGTGATCAAGTAAAAAAAAAAAAAAACATGGGCATATTGCACAGTTGCTGCAAATATTAGGTTGACTTTGGGGGTGGTTTTGAAATGGTTAAGCTAACATGCTTTAACAGGGATAAAACTACAGATTTACACCAACATGAACATCGTTTAAACATCATTTTCTTTGAGTGCCTCAGACTTTTGCTCAGTGCTGAACTCTGAAACCAACTGACTGTGTGATGGTCTCTTGTTTCAATCAGTTCCCTTTCTACAAGACTTATTCTGGGGTAATTCCCTGCTGAAGATCACAATCAGCCTTATGATAGGGAGCAGGTATGTTACCTGAAACTAACTGCATAACTGCTAATTATTTCTGGTCATTACATAAATAAAGGCACATTGAGGCAAAATGAAACGCAGCTTGACGGCATAATGTTCATGAGTTTCAGCAAAAGTAAACTGAGTCTGTCCAGTTAATTTCAGAATTTTGTGGTGATTCTGAGCAATATGAGCTGACGCATATTCAGTATGTGCTGGTATTCTCAGAGAAGGTGTTTCGAGGTGAACAGTGTGCTGATGCTCCTTAGATAAAGAAACACATTTGTTGAATAATACTTTACTGGGCGGTAAGAATATTACTGTTACCAGACAGAAGCAGGGATAGACAGACTGAAATTCCCTGTCACTATCAACCATATCCTCAGCTAGACTGAGATGCTTTACCACAAATTAAGAGGTCTCCTGTCTCGTATTTTCTTTATACCGACACACATCCAGCATTGACAGGGGGAGAGAGAGAGAGAGAGAAAGAGAGAGATGCCTGAAGCTGACGCTTAATTTGGTGATTATTCTCCATGTGACCGTGAGCGGTGACAGCATCCACTGCCTCGATGTGCTGGCACGTACACAAAGGCAAGCGCAACAATGGGCACCGTTGTGTGAAATCTGGCTGCCTATGGGGACAATAGCCAGAGGATTTAAGCAAGTTGACACGGACTCCACCGAACACACAGCCTTTCTGCCTTCTGCTAAGGCTTTGGCCGTCTGGTGGATCTCAGCAATTCTACCAAAGGGTGACCGTGCCCCTCTACTATATAAAGACTGAACCACGTGGTCACCCTGAGTTAACGTACACAAAGCGTTCTAAGGAGAGTGGCATGGTGGGAAGGGCCGAGGTGTGGCAGGGCCTGCTCAGGTGTATAAAGCTATTCCCAGATCTGCACGCTCCGACACGCCAGCCACTTTCCACATTCGACATCAAGAGAAATCCTCCTCCAAGCCTTGTTGGGTATTTCCCAACTGACAGCTAGGAGATGTGTTGGAACAGGACTGGGGTTTTGCTGCATAGTGAAAGTGGAGCTGAACAGGAAAAGGCCATAATGTGAAACAGAATCGGGGGGTTCAGCCCCCCAGTCTCCCTGCTTTTACTTTGAAGAGTGCACAAGCAGGGAGGCACGTCTCAGAAATACACCAGAAACACATCTTTCATGCTTGGCCTTCCGAAATTCTAGAAATCTCAGGGTCACAGGGCTTCCGGAATCTCCCTGACTCTCTGCTCACTGTTACCGGAATCCTCATTCTGCATCTTTTTTTCCTTCTATTTAATTAGAAGTGACAATATTTCTTTAAGTAAAAATGGATTCGATTGCAAGCGGTATATCTGCATTAGCGTCAAAGCAGCGCTTCTGTCTGAGGCCGTCATTGACCACCTATAATTGTTAAAGTATTTTCATCAGCCTCAAAGTAACATCCAGAGGTGTGGCCTTCACAAGACTTTAGCCTTAACAATGTCTATAATCAATATATTTGGTAGATTCAGTGGAGGCTATTAAAGATTTGCAAGTAGTATTTTTCAGCAAAAAAAAATTTACATCATGATTAAATTATCCTTGTCTTATAGTTATCATGTTTTATTTAGTAAAATGTAAAAATTAGAGTGCTATTTACAAATATCCCTTTCCTCTGAGTTAAGCTGGGGACCAAGAAACAAATGCAGTGACTGACTTTTGTCCCCAGAGATTCAAGCGTTACAGACTTAAAATGCAGCACCCAGTGATGCAAAAATACCAGTGGGTGCCCGCAGAGACACTGTGACATTGGCGCCAGTCTCCTGAAACTACTCATTTTCCCCATTTGCCTCATTTCAGCTCCTCATCTTCCTTCAGTCTCACAATATAATCCTCCTCTTCCTCAGACGCACGTCTCCATGGCATTGCCACCAAACCGTTTTCACTTTAACCAGCTACGCATTTCATGCGAAATCTGACAGCTTTTTTTATCGTAGTTTTGTGCCTGGGGCTGTTATTGCACCCGCATTGGATGCAATTTAAATACTCATATTCAGAAGAGTTTCACAATGCTCAACATTAACAATATTTTCTTAAGGGCAGGTATGCTCTTCCGGAGGATCTTCCCTGAGCAGGAATGCTGGAAATGAGTCAACCTGGGCAGCCTGGACCAACAATCTCACTGTTTATTATCATTTGATAGTATCATTAGGGGTATATTTGCATGTAGCATAACCTTATGACTTGTAAAGACATTTACAGCTTCGTGTTTTGAAACATTCTCTAGTCCAAAGCAAGAGCAAATTAGTCATTTGCTCCCTGAATGTTTTAATCTTTTTTTTGTTTTGTTGTGTTTGTCTTTTGTCTTTGGCGTGATGATCAAGGTCACTTGAATGTTCCTTCTGTCATTCCAATGTAAACTTGCAAGTTGGTTTCTGACCCCTGCTCTTCAGCTTCAGAATTCTTGGCTCCTTCAATAGTGGTAAGTCTTCCACATCCTCATGCAACAAAGTATCCCCAAGCCGTGGCACTAACAGCACCATGCTTTGATTACTGGCATGAGAAGGCAGGGATCGGCCCAAGCTGGCCAAATTGACACAATTCAGACAGGAACATTGTTTGGGGAGCACATTGTAGAACACTGGTTTGACCCTCATTGTCACACCGATCGGCACACGGAGCACAAACAACGGAGATCAGAATGCCAGGCATTGGGAAAGATATGGGGTTTCATGGAAAGGCAAGCTGGAAAATGCAGACGGACAAGACAATGACCGGACTGGGGAAATGAACTGAAATGCTGACTAAATACATAGCACTAATGACAGCAACAAGAAACAGCCGATCACACAGGGATTCCACACGAAGGTTAACGAGGGGGCGTGGCACATGGAAGGAGCGGACGATCGGGGCAGGACACTCATACCTTCATGGATGGTTCTTGGCATCCATTAGTTGGCCATTCATGTTATTTTTAGTCTATAATACTTAGGTCCTGCCCCTTGACATTATACCCCTGAGTCCTTTTGATGCTGGAGTCATCAGTGTTATTCTAGTGTTCCTGGTGAGTGATTTACATCCATTTCATGACAAAAGACAGACACATGTCTATGGTGCTCTACCAATTACGAAGGTACAGCAAAACGTTTCGCCAGTGTTTCTCAATCTGGTCCTCAGGGACCCACAGACAGTTTATATCTTTGCTCCCTCCCAGCTCCCATGACCGTGATGTGATGTTTGAGGTACGCCATCACCACACAACCAGTTAATAGGATGTCAGACATGCACTGTTACATACCCTTTTCATGTTAAAAAGGAAATTTGTTTTATTTTACTTATATTCTCATTTATAGCTGTTCAGTCAACTTTCCAATGCTTAACAGAACACAAAAAATCTGCAGATTATGAAATACACGAAAAAGTGGTGAAAACCAGTGGTCTGCAAAAACTTTTTACTGTTAATGTATGTGGGAGTTCAGCTTGCGTGTACGTTGTGTGACAGATACGTTCACATGTATTCGCAGTGAAACTGTCAGCCACGCTGGCAGGATTCTGGGTCGCAGGAGCCTTAAGATCCTCATTTCAGCCCAGGAGCAGATGTCCTCTATACAGGCTGTTTAGAAGAGAAACCACACTTTAAACATCTAAACCAGACTAAACGTCTTAATGTCTTAATATCAACACACCAAACCAGAACAGGGAACTTGTAAATACCTCCAGGTGGGTAATAGTAGTTATATCAACATCACACAGCTCCTTCTGCCCGACCTTTGGTAACTTGTATGCATTTTGAAGGTGACAGGGAAAAGGTAAAAGTCTGCTAGAAATTGATGATTTGTCTCTCGCTTGCCAGCAATCCATCTGTCTTCCCAGCTGTCTGTATATCCCTCCAGCTATCTGTTAGAATAATGATATAAAAAATCTACATCTATAGAAGACTGACAGCATGGGTTTGGGAAAAATTGTGGTGGATTTGGTGTTGAAAACAGGGGAACGCCATGCTAATTAGCTAATCTCCGGCAATGTAGTGAAAAGTAATTTCCAATAGAATTTTTTTCAGAGATTAGCTTTAAGGTCACTGTGGTCTGAGATTAGGACATTCCAGACATGTTTAGTTTCTGTGATTTTTTTTTTCTAGCTGTTTGAATTATTTGCATGTGATTACCCCAGATTGGCCGAAGATTTCCACTAAAGGCACATGTGTGAGTGGCCATAATATGAGGTGCTGTCAGAGTTCGTCAGCATGATGATATTTATGTCATATTTCTGGAAAAATTGTGAGGCTGTCCTGCATTTCAAAGGTGTCGGCGTTTCTGTTCCTGGAGGGTGTTTTGTTGCTTATGAGGCCTCTGCTGCTCTCCATGTCGATTTCCAGCACACAGGTTAGGTGTCGTCCCTGTCGACAGCGGCCACACAGAGACCAGACAGCGGGTGCCGAAATGCAATGACCTCTTTAAACTGGCCGCACATACCAAGTGAAGGTGTTCGATCGTTAGTATCACACTTACCAAATTACAGACGATTATCGAAAACGCCAGCAGCCGCACGTACGCATACAGGGCGTCAAACACCTGATAGTCATCCTGGCACAGGTGCGTCTCTGAGCTTTTTCTTTGAATTGCTTTGTTTAGCATTGCTGTGGTTTAATTTATTCCTTGGATATGATGGCCTGGTTTGCTGAAGTGTATGCTGGTGAAGTGTATTAAAATTATCCAAACAATGCAGCATTCTTCCTGTGCCATTCTGGCTTCCTCTGTGCAATCTGATTTCCATCCGCAGACCAGAGTTATGCAGTTACGTTAATCGGTATCTCTGAAGTTGCGTGCGAGAGTCAGTGTTCGTGTGTGTGTGCCGTGCAATGGACTGGAATTCGTCCAGGGGGGTCCCCAGCCTACCTGGGACAGGATCCAGCCCCCCCATGGCCCTGACCAGGATAAGTGGTTAGAAAATGGATGGGTAAATAGAAAACAATGTGGGATCAGGGAAAATTTGCCGTTAGCCCTCTGGTCATAAAAATGACAGCCTTATGTTTTCATTGCTTTGATGGAAATTTTCCTTGCGACAATAATATTTCAGGGGTTGGACGCAGTTACAGCACAGGGCATACGTGATCTGCATGTGTCAGGCAGTTATTGTTATCTTTGGCTAGGACAATGTATCTGTGTGAATAATGAATATTTCTTTTATTAGACATCACAGATTGGAAAACTATCCTGCTTGGAGAAAAGGCTGAGGGCAGTTTTGCCTTGTGCTTTTACTCTGGGGTTACTGCTGACACTATACTGTCGATTAATTAAGCCGGTTAACAGAAGGTAATAATAGTAATAATACTTTAAAACGTCTTCAAAAACCAAAGATGCTAACAACATTCTAAAAATGCTAAACATGGTCGAGGGAGTAATACACACAGAAACAGATACAGTAGTTACAACAAGCACGGAGATACAGTAATGTGGAATGTATCAAGTAGCAGATGGATGGAGCAAGATGAGCAGGGTGGGCATGGAGGGGTGACAATGAAGAAAGCAAAGAGTGGAAGGATCTAGAAGGCTTAGGAGGATGATATGGTTTTAAGGCAAGATTTGAAGACTGAGAGAGAGGGGGGTGTTACAGAAATCAGAGGGAAGGGGATACTAATGATGATGAGGAGCCGTTCTAGAGAAGGCTTGGTCACTAAAGCAGCGGAGTTTGGAAGGAGGAGCAGTGAGGAACCCAGAAGAGGAAGATCTAAGAGCACGAGAGGGCTGGTAGGGGAGGAGAAGATCAGGCAGGTAGATGATGCAAGACACGGGGAACAGAGGTGATCTTTCTGATATCACTTTTCAATCACTCATTTAGCTCTGCTGCTCTTGATTGTTTATAAATCATGAACATGAATGAAACTCTGAGAAGCAGGACATTTGGAGGAAACATTTCAGCTCAGATCAATAATAACGAGGAGAAGGATGATTTATGAATCTAACGCTGGATGACTCATTAATTGATAGGCTGTCTTAGGTTATATCCCAGGGCCCTGACAATATCAGGCCCACCCCCCACCCTGCCTTGGGGAAAATGGAATCGTTAGTTAAATCGGCACCACCTGAGCGTCCATGCTGATGTCAGCCTAGGGCCCCCGTGATAATGTAATCCGGACCTTCACATCTGGGTAGTACTGTAGCGTACTGTTGCTACCAGTGTGCAAAAATGCCCCATTAAAACCCCATTAAAATTTTGCTTTTGAGGCTTTCAGGGGGTCTAATGGGTTAATCGGGGGTATCGGACCCCCCCCCAGTATTTTGTATACTGATTGCTACCTTGACAAAAAAAAAGCCCAATAACATTAAATCATGAAAATTATCTTGTTATAGCGAAATATGTTTCTCATTATAGCTAGATGCATACAGTATGTATAATGTGTAATGCTACAACAAGAAACAAATTACATTTTTGTTTTGGTGGGGTAGCGTAGTGCTCTAAAATGTGACACACGATTAAATGCAGTCAGTGAAATTATGCTGGCAGTTTGGGCGAATGAAATTCACTGAGAGGTTCATTGACTGGGGTTAGTTACCGGTGTAAGAAGCAGGGGACAGCAGGGTCAATGGGAGACGTCACAGAGTGAGTAAATGATTCAGCACTTGGAGCTGTAACCGATCGCTGTCATTAACGTGGTCGACTGCTGGCAGCTGGGGCAATAGGGGTCCTTGCTTAGACTGGAATAGCACGTTGCATCGCTGAGAAGCATGATTCTCTGCACTAGTCGCCTCATAGCCCTTTATGGCTTCCTCCCTGGCACGTCTGTGAACTGTCACTTGCTGCTGACTTTCTCCCCCATGTGCCATTGTCCTTGACATTGACCTATAATGAAACTCCATGCTTGATTTTAGGGTTTTCAGGTACCTCATATCAATGGAAGTTAGCAGAGCCTTGTCCTGACACCTGTCTTACCCTCTGCATTTGTACATTCATGATACACTCCATGTATTACTAAATGCAGAGAAAGCCCATTTGGTGTGACATTGTTCTAACTCTCCATTGAAAACATTTGGTTGTTGACATTAGATGTTTTTTTTGACTGGCATAGCGGTCAATGTCATCAAGATTAGAGACCCTGAAGGAGATAAAGCAACGCTTTCCTGATACTGCAAGCAATTTGGCAGGACAGTGCAGGTAGAGTGAGTATTGTTTACTCGTAACCATGTGAGTAGATCGGCCCTCCTCCAGTATGCAAGGTAGAATCTTCTTTAGAATGCTAAAAATCCCAAATGCAATATCTCTTTAGGCTGAAAAAGCAGTCTAACACTCACTCCCTTATATGTCACCTTTGGACGTGAGTATTGTCACATCTCTTGCTTCTGACACTAACAAACCATGGGCCTCGTGCCCTCAGAGGAATCGTGTTTCACACGGTCTGAGCCACACGCCCCCTGAGGATTGTGTTACATCATATGACAACTTTCCATTGGTAAGAAACGTGGCTGTTTTCCACCTCCAGGGGGAGGTATATCTGCAACCCAGGACAAATAATTAAAATTCACAACATTATGGTCTATGCAATATCACAAATTGCTGTGTCAGATATGTACATTTTCACTTAATGTTAATATTTTAATTCTTGAAATTTTAGAAATAATTTAAAGCTATATTTATTGCGACATAATCCGGACATATAAAGATCGGACATATCAAGACAGTTTTACTTCATTAGCAAAAGGAAACAAGGAACTGCAGGAACTGAGTGATACTCAGCAGCGATACTCAGCAGCGATACTCAGCAGCGATACTCAGCAGCGATACTCAGCAGCGATACTCAACGGCGATACTCAGCAGTGACACTCAGAAGCAATACTCAGCAGTGACACTCAGCAGCAATACTCAGCAGTGACACTCAGCAGTGCTGAGGGATTGACCTTCTCATCTTGTGACTCTCATGAGTACGTGTGCATTAACGCATAAGGAGATTCTTACAGTGCAGTGATTTGGTCTGAGTTTGTGCAAGGCTAACTTTAAATACACAGAAATTAACTACGGAGCTTAGCCAAAAGCTAGCAGTTATATGCATGTTTGACCACTGTGGACAAAATTAAGACAGGCACAGTTATACACTACCAGGTATTAAGTGAGGATGTACATGTGTAAAGCACTACACTAGAAAGTTTAATAGCTAGGGATTATATGAGTAATAACGTTCCGCTATTGGGAGTCTGTGAGGATGCTTTCAGATACACAGAAAGTTTCAGATGCACTTGCGTCTGAAGTAAATGAAACATCTTCAATCCACAAAGGTACAGTCCAGTTGGAGATAGATGTTGGTACAGAGATTAAGACTGATCACGCTGAAATGATCACATTGGCTCAAAAACACAAACGCCAAGCCGGAGAATAATTTAATTGGCAAGAAGATCCCTCTGAAGGCCACGTTTGTAATGTGCGCATGCTGACTGCTTAGATGCTGGAATCGCATGTCGGTAAGAGGCTTCGTCGTTTGACCCAAGGCGGCTGATTCTCTAGTACTGATTTCGAAGGACCATGCCAGTTTAAGGGGCTAGAGTTTGGGTTAGGCTTAAGGTTAGGATTAGGGTTAGGATTTGTCCTCAAGCTCCAGTTCTGGGTTGGTATAACAGAAACATTGTTTTTTCTTGCGCTCATGCATCTGAGAGGACAGATGAAGACCAGCATCTCCTGCAGCCTCTGATACAGATCCAATATAAACGTGTCCTCCGGGTTGTGAGCAGGATATTATTATTTCAGTGGGCAACATTAAAAAGTAAAAGGTTAACTTGCCATGCCCATCTTCGGTGCTGTGTGCTTACGCTATTTTGTGCCTGCAGCGTTCTGTCCCTTCTGATGTCCTGACCCTGGATCATCCTGTTGCTATGACGACAGAGCTACTTTGCAATGTGGCAGCTAATGGAGTAAACAGTGTAAGACATTGATAAAGACGGATGCGTCCATTAGCATTAGCTAATGTTGAGAAAACACACCAGGCCGCTTGTGCCAGGATGTAACTACAGGTCACGCCATGGACAGTCAGCACAAGGGGACTCTGTGTCTCATCTCTAGTAATTTCATTGGCATAATCATTTTGTCTGCAAACCGCCACGTGTCTCTGTCAGAGGTTTTGACAATGCAGAGAAAGGCCTTTCTCCTGTGGGACTGAACTGGCCTTCTGTGATGTTTTATAACACACCCCAGAAAGATGGAACATCTCCAAATATTTAGAGTGACTCACAAGACCTAAATAAATTACACTTTAGTGTATGACGTCACTCGTTAACAAAACGGATCGGCAAGAGACTTTGTAATCAAACCGTACAGTCAACAATTTCTTATATCGCTAAGAACTAAATGAATAGTTGTTTTAACTGTGGCTTGGCAGTGGTTGTCTATATACTCACAAAATCATTGTTTCAAACTAAAGTGCTGGAAATGGGCCTACTGCACCATGAAAAGTCGCAAAATAATGAATTTAACTTTCCGTTTTTTTGAGCCTGTTTGAAGATTAGTATTTTACTGGACATGACCCTAAACATCCTGGTGCCCTCATCACAGGGAAGTGCTCCCAGCCTCGTATACAACCCGGCTGTCCAGAAGCTGCTCATACATCTGGAAAAGATCCTTTTTATAGGCTACGGGGCCATAACAGAGGTCATTCTGGAAACACTTTTCACCGTTAAGGACCTTAAATGACTGAAGTGTCATTTCCACCATCTCAACTGTGGACGGCTGTAACTCTTTTGCAGTGTTTGAAGGTTTCCTGCTCCCCATGTTTAATAATTTGATTTATTTTCATCCTAAAAATGACAGTGTAAAAATGTTCAGCTATATAACTAAAAGCAGTACATTAAGGGCAGGGTAAAAAATGCTAAATTAAAGCATGACATTTATATCAGCATACATTTCCCTGCTGACAGACTCTAGAACCACTATAAAAAGAATTCCACTCATCCGTCCATCTATCCATCCATCTAGCTTCTAACCACTTCCCTGTTCAGGGTGCTGGGGCACCTGTATCATCATGTTGGAGGATGAGTCTTTCTCCTTGGTCCCCACGTCAGGCTGCTCTCACTGACTTGGGGGTGTTGACACAAGACTAGCGGGGTTCATTTTGAGCCCACAGAGTCACAGAGTCTCCAGCAGTAGACAATTGCCCAGGGCAGCATCTTCTGAGAGGTTGCTGACCAAGCACACTGCTGCCGCCCCCCCTCCAGCAAGCTGCCCCTGGTGGGAACTGTCCCATTCAAAGTGAAACTGGTTGGTGAAATCCTCCCATCTTATTTCAATATTCTATGGACTCTCTTGACTGACAGGCTTCTGTAGCTCTAGAATAGTTTGTGCTGTATTTTCACTACGATGTTCACAAGGACAGAGGGATACCTCTTAATTAATCAGCACTACTTGCGTAGTATAAATCGATAAAATGCATCACTTGGTGCTTCCCTCCATCTTTTTCTGCTTCTGTTTCTGGAAGGCCGCCTGAATTTTTACCTGGGTAATGAGCTTGAATCGCAGGCAATATTATGACACCACATGTAGCTGTAGACAATACAACTCATTTAAGCAGGCTCATGTTCCCCCGGGTTCTGTTGCCGTGGCATCCCCCCCCACCTCGAACCACTGCAGGCCGGCCGCAACGTGACACTGTGAACCCTCTGACACTGGATTACTGCCGGCCGCCATGACCAATTGAAGCTGCAAAGGTCTTATTTTAGCCATAAGTATCTGCTCACCCAGTGGGCGTAAAGAGCAGCAGTCACAAGGTACGCTCTGCTCTCTCTGCCTGCCTGCCCCCCTCCCTCGTGGGAAGAGCCGGCTGGGTGATGCCGGAATCTGATCTCCTCTCCAGTATTGGTGACACCGAGCCAGCAGGCTGTGGGGGGACGTGACGGCCCGCTTTTAGTCGGTATTCTCCTCAGCCCAGTGGCAAATTGTTCCATGAGCTGACTGGGGGGGCGTGCCCGCTCTAGAACTTTTTGGAAGAAACCTGAGCGTTTCCCCACCCTTCCCCCACACCCCGGCTGCTGATGTAATGGAGGCTCTTTACCGTCAGGGGAGGAGTTTCAATGCCCGTGTCATCCAGCAGCCCACAGCACGGCAGCTATTGCGGGTTCAGTGCCCTGCGATCCGTGGTAGAAGCTGGTGCCAGTAGGCAGGGGAGATATTATTAGTATGGACCACATTTCAGAAGGTGAGCAAGAGAACATAACACAGTTTCATGACACGTCAAACTCAGTCCATTTCAGCGCAGATAATGGGCAGGACTCACTAGAGCCCAGCACTTACTGTTCCTGAAGCCAGCAAACACCGATCAACTGTGACAGTAAAACCACTCACAGGTGAAGTGATTAACATTAACGCATAACAATGGCACCCGTCAAGGGGGCCATTATATTATGCAAGTGAACAGCCAGGTCTTAAAGTTGTCGTGATGGAAGCAGGGGAAATGGCCAAGTGTAAGGATCTTAGCAGGTGAGTGTAAGTACCTGAGCTTAACAAGGGCTAAATTGTGATGACTAGATGATTGGGTCAGAGCATCTCCAAAACAGCGGGTTTTGTGGGATGCTTCTGGTATACAGTGGTCAGTTTCTACCTAAAGTGGTCCAAGGAAGGACAACCAGTGAACCGGTGATGGAGACATGGGCTCATTGACGTGCAGGGCAAGCGATGGCTAGCCTGTCTGGACTGATCCCACAGGGGAGCTAGTGTAGCAGAACCTGCTGAAAAAGTTAATGCTAAGATAGAAAGGTGTCAGATCACACAGTGCATTGCAGCTTGCTGTATATGGGGCTGCGTAACCAGAGACTGGTCAGAGTGCCCATGCTGACCCCTGTCCACTGCAGAAAGCGCCCACAACGGGCATGTCAGTGTCAGAACTGGACCAGGGAGCACTGGAAGAAGGTGGCCTGATCTGATGAGTCACAGTTCTGTTACATCACGCAGATGGCCAGGTACATGTATGTCGTTTACCTGGGGAAGAGATGGGACCAGGATGCACTATGTGAAGAAGGAAAGCTGGTGGAGGCAGTGTCACGCTCTGGGTGATGTTCTGCTGGGAAACACTGGGTCCTGGCATTCATGTGGATGTTACTCTGACACATACCACCCACCTTAACACCGCTGCAGACCAAGCACACCCCTTCATGGCCACAGTTCAGGAATGGTTTGAGGAACATGAAAAAGAATTTAAGCCAAATTCCAAATTCCACAGATCTCAATCCAATGGAGAATCCATGGGATGTGCTGGACAAACAAGTCCGATCCATGGAGGCGCCAGATGCCAGATACTACAGGAAACCTTCAGAGGTCTTGTGGAGTCCATGCATTGACAGGTCAGAGCTGTTTTGGAAACCTACACAATATTAGGCAGATGGTTTTAAGAGCCGACAATCCAGATTAAAAGGGGGAAACGCGAGATGAGCCAGGCAGGTCTTGGTAAGTATCGGACACAAAGAAAACTGTGGCTGCCCACAGCAGCCTCCAGCGAAACACTCACAGCACCTTGGAGCTCCACTCTCCACTACACCGACTCATATCAAGTATGGGGAGACTCTCACTGCTTGTCCTGTCATACTTACACTCTTCTTAATGATATTTATTTAAGTCTGTTCCATTCTTCTTCACATATATACAGAATGCATCCATTTTCCATAGCCGTTTGACCTTTGCAGGGCTGCAAGGGTCCACAGCCTATCCCAGAAGCTATGGGCGAAAGGCAGGGAACAACGCAGGACGGAGCACCAACCCATCGCAATGCGTGCTCACGATTCACATTCAAACCTAGGAACCTTCTGGCAGCTCCAGTAAAACTTGTTTTGGGACTGTGGGGGGAAAACTGGAGAACCTGGAGGAAACCCAACGATGACACAGGGAGAACACGCAAACTGCACATAGATCTATAGAGCGCTTTTCACAGGGAGATCATGCAAACTCCACTTAGATCTATAGAGCGCTTTTCACAGGGAGATCATGCAAACTCCACATAGATCTATAGAGCGCTTTCACAGGGAGAACACGCAAACAGTACATAGATCTATAGAGCACTTTCACAGGCAGAACACGCAAACTGCACATAGATCTATAGAGCGCCTTTCAAAACCCAAAGATGCAAACAATATTAAAAAAACGAAGTGGAGGGGACTCAAAAAGAATTAGGGAGGTTTTAAGACCAGATTTGAAAACTGGGAGATAAGGCAAGTTATGGATATCAGACAGAAGGGGACTCCAGAGACGAGGAGCAGCGAGGAGCCCAGAAGAGGAAGATCTGAGAGCACATGGGGGCTGACAGGGCAGGAGAAGGTCAGACAGATAATGAGCAGCTAGATTGCTGGACTAAAGGGTTCTGTATTTTTGCACATTTACACAGTATCCTGTATATACCATTTTATACATACACACTCTTTTTTGATTTGTATTCTTTATTTTGTATTTGGTATTTTTATTTATATTTAGTATTTTTAAACTCTGTTGTGTTGATGTTGCACAGTGACAGCTATGCCTAGGCACAATAATTTCCCACAGGATGAATAAAATTTTATCTCTTCCGGGGTGGGGGGAATGTCACTGATTTACCACATCTGTAGTCTTTTAAGTGCGGCGTCCCACTGTCACCCATGTACGTCAGATCCAAACATCTAAGAGGAAGCATTTTGGACATTAACCCCACATCCGACGTCTCCTCCTGCGCCCGCGTGTGCCTTACATAAACTCACCTCCTCCAGGTCGCCATCCTGCCCCCCGTGACCTCACTGAGTGATTACTGGAGTCAGTCATCCGACACTAATGCCATGTGTGACTAAAGACCTGCCCGAACACCTTAACACCTTATTGGTAATGTCAGACATGTTTGTCTTATTAGTGATCTGTAGATGCTTTTTTGTGAATGGCATTGTGTTTGTATTGAAGGAACCTTCATTTTGAGATGAAATAAAGGGTTGAAGAGAATGAATATTTTATGCTGCTCTTAGGGTATATCAGACCTAAGCACAGGATATCCTAAGTAGAATATTACAGAAAGTTTAACTGCCTGGAAATTTACTGTAGTTATACATGATACAATCTACAAGAAATCACTGATGTGGTGCCTTTCAGTGCTTGGTCTGTCTTACAGTAATTGCAGAAATGTATGCGTGGTTGTTCCAAAGTTATCATGTGAATATTACTTTCCTATGCAAACCTTCCACTCCTTCCTCTCATTTGGTGGTAAAACCACTGCTTCTCAGCTCACAAAAATGCATCTGTTCTCCTGTGAGTGCCAGTCCAGGCCAACCCAATAAACAGCTGCGTTGAGCCATCTTCTGAGCCCACCACCCGCAAAATGAAAACTTGGGGTCTGGGTCCAAAGAGGGAGGAGGGAACTGTATCAACCAGACCATGTCAATGGACACTGACTTTGGGAATGTGGAACTTCAACTCTCTGAGAAGGAGACTAAGCTAGTGAGCTAGGGTATGTTTAGCCTCCATTGCTGTTTGTGATTTCCATCGGCAGGATATCAAAGTGCACTCTTGGCTTAAAGCGCATTCAGTTTTTTTTGGGGGTGGGGGGGGCTAGACGTGAAGTCCCTGCTATTTGTAGATGATATTGTTTCTTTGCCCTCATTCCTCCAGGACCTCTAGCATCTGATGCCTAGTATGAAGAAGCTGAGATGATAAATATCATCTCCAAATTCAAAGCCATGGGGCTCTCTAAGAAAAGAATGGATCGCTCCTTTCAGTGAGAGGAGAGAGCACTCTCTTCGTGTAGGAGATTACCAGGTGACTGACGAGTGGTTACAGTTTTTTGGACAATGAGCAGGTTCTGATGGGAAAACAATACATTATTGTAAGATGAGGCTCACAAATCCTGGTCTATATAGCCTATTCTCTGCTATAGTCATAGGGCTTGAATTTTGACCAAAAGACCAAGGTTGGAAGTACAGGCAGTTAAAATAAGGCTTCTCAAAAGAGTTGCTGGTCTCATTTTTAGTGTAGATATGGAGAGACCTTTAACTAAACCTAGAACTAGAGAAGTCAGCTGAGGTGGTTCAGGCATTTTAAAAGGACACTGCCTGGTCAGCTGGGGCACATCCAAGGCTCCAGTCATAATGGGATGCATGTGGATGCCTTCCCCCTGTGGGGAACTCCGGATCTTCTCGGCAAACAGCAAATGGCAAATTTTATCCCCCCCTCCAAAGATTTGACCCCCACCAACCCCCTTGAAATATTTTTACAACTCAACCACTGACCACATCCTGCTGGGCGGAGGCTCGGGGCAGACCTAGGACACTCAGGGAGGATTATATCTCCCAGATGGCTGAGGAACATCTTGGGATCCCCAAAACACACAAGTCTGTGGCCTTAGGAAGAGAGATGTGGTATGACCTGCTTGGTGTACTGCCACTGTGCACTTCGCTAAGAGATGTGGAGCGAAGAAGATGATGATGATGATGGTGATGATGATGGTGATGATGATGACATTTGATCTATTTAAAGGTTTTCTTCTTCTCTGTCTCAATATTTGCATTTGATTTTTTTTCTACTTAGTCAAACTGATTGGTGTCAAACTTTATGATTCAGCAAGATGTTATGAAAAAATTCTGCAAAGTGGTCGGTGATCCGTCACGGGATTTTGTAGGACGTGTGGCATAGGGGCTGGCAGATGACCTGTAATGTGCCGACGCTTGCCCCCTAGTGGTCACTCCAGACTTCCCCGTCTGGGTCTTTCCTGAAAGAGCAGCAGTCAGGACTAAAGGCTTGGCCGGTGGCTGAGGGCCCATTTTTAGAAGGCTGGTTCCCTGGGGGTGGGGAGGATCCATGGGTGGGGGGAATCTAATATGGCCATGACATTTCTCACCTGGCATGGTGACAGATCACACTCTAGCAGGCAGGGCAGCCTCAGTCACTGCCATCGTTGTGTGTGTTATGATATCCAGCTTGCCACTCAGTGGTCCAACCCACAACCTGCATTTAGCGGGGCATGCCACTCACAGAACGCCAGTAGTGATTTCAGGATTGGTCAGGGGCATAGGAGGGGCCATAATACATACAGAAGTGACAACCGTATCATTAGCCAATGAAATGTGTTGAACTGGTCAGTGACAGGAGAAGAAGCACTCCGGGGGCCAATCGGTTTTCAGCTTGATCCACTCGTCCCTTCTGCCCACCCCTATAGACACTAAGGATGTGCGAATCAATGCTGAAATATCTATTTATTCGATCTGAATGTATCACTTGGGCAGCAGGACATGAGCGACAACTAGGCAGTGCTGCCCATTAGTAGGAGAAAGGGGACGACTTGCAGGAGCCCAGACACTAGTAAGTAGGGAAATGGAATGATCAGGCTGCCAGTACAAACACACACACACAAACACACACACACAGTCAGCATGTTGGGCTGGCACCTAATATCAGGATCGGTATCAGCAATACCATCCTTGGTACTGAATCGAACTGGATTGAAATGAAAAGCAGTGATATCGCCCCTCCCTAGCATACGCCCCCGCAGGACACTGCAGCTAATGTCTGATAATAATATAAGACAAGGGCGTGGATGTCAGGCGACCACGCCACTCGTCCACTTCATCTGCTTCTTGTTCTTCAGTTTTTTTCTGTTGCAACCCCAGTATCACCTCTTCCATCCTCCCATCCCAGTAACAGCTCTTCCATCCTCCCATCCCAGTATCACATGCTTCAATTGACCATCCCATTCCGTCCCAAACAGATCTCATGTCCTCGGTTTTGTAACTATGCTTATCTGGGCTCAGCTTGTCCAAGGAATTTCAGTGTTTGTGTCAAAAATCCATAATGCCCTACTGTTTTTTCAGTTAGTGGACTGATCTCCAAATATCAGATTCAAGAAAATGAAAAAATTACAAACAGGATGAAGAAGTAGAGGCAGCGGTGGTGTGTTTCTAAAATTAATATCCTTCAATAGTTAAGTAGAACTTTCAACAGGAATATTCATACTGAGTAAATCTGTACTGATGCTATCATGTAGTGGCCATGGAAACCACAAATGTTTCCAGAAGGTTAGCACCTAAATCCTTTGTGGCCATCTGCTCTGCTCTGCACTGGACTGTACCCATTCCCATCTCGCCACGCCATTTAGACGCTCTTTGCCCAGTCACACTAAGCAGATGTTAGCAAGACCATCTACAAGGGGATCACAAGCTATAGGGTTATTTTAGGCCTCTGAATTGGTCGGTGTGACAGATTGGGCCTTCAGATCCATCTATATTTACTCTAATGGGAACGTGCAGTCACTGTTCAGGATAAATAAAAATGGAATGTTTGACTTGTGGAGGAGACAGAAAGGATGTTATGGTGAAAAGGAAAGAGCACCTCATTTTGTGCATGCGTTTGTGTGTGTGTGTGTGTGTGTGTCCAGGGCCAGTCCACTATCACATTAATCTGTGTGATTGATAGGTGTACAGACACCTTAAAACCAGGGTTTATCGGCTCTTGTGTTCCATGATGGCGCTGTTTTCTAATGGGCTGTTTCCTGAAATGGTGTTTTCCATTTTCTCCTGGGTCATCACCACTGTCCCTAAAGTGTGAAGCCCAAGCCTGGGTACACAACAAATAGGCATGCCCCGAACCCCGCTCTGCAAATGAAATGAATGGCCGAACCCCGCTCTGCAAACGTAATGCACTGCTGAACCTCACTCTGCAAACGAATGCTTTCTGTTTGCACACGGCTACCTGATTAGGCCTGACTGCGGCCTTGAGGGCTCTGTTGCTTTGGTGGGGGCCGTGGTATGCATCCAGGGAATGACCTCCTACAGTATAGCAGCGGATTATGCACTTTGTTTTATATCTCTGGACAACTGTACTCACACTCTACCATAAGCAATGCAGAAATAATATAATTACGCTTACAAGCGTGTGGGTGTTGTTTAGCTAAAAGGGGGTGCTGTTCTTCATCAAGGTCTCGTGTGAGCTCTGAAGAGCACATGACCTGTGTAGGTTACCAGCATTTCTTAGTGAGGAGGTTCTCTCCCCCCAAACTGGGCTGTCTGCCATGGCCTGCATGTAAAGGTACAGTACAATGACAGTGGAACACAGCTTAACCCTATCAGTCTTTTAACCCTATCCGTTAAAGAAGCCCGTATCACTCAGATGGTGTGTGCAGATCTTACAAAGGGCATTACTAGAATGATTGCTTTCATTTTATTATTTATTACAATACTTACATGGTCAACTTTTAGCATGTTTGTGAATGACTAGGTCTGCACTACTTAATAATTCTGTCCCCATGTCTTGTGGTTCTTACATATCACACTGGGGAATGTATTGTAATTAATGATGTACAGTCAGTGCATGTGGTAGGATTTCAGTGATGGTGTCACTGCATGGCATGGAGATCATTATTTTTATTTGCATGTCCATCTACTCATCATCGGAATGAACCACACAGGAGGGGTACAAACTTCTGCTTGGAACATACCATTTAAGCAACTGTCAGCAGAGAGATCATTTGGTCTTTTCTTCTGGTTTTTAACTGGAATGTGGTTTCTGAGCTATTTCTCAACAAATTTCAGATTTTGTAACTCACTAGCGCCTCCTACCAGTCTCCCTGGTCAGCCCTCTGGTTGCAGCACCTACCCAAATCTCTATTTTCACTTCAGCTGGCAGCCCCCGGTTCCCCGGTGTCAGTGGAGCAAGGTGCTGTGTAATGTACCTTATCTAGGAATCAGTGGTCTAAGACGTGGGGTTTGGTGTCACCAAATGTCACGGTCCCTCAGACATGCAGAGATTAGCAGCTAGTTGTTTACACATTGCGATAAGTCATGTGATAAGTCATGTGACTTATCAGACGTCACGCTCTCTGCCATGTCCACTATTCTTTATCATTATCAACCACCAGGGTTGTTGACACAGAACTATTCTATTGCATACAAGCTCAAATGGAAATTCACACATTTGACTACTATTTGCCATGGAATCTCTGTTGTATTTCTGATCCTCCACGATCCATGTTACTGTTCTGAGACTGAAATTTCAAAGTGAAAGATCCTCCACCACAAATGGATTCCTGACAGTGGCAAAAGACCTCAGTCCTCTGGTCACCAGATTGAAGGACAGAAGATGACCAGGGATCTTTACTGATGAGAGCTGATTTGAAGGACCTGGGCTGTACATGTATACAGGTCATATGGAAGTTCAGAACACAAACATGCTAGGAAACATGGCTGCAGAGTTATTAGCCCAACCAACCAAGTCAAGACTCCAGCAGCCAGAGGGCAGAGGCCACAAAGCCTCTGGTGACCCTATTTTTTGCTAAATTCCATTTTTTTACACATTCATATGAAGCAAAAAGAAAATCCAAAAAAGCTTTATAGAGAATAAGAATGCCAAGCAAATCTGACCTGCAGGCCACAGCACAGACATTATGTCAGACCTGACGTCCAAGACGCTAAAGGACAGTCATTTCCAACCCATTCATTAACTTCATGTAATATTAAATTTCTACTACTTATTTTAGTTTTATGTGTTTGCAAGTATCTGTTCTAAAATAGCTTTTATTGCTGGCTTTATATTATTTACTGCAAGTGTTTTTTGGATGGCATGTCAGGTTTTGGAGGTGCACTTTATTCTGGAATGTGACTCTGCGTTGCAATAGCAGCTTCTGGCTTCTTTTCTGGAGTAACGGAGAGCTGCTCGCAACCACACCACCCTGCTGAGATGCCGTGTCATCAGCTTGTTTTAGAAATGAAACAATCGTTTAGGGGTATGAGTGGTTTGTGTCCCCAGCGATGGACAGCAACACGATGTGGCTTGGGGCAAAGCAATAAACAAAAACAGCTTGGTTTAGCAATAAAACCATTTTAAACCGAAATGCAAGCCACAAGAGCTTTTCATCATCTATGTACCAATTTCTGAAATCCACACCAATGCATCGTCAGCTGTGGTGTGATCCGAAAACTACTGCAATTTTCCCGTTTTATGAATTATCATTCGACCGAATGATTTTCATTGGCCGGCTGCCTGACCCTCTCCCTCTCTCAATTGGTCAGATGCTCTTGTTCTGGTAAATAAGACCTCAGTCAGTCAGCAATCTTGCCACTTGTGTAACACTGTGAAAGTGCCCCGTTCTAGGCAGCCAGTGTCTATAGTTGGCACAGATCCCATATAATACATGCTTGAATCTTATATTACAAAATAAACTTTTGTGTCCTGTTTTGAACTAATACAGGGTGTGATTTGTCTGATTGTCAGGACCCTCGCCCCACTTTTCCAACTGGGGGGCGGCATCCTTTATTGCATTAGATTGGAAGTGGCAACCCTAGGGGTGTTTCTCATCTCTCTCATTATGTTTGGACTCACCTTAAGATGCAGAATGTTCCCTGTCATGTAGCTGGCACTGACTGGGAGGGACATCTACCCCTTAACTTACCTCAAAGGATTTAGTGGGACTATCTTGAAGTGACAATAAAACCACAGGATTATATAAAACAGATATGAGTATGATTACATCCAGATATGAGTATGAATATTTGTATATATGTGTGTTTTAAGGATCTCACCATTAGGCTGGGTCATTTTTCAACTTTTTTGAAGATATCAAGTTTGGACTGGTTGAGATATTTAGCACATATGGTAAGATGACAAAATAAAAAAAAAATCACCTTGTTATATGAAACCAATTTTTCAGGAAACATTTTCAAAAATAGTGCACTATAATTTGCTAATATTATTCATGTTAATCACCAATATTTATCAAATTACTAAGCAGAACACAAATATTGGCAAAGATAATCAAAGTTTTCACAATTACACCAGGGAAATAAATGTTTGTAGTCTTAAACGCATGTCTAACATCCATTATCTATCCACAAATGTCATCAAAACTTTCAGCATAAGACCCCTTTGAAGCAAATGCGGGTCTCATCTGGCAGCTTGCAACCTTTGCAAGAATGTGTCTATGTCTTGATTCCAGTCCATACACAATGGCAGAAGCTCCAGATGTCAGCTTTACTGCCCTCTCAGCACTCTGAGAATGTGAAGGTAGATCTGGTAGCTTCAGCTGTGTGCCATTCTCCAGTGAATCGTGAAGATCGCTGTCGGAGAAGTGTTCAGTCAGGGCAGGTTCACAGATGCCAGGATGTGACAGATTGATCGAACATGAGACATGCTCGTGGAGGGTAGGACCTTGGCTTGCTTCTTCTCGTTGTCTTCACTGCCTCTTGATCTACTGATCCCAACTGGAATGAATCTTTTGGTTCGTGCTTTGCTCTCTGATCTCTCAAGTACTCGCTCTCCTCAAGTGGAACCTTCTTACTTGGAGGGCACAAGCAGACTACAGTATATGTTGAGTTTGACAATTTTCAATTGGGCATCTCACACATTTGTCATTGCAGGGTCGAATAGGTAGATGACAGGTGCACACAGAAATGTCGAAAAGTTTGTCATGGCTTTCCTCCAAATTTTGTTGCTGGACTGTTGAAAGCGTCTTCCAGTTGATCTTCTTCACCTTCTGGAAATAAGCTTTATTAATCTTCTTCACAATGTAATACTCATCATAGAGTGGCAACTGTGGGTTCACCGATCGCCAGACCTCAACATCCTTTGCAATTAATTTGGAAATGTCATATTCTTTCAAATCAGAATTGTTGTTTTTAACAAAATAGCTGTATTGAATCACTTGACACAATGTCAGAGGCTCTGTTGTATCCAAAGGGGACGATTGTCCACAGATTTTCTTGCTGTTCTCTGTTCTAGTCAATATTGTAGTAGATTTTCGCTTTTTAGCCATTATATCAACATTCTAACAAGCAAAAAACCAATAAAAATTAGATATTCCAAGGAACAGCAAAATGTAAAACAACAACAACAATGTCAAGAAAAATAACTAATGTAAAAGAACAACAACTGGAGCTTGCAGTGCATAACCCTAACCCTAACTGGATATATGCGAAAAATTAGATGGAAATGTGACTCGTTATCTTGAAAGAGTTTTTCAACATGTGTAAGGTTTTTCTTTGTTACTATATATAAATCTATCAATCTTAGTCAGTCCAACATCATATTTACAAAATCAACCCACCTACTCACCATGTGCCTTTTTGTCCAGGGTGTTGGGGAGGGGTTACTGGTGGTGAAATTTGAGCATTGAGGGGAGGGGGGTTACTGGTGGTAAGATTTGCCTGTCGGG
>JAODJW010000039.1:17501817-17526655 GCA_026777045.1 Hyperopisus bebe | reverse complement strand
ATCAATATGGGCCAACATTTCTAAAGAATGCTTTCAGCACCTTGTTGAATCAATGCCACGTAGAATTAAGGCAGTTCCGAAGGCGAAAGGGGGTCAAGCACCGAATTAGTATGGTGTTCCTAATAATCCTTTAGGTGAGTGTATTGCACTTGTTTGTAAAACCAAGTTAGACTTCAAACTGGGGAAAAAGTCGAGATTGCACCGAATCCTGGATACGAGGAAATAACACTGTCTGTCGGTGCTAGAAAATTGTCATATTAGTGTTCGTCGTTAGACAAGGAGGCTCAGAAATTTGCAGCTATACCGTCGGAGAAATTCTAGTGAGCCTGAATGAGTAGTCAGCTTCATTACCAAACAATTGGAGAGTCTGGGACGTCTCCATGGCTACCGGGTGATTTTTGAAAGATGTCGGCTTAAAAAAATAAGGAAAAAAAATAAATTGTAATCTCGAGACCACGACTTTAGTTATATCGAGATCACGAGAAAAATAAGTCGTGATCTCGAGATAACGAAAAGTAGAAAAAAGTTTATGCATTGTTCGTAGGATAGTGATTTGTGTAAACGGTTTATTCATTTACCTTGCCAACTATTTATCTGTTGACTAATATAGCTGCTGAAATGGGGAAAATAATCCGGGATCTATTCATATTTGTGTGTTAAAAGAGTCAACCTCTGACTTACTGTAATTTGGCAGGAAACAAAGATCTCGTGCTTTGATAACCCTTTCCCTTTTTGACTGTTGCCCTATTCAATTGCTCTTCGTGACGTCTATTGCATTGATTGGCTTTAAGAAACTGACGCATCCGGGGGCATCTCTTTAAATACCATTATATACGAATTACATACATGACACAAGTACGATACACTAAACGCGCTACGTGTAGAGCGTCAAAAAATCAAGGACAACAAGGAAAATGGTTGAAAAGTTTGTAGGAACATGGAGAATGGTCTCCAGTGAGAATTTTGATGACTATATGAAGGCTTTGGGTAAGATTTTTTAAAAATATTTGTTGCTGCCAAATTTGCTTTGCAAATTAGAAATTGTCAGAAAATAGCACTGACATTTGTCAATGGTTATAATAATACTACGTACTGCAAATTACAGGAAAAAGTTAAATGTAATGCTTAATGTTACTGCAAGAATGCCACAGACTATTAAGGGTTAGGGTTTCGGGACTCCACTTATGTGTAAAATCTGGAATTGTATCTGAAATTTGAGTTTGCCACTTTACTCTTTGTTTGGTGCATCCAGGTGTGGGTTTCGCAACTCGCCAGATGGGAAACATGGCTAAACCAAGCCTGACGTTCAGCATTGACGATCAAGGAACTATTTGCATGAAATCGCAGAGCACATTCAAAACCACCGAGCTTAAATTCAGGCTGAATGAGGAATTCGAGGAAATCACCGCGGATGACAGAAAGACCAAGGCGCGTTAGTCTGATTTCACGCCAGCGCCTTACAGCGATGCAGTATTTAAACTCCAAGAAATGACGTGTTTAACTTCACTTTTCAATTTCCAGACTACATTTGCCCTTGAAAACGGCAAACTTGTGCAAAAACAGTCATGGGACGGCAAGGAAACAACAGTAGAAAGAGAAGTCACGGATGGAAAATTGATAGCGGTAAGAATATGTTTCGCTTCAACGTTTCCTCACATCCTTCTGGTTGTTGATAAAATTAGGTATTAATTTAATGCCAAGAAATAAATGTAACGATAATAATAATTAATAATCTGAATAATCCGATATCCCAGTTTATGAACTTTAGATAACGAAAACTGTTATTGTAGGGTATAATTTCGCAGATAGTTTGACATTCTTAGAGTCTCATTGAAATAAATACTTAGTAATAAGGTTTTTTTTTTTTTTTTTTAACTGAACACTTCGATTGTTCTTATGTCTCATTACAGAAATGCACCATGGGGAAAGTGGTCGCAGTGAGGTCATACGTCAAAGAAGATTAAGGAGATTTTGACAGTGGCACCGGGACACGTTTAATGAGTTTAACTTGTATCTGGATCGCGGATTTAACAAATAAAATGCATGGATATGTGTTTCTGGAAACACCTGGACTGTCTGTGATGTTTTAATTAAAGTGGTAGTCTTACATTTTTTGTGTATTTTTTATTATAAAATTTTTTCTCCATCTTTTCTATATGGGTACTGATTGTCTGCACAGCTTTGCTACGATGGACTGGCCGTTTTTATTTTGAGGCGTATTATTTGCCCAGTACGAGCGGGATACCAGACGGCCAGTCCAGTCCTGAATCGCAGTGCGAGTTGTACACTAAGCCTATTCGTTTATAGATGTTTCCAGAGAAAATTCTACATTGAAGGAAGCAGCTGCTGGCTGATATGCTATAACCAGCATTTCTTCCTTCTATAATCTTTCATATCAGCTTATCACCAGGGCCTGGAGTTTATCCTAGGAAGGGCAGGGGCACCAAGGCATTATAGAGGGAACTCGATTAACAAATTTCAATAGATTGTGATTCCAGTGAACCGGCTGACATGATTCTCCCTACACCCTTTAATTAGGACATGATGTAGGACATATAGAGAGTTTGTATGTTATGCTGCTGGGTTTCAGTTGTATAAACCTCACTGTTAAACAGAGGAGTCATTAGCCTGCGTCATTTAGAGCTGAATCTGAAAAAGCCCCGAATTCTTTTTTATTTTAGGTGTTTTAACAAGCACACTATCAGTTTGAGATGCCTTTGGTATTGTGCTGTGCAGGGAGATTCTGGGGGGGGGGGGCTGGGTTCTGTGCCCCCCTCCCTCCCTTCCCCGTGAGCCCGGGTATTCTTTGTAGTTTTGCACAGGGGAGCCTTATGTTTAAGTCATTTCTGCTCCCGCGTTGTGTGAAAAAAAAACGGTTAAGAGGCAGCGGCAGAGCCGCGCGGATGTGGAAAGCCGGCCGGTGTCTCCGGCTACCGTCTCTGACTCACCCGGCCCTCCAGCAGGCAGCTGACGCCTTGGCACACTGCCAGCGCTGACTCCCGCCGCTGCAACGTGCCGGTCGCCATGTAGACCCAAGGAGAGAGCGAGAGCGAGAGAGAGAGTGAGAGAGAGTCGCCCGTCCCAAAGCCAAGAGCAGCCACTACTGGAGGATAGAGAAAGTCATTCATAAAAGAGCTGAGCACTGAGCAGAAGGAAAATGCGAACCGGAATCTTTTGAATAGCGCATTTATTTAGCAGAAGGTTCTTTTTGGGAAAGGAGGGTCAGCTGGTCCCTGGAGCAACTGGGGTTAAGGTCCCAATGGTGACATCACTCCGCTGACACTGGCATTCGAAATGGTGACCTTCCAACCACAGGCATAGTGCCCTAACCTGCTGAGCCACACAGCGCCCCCTGGAGCCCGAAACACAATACTGCCCTTACATATACGTATTAACGGATATGCTTCATTATTTAATATATGACATTACGACTCTGCGGCAGCTGTGTTCGGAGCCCAGGTGCAAAGAATGGTTTCCCCACTTAGGCGTCTGTTCTCAAGGCTGGAAAGCAATCAGCTGCATAATTGCATTTTTCTGTGTGCTGAAGCTGCTTGTTTCTGACCATGAGGTCACGCTGTTGTAAAACTGTAATCCCCCCTAGAAGACCCCCCGCCTAAACCTGTCGCCCGTTGAGCACCCTGCCTGCAGACAAGGTCTCCTCTGTTGTTACCGCCCGGCAGGGTGACGGCAGCTTGCATGTATGTGACTTGTCCGCTTGGCCCATTTTCTCATGGCGAGCTTGAACTTTGACCCCTTGATCCTGCCCCAGACAATAAGTCAGGAGACGGATGGGGGGGCATTAGGGCCACTCTCGACGACTGGGGGGGATTATGACCCCCTCCCCCGCCCCACCCAAGGAGGTCACCTTAGCTAATCTACTGCGGGAACTTTTGGACCAGGAGCTGGAGAGCTGGGGGCCAGACGTGCCAGTTAGGGTTACGGTGCACTAGTGGCACGAGGAGGCAAATGTGACACAGTGACACGAAGTGCACTTAACGCATGGGGATGTGCTTTCTGATTTTGGATGACGGTACTGATGGCCCTTGGCTGTTCTTGCTGGATCGCAGCTCTTGAGTTTGTGTCAAGCTCAGCAAACGTGCGAGACGTGTGAAAGAAGCACCCAGGCATGAGCAGAAAACCAAATTTCTGTACGTGCAGGAATCGTAACAGGTATCAGAGCATAAACCGCCGTTCCGTTCCTCCAGGGTGTCACGGTTGTGAAGTGAGACCATTGGACAGCCTGGGAGAAGCCTGGGCACTTGTTTTTAGCTGAACACACTTTCTTAACACGGGCTACAATGTGAGTATGACAGCATGACTAAGGGGGACAAGCAGTGAACATCAGGGATAGAAGCTCATGTATGAATATCAGCTGTGAGCTGACCGGTGCTGCGACCTTCAACTGGAGGGACCTGAGGCGCATGTGTGTGGCCTGAGGTGGGGGGGGTCTCAGCTGGAAGCAGCCCCTGCTCTCTCATTTCTTCCAGGAATTCTGGAGGGCGGCTGATTTGCTTTTCCCATTAACCTCCCTCACAAGGTGACCCACTTTTTTTTCTCGACATGCCACATGTGCACCGTCTGGCCACGTGGAGGGCAGACCGGCGACATCTCTTCCTCTCCACATGTGGGGAGGAGGGGGGCGCACACAAGCAGCGTGCAATGGTGGGGGCGCAACAACTGCACTATGCAGCTGTGGGCCTACGTGAGCTGAGGCAGGCACGCTGAAGCCCAGGCCCCCCCCCCCCCCGGCTTCCCGTGGGCGCGATCCAGCCCAGAACGAGACCTTGACAATGAAAGATGTGTCGTTGTTACTCCTGAGGACATCTGACACCTCTAAAAAGGCAGCCTGAAGAAAAGCCAAGATCCATTTTCCCACACTGCCCATCCAAAGAGCTCCGTGTTAGTGTGTGTACGTCTCACAGGGAAGCTGTGTTTATATATGTGAGTCTCTATTTATATTTTATTGGCGCTTAAAGAAAACTGTGTGTGTGTGCGAGTGAAGTGCGGAAAATGAATATCGTATGTTTCTCATTATGCAGTCAGTCACATTGTTTCGATATGCCTCAGCAGCGCCGTGCTCTTAATGTGATGCATATCTCTGGTGGTACGGTTTCAAGAGTCAAGGGCCAGAAAAGGAAAAGAGGTGGGCAGGTCACGTCTGCAGCCCAGTGCCCAGAAGGTGAGACTGTCCAAATTACAGTGACAGCAGGCTTAGGCCGCTTCCATACAGCTGTCATTTTCCAGTCAGACAGACAGACACACACAGATACAGAAATGCACCCAGATGAGACCTTGTGGTGCTTTGGGGGGGGTGATGGGGGGGCTGGCACAAGCATGATCTTCAAGGACGAAAACACCCCCATGGTTTGTGGTGCGAGCCGGCCCCAGCTGTGCCGCCGTGACCTGACTTCTCTCCAATCACACCCAAACGAGCCCAATTTACCAATAAACAAACAAACCAGCAAGACCATAATACATCCTGCAAGCAGTCCGGTCACTGAGCAATCTTTCTAGAGGTTAATGGAAAATATAAAATTACCCAGAACGTCAACATTGTCAAGAATTCCTGGGAAGAGCTTTCAAGAGAAACAGCGAAGGACAAATGTGACTTTTACCAGCAAAAGACGAGGTCTTCAAAATCATAGAGATGCTCTGATAAGAGGGGCTAGAATACGGATCCTCAACCTTTTGATGAACCCAAGCAAGCATGCGCTGTTAGAATTTTACAGACTGGGAGGACCACTTGCATGGACCGTGAGTCGAGAACCACTGGGCTCAGTGACTAGTACCTGGCTTGCTCACTCCAAGGTCATCCTGACACGTCCGTCCCCAGGACCGTAGGTGCAGGATAAGGTTCAGCTGCATGTTACACGTCATAGTGAGTGAGTCAGTGATGCTGACTCATCTCCAGATGATTCAGGATTGAGCAAAGTTCTCGTGGATTTTGCTGCCACCTAGTGCTGATGAGGATGCCATTGCACTACTGACCAGAGTGAATTTGACTAAATGGGATGGGTGATTGCCAGAACACTTTCCCAATATCCGTCACCCATTCAGTGGTAGGGAAGACCCTTCTGTACTGTTTTTATTGATGCATCTTTGTTTAAACACTTACAAATAACAGGTATTAATGGAACTGCCCCTTAAGACACCCCAGGACTCATCTCTGAGAACAAGAAAGATTTTTAGAGGGACATGGGAACATGAACCCATCATCTGTAATAATGAGACAGACCTTTGTGATAGAGAGCAGATGATAATACAGGGGAAGGCTACACTAATCCTGGAGTGCTAATCCTGGAGTGCTAATCCTGGAGTGCCAGCCCAGGTTTGCTATCCCACCTGGTCTCTAATGAACCACACCTGATCCCAGATTGTAAGTCATCAAGGAGGGTAGAAAACCTGCTGGATAAAGGCACTCCAGGATCAGGGTTGCCTATCCCTGTGGTAGCAGATAGTATACAGCTGAAAGTGAAGATTTATGACTTAGCGTGACCTCCAGTGCTAAAAGTGCAGGTTTCACCGACCCCAGGTCTGACCTCCAGATGTAGATAGTGAAGAACCACTGACCCTCACAGAAATCCAGTATCCTATCGGCTATTAATCATAGGTTTGGGTGTGTATGTCAGGTTCAGGCCAGAAACAGAGTTGTATACAACTCACAGTGGCTTTACGAGCAGAACCAACTCTGGAGGTCAGGATTACAACACAGTATCCATAGTAGCCTTATCTCTCTGGAAATGTCAAGGTTGTCAAAATGGGAAAAAAAAAACTAACCACAAAGCTGACGGGTCAAACCAGAACAACAAGCGTGTTTATACCACTCTGTGAGGCTCATTACTCAAAAAAACCGCCCTTTGGTCCGGGGGGAAAGTCTAGAAATTTCCCGAAGTTTTTTATGTGGCTGAACTGCAGGCCAGTAGAAATTATAGGGTGAAAAAGTGAACGAATGACAGAAAGTGTGGGCGAGGGAGGGAGGGAATACGCCAGAGAACAGCTTGGTCAGAGTTCGAGAAGAAAAACTGGGGGGGGGGGGGTCAGCGGAAACAAACACTCCACAACGCACAAATACCGTCTGCCAAGATTTTAATCATCCTGACTGGCTGTACACTGAGCAAAATTTACAAGTTACACCACTGTCCAACTCAGCAGGAATACTCACAAATTCACGGTGAAATGTCAGGCAAGGCACTTGATGGTCAAAATCTTAATCTGGATATGTTTGATTATCAGTTCCAATATCACTTCCTTCAAAATCAGCCAAGATCAACAAGCTTAAAAAACACATTTTATTTATAAATTTATAAAATCAATAAAACAGGAGTACTGGCTGGCAGCTACCTGAATGATGTAAACATTGATTGGCAGTTATACCCCTCGAGGGTCTCTGGAGGTGAGTCGGAGCTTCTCAGCACACTGGGGTCACAATGTCACTCTGGACCTGTGTCGGGGGTCAGGGTGCATCGCACCCTCCTCCCAGATGCCTGCTTTGGGCATCAGGTACCACATAACCACCCCCGAGGGGTTAACAGAGACGGTAAACTCTGTGGACTCCTTCAACATCGACATCGTCTTCTGCAGGAACACATCATACACCTGCGAGGAGAAGATGGAGGGAGATGGAGAAGATGGAGGGAGAGGTGAGCCAGAGTTCAGGAAGGAGCAAGGGGGACTGAGGCAGAGTACGCCAGATCACGCAGGGCCACAGCAGACCTTGTAGATGCCTGAAGTGTAGTTGAGTTTCCCCAGGCTGGTGGTGTAGCGGTACGGCATGTCAGTGCGTCGGCTGAAGAAGACTAGCGTGCTAGCCGAATCCGACAGGGGGCGCCAGAACACCTCAATGCCGCTCCTCTCCTGCGAAAGAAGGAAGGGGGGGCATTGTGGTTCTGACAGGCCGGCTACAGGTTGAACAGTCATCACTCGGTCAACTCGGAGAAGAGGACATAATGAAAAGAGGCAAACATGAAATATAACGGATATTCTATGGTCTGTATACAAAAAATATACAGGTGCTAATCGAGAAGTACAACAAAATATCTTTGAGTAAACATACCTTTAACAGGAGCCTACCCTGGACACCCATGGGGTCCTGATTGATGCCTATGACAGCTTTGTTCTGCAGAATGGCTCGCGCCTCACTGCTCAGAGTGCGAAGGTCAGTGGACATGAAGAGGGGAGCCGCCATGATGGCCCAGAGAGCCATTTGGGAGCGTGACTGCTCCACACTGAGGCCGAAGTTCCCGATGACAAGCTGGGTGGAAAAACCCATCCTTTTTAATGTCAACTTGCAGCTACAGACCTGGAAACTCACAGAAACAACCACTCTGTGGGGGGGGGTCATACCATATCAGGGTCGTTCCATTTCCCGGGCCCAGCAGCAGGCTGCAGAATATCCTGGTGGGTCATGAACCAATCCACAATGCCCAGGACACTGGCCCAGGAATCCTCAATATCGGCATAGTTACGCCACAGATTACAAATGTCTCCCAGCAGTGAGTAGTTGACCTGTGTTGAGTCACAGTTAAAGGCAGCTAAGTATGCTCTAGGGTGCAGGAAAGAAAAGCAAGTAAACAGAAGACAGAACAACGGGCGATGATTTTCTATGGAATGCTTTGGTTCTGAAGTGTGGTGCGCTACATACAGGGATGCACATATCTGCTACACAAGTATGCATTTGATGTATAGAGACACATGGCAATTTCTTGGTGCAACACATGAGCATATAAAATAGGCGTTTGTGCTGTTATGACAAAAAATTACTATGCGTTTTAACCTTTTTTGGGCTAATGCATACTTCATTTGTGGTATAAAGGTTAAAATGAACGGTAATTTCTCCTCATAACAGCACAAATGCATATTTTATGTGTATTTGTGCAGTTACACCAAGAAAATGCCACGCGTATCGCTTTATACACCAAATGCATACTTGCCAACCAGGTATGTGCATCCCTGACCACGTAGAAGCTTAGTCATTAATGGATTCTCAATCACGCAGCTTATCTGGATTTACTGCACCTCTCTTCAGTAAGGATACCAACTGCATCCTTGCCCAGACTTACATTAGGAGGAAGCCCACCCTGGTAGGCGGGCCAGCTGCAGGAGTAGCCAATCGGCCGGCCCGTGGCATTCAGAGCCGCTGACATCAGAGGATAACCTGCCAGAGAGACACAAGGTCTATGAGCTGTCAGTGGATGCCTGACACTTCCTGGTATCTTGCCCATGGCCCATCCCGAGCCCAGCACCCTCTCCTCCCTCTCCCCTGTGTTCCCTACATTCTTCCTTGAATCTCACCCTTCTCCTGCTCTGTAGCGTTAGAGTAGCAGCCGTCCAGTTTTAGCATGTCCACGCCCCACTCAGCGAAGGTCTCAGCATCCACCTTGATCTTGTCGAGCGTGGTGCCTGGGTAGCCACCGCAGGTGTGCGTGCCCAGGTCCCCGTAGATGCCCAGTTTCAGGCCTCGGTCATGGATGTAGCGGGCCAGTTTGGGGATTCCTCCTGGGAATCTGGGATGGCAGGAGAGGAAGGGAGAGTCAGCTCCAGAGGGCGTCGACACCTTCAGCAGTGTGTGACTATGATATTCAGGATATTCTATGGTATATATACACTGTCTATATTCAAAATATATACACATGCTAAGAGGCACAAGGAAGAAACCTTTGAGTGATGTTACCTTCAACAGGCATGTACCCTGACACCCATGCGTAGTGTTGGCTAAATGAAGCTTCATGAACCATTTGCTGTATTTTTTGACTGCAGTAGATGGCGCTCTTGATTTGCTTTGGGACATGCTTTGAGCCCTTTTTTGAATAGAAAGAACTATCTAGTGGGGTCAGAAAACACAGCAAATGGTTTATGAAGCTTGATTTGGCTATGACTATGCATAGGGTCCTGATTCATAGCACCTGAAAATGGCTTCCCAGCAGCATCCAAATTACACTGCATAAATTTAACTTATAAGATGCTTTTTTTCTAAAGTGAGATACTTTTTTTCAGAAAGCAGGGTCAGCCAGTCTCTGCAGCAATTGGGGGCTTAAGGAGCTCCCAACGTTGATATCAGTCTGCTGATCCTGGGATGTGAACCTTCCAATCTGAGGCACAACACCAGACCCGCTGAGTCGCACCCCCCCCCCACCAAATTCTAATCATGCGCTCAAGATACAGAAATACAGGAAGAGAAAAGCAAAACTCCAGTTTCACATCTTTCTGTGTACAGCAGGGTTTCAATAGAATGATTCAAAGGAACAGGAATGCTTTGTCTCGGGCCCCAGCTCACTCTGGGCGAAACACAAACACTGCAGAAGACGAGCAGCAGGGGGAGCCGCACCTGATCGGGTCTGCCTGCAGTCGGCCCTGGCTGTCACGCTGCATGGAAGACCAGCAATCATCGATATTGACATAGACATATCCCAACTCCTTCCAGCCATCCTCAGCCAGGCGGTCCGCCATGTCCCTGAAGAGGTTCTCGCTGGATGGGTATGGAGTTAACATATCTGACCCAAGCACACGTCAACCAGAAACGCACATTTCACTTTACTGCGTAATACTCTCCTGCCAGCTTCACACTGTTTGCATGTGAGATTCAGTACTGTTCAATTTGCACTTAATAATAATCATTTACCTCACGCAATTCTTGGGATCATTTTTACAGTCAATGTCGCATCGAAACCGTTCCCATGCCAACCAACCCATGGGAGGTGTTCTCATTAGACCATTGTCCAAAGCGAAGGAGAATGCGGCCAGAGACAGGAACAGGGCCAGGAAACCCCCTGAAGATATCATCTCGGAGAGAAACCAGCAGAATAGGCAGTAAATTCACTGATATTGCAAGAATTTATCATCTGACTGTTCACCTGCCTTCAGAGATTAAGCTGGGTGGGGCTACACATACAGAGATCTGTTTAGTGAGGCCATAGTAAACAGTCAGCTGACAGGTATTAATTTAGTTTGTAACTGGCATTTTAACGGATGGGTAACAATGCAGATGTAAGTTTATGGTTATGCATTTTCCAAGTAATTCAATCGATTTAACAACAATAGTGATAAATATAATTATATATTCCCGGTGACCGTCAGGATAAGCATATTATTTAGGGGAGAAACAATATCACAGAAAAGGTTGCATGTTGGACATAACTATGCTCCTGAGTAACTGAATAAATTTGTTTCATACATGCTCACGCTTTCTCAGCTTCTGGTATTTAATATTAAATACGCGATATTTATTTCGTGAATAAATTATTCCCGTAATAACCGTATGATCAGGTAGCGTAGTGAAGGCAGATTGACAGGGATCACCTTATACCGCGTTGATGCTCCAGCACCGGCGCCATGCCAGTTATTCTGCAGCACTGTTTCGCCTTAGAAGTTAATCACTCCTTAAGGACATTTGCGCAACAGAAACCTATTTCTGTATTAATCAAGTCGCTTTATCGACAGCACATGGGGCATTTAGGGTAGCCCAGACATCTGCAGTATTATACTAGGCTGAACATCTGTGGTTTAGACCACGAGAAAGGGGAAAAATTCAACCCGGAGAACAACATACCACAGCAAGAAAACATAAAAGTGTACGGCAATGAAAACTGTATTTACTTCAAACAGCTTTTGATTTTTATTACGCTATAATTATTTTTGCTATAATTACACTGCATTGACATCAGCGTAATAAAATACAAAGTACCTCTTAATCCAAGAGCTGGCAATCTTTAGTCTGGGCTTCAAAACAAGCAGGAAGTCATCGACCAAAAGCAAGACTGCAGTACAAAATCATCCGCATAATACAGCCAGACAGGTTCCTTGTTGGACGACAACCGCTCATAAATGGGAGTGTGTCATGTGATCGGCCATGTCGGTCATGTGACCGGTCACATGTGCTTCCATAGTCAGCTGATAGTGTGCGTTTACTGTAGGGCTGTCGCTGTAAATTTGCGGTGTGTACGTCGCATTCGTACACGGTGTAGCTATGTTTATTGCAAACGTATAATCTGCATGTGTCTAGGCGTTGTATATTGCGAGTAGATTGCAAGGATTTTACACATAAAAATAGTTATCTCAGTTTCAAATAGATAACTCTTATTTATAGAAAAGACTAATTGATATGCCAAAATAAGTTAATACTTGATATGGCAAAATGTTCACCTGTAGAATACAAACATCCTGTGAAAGCAACGTAATTAAATGTAAATTTAAACCAAATCAACTCTCTTCAATCTGAACAATAATATGCAAATTTTATTGAATAAAAAACGATGCAAAGAGTCTCATTCGGTCAATGAGATGCGTACAAATTTTTACATTCCTCCATTGTGCAGTACAAGAATAATGCCTTGGACATGAACCAGTAAACGTGTAGTACCTCTACTTCACACGTGGAGGCAGTGTCGACCTGTGCGGAATCAGCTTCAGAGACCTCATGTCGTTACTATTGGTTTTCTGCGTGTTGTTTATGCGTGTTTGTATGTGGTCGCCAAATGCTTGCTGTGCTTTATCTAAGAAAATACGGTTTCAGCAGCGACGTTTAATTTACCCACTCCTACATCATACAACCGCCAAAGAACTCACAAATGATTATGTTTCCGTTTGCTTAATTTGTGTTAATTCGTTTATTACTTTGGCACCTTATTTCCAGCTCAGTACTGTCTCTTTAAGAGGTTTCGTGATCGAAGAGGTTAAAAAATGCTCATATGTGTAGTACTATGAGGCTACCGTCACGTATTAATAATATGGTGCCGGTATGAAACATTGGCGCTAAGTTATAATGCTGGTAATGGCGTCCTGCGCTCTATCAGTGGCAGTAATTTATAATGTTGATAATAGGCTGCTGTCCTGAGGTCCATTCAAAGCACCACCGACTATTACAAATAATGTAGGGGACACATAGTACTGAGTACTGTAAATAATATAGAGGACACATAGTACTGAGTACTGTAAATAATATAAGGGACACATGGTGCTGAGTTCTGTAAACAAAGTAGGGGACACAGTACTGAGTTTAGCAAGCAATGTAGGGCACACATTGTACTTAGTATTGTAAATTATGTAGGAGAAACAGTACTGAGTACTATAAAAAATGTAGGGGACACAGTACTGAGTATTGTAAATAGTGTAGGGGACACATAGTACTGAGTACTATAAGCAATGTATGGGGACACATAGTGCTGAGTACTGTAAATAATGTAGGAGACACATAGTACTGTAAATAATAACAGCACTTGCTTTACACCAATGATGCAATTTCTTATGAGAGCTCATATGTCTAGAAAAATAAATAAAATTCAAGAGAATGGAACTTTTTTGTATTAAGAACCATACATAAAATAAACAGTGTCCTGTGGCTGTTTTCTGATTCTCATTGTATAGTGCTGTGGCTGGGCATTACTGTGCACTGTGTAAAGAGGTGACCTTTTCATCTTAACACTGTAACTAGTGGTGACCTTTGATGTGCGCCTGCCTGCTGAGGCTATGCACTTCATGTATCCATCCATCCATCCATCCATCCATCCATCATACCAGCACTCCAGAGTTCAGCAAACAACCTCTGCAGTTTTATACATTGTGTCCAAAACTGATTCTTTTATCAGTTACTGACTTTATCTATTTAGGTCTATAATGTAATATTGGGGATGTCATTTTGCATGCATCGCTTTTGTGGGCCCAATTTTTACCAATTACATCTGTTCGCTTTTGATACTGACACACTGGCAGCTGCGGAAAAATTAAACGGGAGGATGAACCATGCTGGGCAATGAAATCGTGCTACGTGAAGTGATATTCATTATGAAATGTTTAAAGATTATGTACGACGCAAAAGGTACTGAGTCAAGACAAGATAAAACGAGTAACATTAGCTGCTGATTCAGGCTAACATAAAATTCGCGTGTTTTTTTTTTACAATGTTTTTCAACCTGCTTCTGCCTTTCGCAACTCAAGAAGGCAGAATCATTTCGCGGAAAAACTCTGGATATATGCAGATTGGCATATCGCAAACAGGGCTGATGTATTGCGCATCAGTATAGAGGAGCAGGCTCTGATGTTTCTACAGTAAGAGTGTGCTGGGTGGTGCAGCTCTTGGGCGCTAGGACCCCGTGGCCGGGCGCTGTCCTGCGGTCACTGGCGGCTGACACGCCGCGGAGCTGCGGAGTTTGTCGCTATTTATAATAAAGTGCAGAGTAACCGGAGCAGAAGTACCCGTCTGGTCCACCACCCCGAGGAGCGCAACACGTGGTCTGCCCTGTGCCTTATAAACCTGCGCTGATCCCTGGCTTTTTACGTGTTTTATCTGCTGGCACAGGTCTCTTTCAGAGGACTGAGAGCTTGGGGGTATCTTGCGCCAGCGGGGAAGGTGGGAAGCAGCTGGTGAAAGGGGGGCAGATCGGCTCCTCCCGGGGCACGGAGTTAAATGCCTGTGCGTAACTGCGCTGCCTTCGCTTTTTGTCTGACAAGTCCCGTATTTTCGGGGAGGTGATGCGGCTCCGTGCCAGCTTAGGGTAGGGCTCTGACAGCACAAAGCCGAGTAAGGGGACGCCTGGCAGGGAGTGCGCTACTCCGATGCGCCGGAGGTGTGCGCTGACCCGCAGGCTGTGTAAACCCCAAGGGCTGGCCGTAGCTCGCTCTCCATCGGTTGTCTACCTTTTCCGAGGAGACTTTCTGAACTACTGCTTGTGGGTTTTTTAAAATTCTGTGTTTTTAATATTACTGGACTAGAGGAATTGCAATCAGCTGGAATTTTTCTTCTCAGTTTGGATAACGGAGTTTTGACATTTCACTTTAATGGCTTTCAGTTTTTAATCTCATTTCACTTACAGATGTATTCATTGCTATAAAACAGTACAGAAATGCTAAATGTATCTCAAGTCTATACAAATAATGTAATTTAGAATACGATACTGTCAAAGTCGTGTGGGCTTTTTACGTATTTGCTTGTAGAAATAATATATATAGCCATAAATTATCTATGTTCGCTTTTTGTGCTCAGCGATCGCAGTTGTTTTCCTCCAGACGGTGTTTCACGGTACTCCTTCTAAACATGAACTGCTACCTTCTCAGTCTCTTGCTGACCCTGGATCTGCTCACGGTGGCCCTCAGTCTGTCCACTTGTAGCACGCTGGACATGGATCAGTTCATGAAGAAGCGCATCGAGGCGATCCGCGGCCAGATCCTCAGCAAGCTGAAGCTGAGCAGCCCCCCGGAGCAGTATCCTGAACCCGGGGAGGTGTCCCGGGACATCATCGCCATCTACAACAGCACCAGAGACCTGCTGCAGGAGAAAGCCAACGAGAGGGCGGCGACGTGCGAGCGCCAGCGCAGCGATGAGGAGTATTACGCCAAGGAGGTGCACAAGATCGACATGCAGCCCTTCTTCCCTTCTGAGAGTGAGCCCCTCTAATATTACACCCTTTATTTTGTACAGTTTCGCGTGCTGTTGTATCGCCTCTGTGTGTTTGTGTGTCAATATGTGATTCCAACCCGCGGCGTTTAGAGCTCATTTGGCTCAAGTCACTTTATCGGGGGACTTAATTATGTTTGTTTATTGGTTCTGTGTACCGATGCCATACTCACTCAAAAAAGGCACATGCTCACTTACATGCACACGTACACAACCAAACATACATACACACACTCACACACAGACATACACTCACACATACAGTATACACACATAGAAAATACACATTTTCAGAAAATGCACGCACATATACCTGCACGCAAACCCACACATACACGCATTCACATACATGCATGCATTCACATAATCATAGACATTTACATGGGCACATATACACACACATACTTAAACCCAGTCAGACAAACACATGCGCACTCATGCGGTCACACGCGCACTGAGAGACACATGTACACACTCACACAGGTGCACAGACACTACGGGGCCCTAGGGAAGACCTCCATCGCATCCCACCTGGCATGGTAAAATTTATAGCCATTATTTAGCGTAAAGTCTGAATTAATAATATCAACAGAGAATTTAATAAACACAATTCCTTTATTTTCACTTTACTGTGAAAAACAGAATACGCAAATAAAGCAGAATTGTCACTGCAATATACAGTTTAATCGGCCCAGGTCAGGGGCCCCTCCCAGCTCAGGGGCCGCAGACCATTGCCTGCCTTGCCTGTCCTGTCCCTACGGCACTGTATACACACACGTGGGGCTGTTTGTGTTTAAGTCCAGATTAAAGTGGCTGCAGTTCTTTCTGGCCTGAATGTCTCACCTTGGGAGACGTGTGAGGAAAAACCTAGAGAAACACTGAGGCAAAGTAACTGCGTTGTATTGATGTGGAGTTTAAGCGCCTGCATACAGTAATCGTGCATATTGAGGGGGCCGGCAGTATGGAAACCGCACCTCAGAGGACAGGTCGGCATCTACTGTGGTCATGACTATGAAATTCATTTTGCCGGTGATTCATTCAGTAGCGAGGAAATGAAAGAGACAGTATGGGCAGTTTAATATCCGGAGGCGGTGGATACGGAAGGCACCTACACTTCAAAGAGCCATTCTTAAGTGGCCCAGAACACGCACCCAGAGCCTGGGTAGGGATTTTTCTTATTCCAACCTGGAACATAAACAAGCCAAAAGAAAGGACAGCTTCAGATGGGGTTTCTAATTTCATGCGTGCATGTTAACATTTTTAACTTATTACTTAAAATATGTATACTTCTGAATTTATGCCTTAATCCAGATCAAATGCGAAAGTGCACAGGATGGAGGAAAATAAGTCGAGAGACATTTCATACCTGAGGTATTTTTTACCTTAAATATTATCCTTGGCCTTGGCTGTTCTGCAAATACGCTGAACGCGAATAGTGTTGGGATCTGCGCCAGCGCCAGACAGGAAGACGTTTACGGGCATAAATACCACTGTGTCAACAGTCAGAGTCGCCCAGATGCCCCCGGTGCCTCAGCCTCCGGGGGGAGGAGGACTCAATGTGGAAGTGCATTCGTTCTGATGTCGTCTCTCTGTCTGTCTGTCTGTGTTCCAGTTGAGCAGCACATGCCAACTGTATCCTGAGCTTCAGGATTTGTGAGGAGCACGCAGACAGATCTCTAACGAATGTGTCGTGTGGCTTCCACCCAGCCACACCGCTACGGGGCCTCAGATGCGTTCTCATTACCTTACTTGAACCCTCATTTCCCCCCTGCAAGCGCACCCAGCATTGTGTTAAGAGAGTAAAGGTTCGCTGAGCGAAGCAGACAGACTGGGCAGTATAGCATAGCATAGTCAGGCCCCCGTCTGTTAAAAGCAGCAGATTCCTGGAGTCTGTGAAAATAGTCTAGTCTGCACCAGACCTTCATTTTCATATGTGATGCAAGAGCTTTTTCACTGTCTGTGCCTCATTTTTCATATATACCCTCACCTCAATTTCAGCCCTCTAATATAAGAGCATTTTCTCTGTCTGTACTGCATTTTCACACGTGTCCTCACCTCGGTCCCGGTCCTCTGATGTAAAAGCGTTTTCACTGTCTGTACTTCATGTTCTGTTTCAGGCATTCTATGTCAGAACGTTTTTGTAATTCGTGTCTGTACTTCTCTGCAAAGCTCACCTAGACATCAGCATTAGTAATAATGCATGGTGTGTGCAGTATATGGTGTTTGTATAATCAGGATCGCTGTGTGACACAGTAAGTTTCCTGTGCAGAGTGCCAGAACTCTCCCTTTCCACTCCCTCAAAAGACACACACATACTCGTTCTCTCTTAAACACACTTACTGATCTACTGACTGGATCACAAGTCAACCTTCACACTGCTAATGGACTCACAAAAATTGCAGGATCTGTTGGAACCAGGTCCCTGTATACATTCACATTTGCGCAGTCTTACCCAGTATGCACACACACAATGTGCATTTTGTGAAGTGTTTATGGTGGAACTGCAGTCTCGCACTGAATAAGTAGTCAGAGGGTACATGATTGGATGCGGAAGGTGGTTTGTTCAAATGTGTCTGGCTGTCATTAAAAAGCCACACATTAGGGTGAATGATCACAGGGCCTGTGGTTTTTTGCAGCTTACATGCCGTATGTCTGTAGTATATATTGTTAATTTGTTCATAGGTGAGTCTTTATTATTACAAATATTCTTGTATATAGGAAAGCAAGTCAGCACCACGGTTTTTGTGAAAGTGCTGTAGAGGCTGATAAACGTGAATGTGTCTGAGTGTCATAGGAAACTCAGTGCTTTTGTATTGTGGCAACATTATTACCGTGAGGTGAGGTTCTAAAAGCCTCAATGTCAGAGAAAAATCCAGACAGGCCGTTTTGAAGGACCCATCCCCCCAAAACACAGCCTAGGGTCCTGGAACTCTCTGCACACCCAGAGGTAGAAATTTCTCTTTATGCTCAGTTGATTGGTTGAGACAAAATCATGGTCTGGATCTTTACTTTCTGGACCTGAAATTTCCACCACAGTCTGCCACTCACATTAGTGCTGTTTGTTTGTTAGATTTAAATTCACAGCTTTTTCTAACAGTGAGAGGTCATCCAGAGTTACTCAAAGATATCAATATTGGCTGATGTTCATTAAAAATCAATATACAGTATCAGCATCGGGCCAATGTGTCAGTCTTGGCCAATATTGCTGGCCAATATTTAGACTTCAGTCAATATTAAAAATTGGAGGAACTTCCCTGACCTGACTGCCTGATTATATGATACGGCTGCAACACACGTTCATGAGATCTTAAGAAGTAATGACACAGACATCAATTTCACTGCAGATCTGTGGAGATCAGCGGTTAGCCGATTATCAGTTTTGGTAATTGGAATTGGGAATATTAGATTTCCATGTCAGAGCACCACTAAGTATGCCTTAGAATAGCTGCAGGGCTATGGCCCTGTCCAGCTTGTGTGTTCAGGACCCGTCTTTCATGGCTCTTCCTCCAGTATTCCTCTGCGTACCGTAATGCTGCTTGATTTTCCCACAATGCTCTGCTCCATGCATCCTGTTTTCTATATGTTTAAGCCTATTGTCTGGTTCCTTTACCATCTTATGTGGTATTTCCTATCAGTATGGGAACTCAGGGCAAACTGCAATCTGGAAATATCTCCTGGTGCCCTGTCTGGCACTCTGAATGGCCCTCATAAAATGCACCAGGGACCATACTTTTGGTATTTTTGGTACTTTCTCGAAGTATCAAAAGTACGGTACTTCAAGGTGTTGGTTTTCCACCAGCGTAAAAACTGGTACCGGCACCGAATGACATCGCAACGTGAGGCGGGGTATTTTGTACTGAATTCAAAAATTACTGTAGTATCTTATAGGGCTGGACAATGTGCAATATTAATACCAACATTGCACGTTATGCACGTACAACTCTTACATCGCTAGTCAGCTATATAAAAATCAGGCTTTTTCTTACTTTAAATCCTGTAAGGACATTATAGCGCAGTGAGTTAGGGTTAAGCTTCACAAAAAATATTTTCACTCTATTACTCTGTCATAGAAAATAAAACTAAGCAAGCTTTGCAATTTTACTATTCCTTTTATAGATTATCTAATATATGTTTAAAAATCAGTATAAAATTTACTTTTGCTGCTTTTGCGTAACCACTGCGTGTGTTCTCCAAGATTTTCATAATCATTTTCATCCTTGTTGTTTAAATCACTCGTAGACGGGTTTGTAACAAATTTATGAACTTTTTTGTTTTATAAATACCCCAATATTTATCTCAACAAAATGACATTACTATATTTACAGCAATATTATATCGCTAGGATCCTAGTAAATTTAAACACACCCTAGTTCATTAAACAAATGACTTTTTAAATTTCTTATCATGTCATCCTGTTCTTTTTGTTGTATCTATTCTTCGAACCAGATCGCAATTTTTTTTATACTTCCGTTATTGTTGTTTTCATCTTGCAACTGTTTTCAAGGCGGCGTTTGTATTGTGTCTCAGAGGCAGGCTATTTGCATAACCAATCGAGAAAGAAAGCGTTTGAAGTCCCACCTCAAAGTATTGAAGTACCAAAGAAGTACCCCAGCAGGTTTGCTACTTTTGGTACTGGTACTCAACTGGAAGTCAATGAAAAAGTGAAAGTACCAAAAGTACAGTACTTGGTATGGTGGAAAAGCACAGTCCTTCTGTCCTTCAGGGTTCCTCCCAGGTTCTCCTCTCACATGGTGCTCCCTTCTCCCAGTTCATGCTTTCCTGGCTTCTCATGGACACACAGTAATCGCCAGGAATAGCGGTTGTGTGGGGATCCCGCCCCCCGTCCTTTTATTGTGTGGATGCCTGTTGCTGGGAAGGAGGCCGGCAGAGACTGACAGCCCTTCATGGACCGCGTGATATTTTTAGATCTCAGGGATTATGTGCAGAATTCTTTTCAATTTGCTACTGGCAGGTGAGCAGAGGGGTGGAGCGTCCTGCGAAGGGAGTGAGGAGCTCCAGATACCTCAGTGCCTCTCCTACTCCCATGCCTGCTCCTGCCCTGTACCCGCTCCTGAGCTTTTCTGCTCCAGCTCTGTACCCACTCTCATACTCGCTGTTGCCCAGTATCTGCTACTGCCTTATACCTGCTCCCATGCCTGTTCCTGTCCTGTACCCAATTCTACCCTCTTCCCACTCTCAAACGTACTCCCATCCAGTACTCACTCCTGCCCTGTACCCAATCCTGCCCTGTTCCCGCTCCTGCCCTGTACCCATTCCTGCCCCATTCTCACTCCTGCCCTGTACCCACTCCTGCCCTGTACCCGCTCCTGCCCTGTACCCATTCCTACCCTGTTTCCACTCCTGCCCTGTACCCACTCCTTCCCCTGTACTATTTCTCACATCCACTTCTGCTCAGTACCTGCTTCTATCTTATACCCGCTCCCACTCCTGTTCCTGTCCTGTACCCAATTCTTCCCTGTACCCATTCCCTGGTGTGCTCCTAGCTCCTATCCTGTACCCCCTTCCGGGACCACTCCTGTCCTGTACCCATTCCCACACCCATTCCTGCCCTTTATTCAGTCCTGCTCTGCACCTGTTCCCGCACCCACTGCTGACCTGTACCTGTCCCCAGACTTGCTCCTGCCCTATACCTGCTACTGCCCTGTACCTGCTCCCACATCCACTCCTGCCCTGTACCTGCTCCCACATCCACTCCTGACCTGTACCTGCTCCCAGACCTGCTCCTGTCCTGTATCTGCTCCTGCCCTGTACCCAGTTCTGACTTGAACCTATTGCCACACCTGCTCCTGCTCTGTACCCACTCCTGCCCTGTACCTGCTCCCATGCGCACACACACACACACACACACAGACACACACTCACAGTCACACACTCACAGGCATGCACACACAGACACATCCATACACACACATACAAACACAGGCTTTTATTACCAGTAATACCTCATGTTTCTCAGAAACTGAGAAAATGTTTTAAACAACAGGATTTGCCAAACACCCTTAAATGTTATTGTTATTACTGCTATCATTTTTCCAAAAAATAATTATCATAATCCTCAATCTACATCGGAAAGCTTCTCCCCAGTCGCTCACAGATCTTATCTGCAGAATATCCACCGCTAAGTTGGACGGAGTCAGATCATTCCTGGGAATTTTATGAGGCGTATCCTTTGCCACTGTGTGGTTGTGGCCCACCCCTGGCCAGTCTTCATGTGGTGCAGAATGTGGTTGAGGGCTCTGTGCTGTTAGGTGTAGGAAGTCATACGAAAAAAAAGTTTGTGTCATTCAGTATTTTGCCCCCCTGTGGAGTACTGGAAGCACAGTGGGCTCCTCTGTGGCTCCTGGAGGAATGACAGACCTGCCACGCTCTGCTTCTGAACTCCCTTTCCAGAAACTTCTTTCCACGCTCAGATACTGTGTCGTGAAGGTAAACAAACCCGCTGTGAAATGGCTTTCTCATAAGCGGGCAAAGCCTGGATTTTTTGGCTACGCTGAGACGGCCGTTCCACACCGGGGTGTGTGAAAGAGACAGTCACACCTCTGGCAATTCAGGAGCAGTCAGAGATGTGCTAAAGTAGGTCACGTACTTCCTGGCTGCCTGAAAAATGTCTCGTTTCAGTTTGCTTTTTGTTACAAATGATGAGAAGCTGAGGGCAATTACACCATTTGAGATATTGTCTTATCTTTAAATACGCCCCCTTGTCTGTAGTCCCGTCCCTCATACTGTATAATTATCTAACTATATCATCAATCTGTAAGCTGTCAAATACTACAAAAAGTGAAATGAACAGAATGTGGGAGGGAGAGACTGTTTGTCATTTAATTAGTGCAAAAGAGCATCATACTCAGTTAGGCCATAAGGACAGCATCTTTAATTAGAATCTTTAATGAGCAGCCACATAAGAACTCCTTAAGACTCTAGAGCTACACTATGGCTGTACAGACACACAGCTCCTAGTTCTGTACCATGCAGAGCAAATGCATGACACGGAATATATACGTGGCATTTATGTCTCATTTTAATTCTTGTCTATTAAACCTTTGCACCTAAACTGTGTTTTTTTAGCGAGTCTCACTCGTGAAGCTTTTGAGACACTTGGACGTTTCTTTTTTTTTTTCCAAAAAGCCGCACAGCTGTGTTTCTCTTGCTTGTACCTCGTTTCCCCTGACATTTGAAATGGCTTTGCCGTTAGAGGCACCGCGGTGGGTGTCCTCATCACACTCCGCCAAGGGGGAGGGGCTCTCTTCCGGGCCTCGAGCCCGAGGCCGTGTCCGCTGCCCGTCTCTTTTCTCATTTCTCATGGCTTCACCCAAGTGGCCGTGATTGGTGTGATCTTATCTGAGTTGCTCTTTCCCCCCCTGCTGTGACTCACGCCCCTGCAGGCGGGATGGCGTCTGGCTTCTCTGCACGCATTACTTGTCCATTTCCAGCGCTGCAACGTCCTTTTCCAAATTCTGATGTCACCCCTCTCAGGCCCCTGATTGTCCTGCCATGAGCTTCCTTGCAGGACAGGAAAGGCCCTGCGGTATAAAGCCGACAGTCTGAGAGAGAAGGGTCACTCTCTAGGACCATAAGTGGTCATCACTGACGTTTAATGTTGATTTTGTTATAACTAGTCCCAAGTATTCATCAGTCCTGAGTAGTCACCACTCTGGCTAATTCTGTCTGTCCACCACAGGCCTGTCCTGTCTGCCTACCATTTTGACTGTCCACCACAAGCCTGCCCTGTATGTCTCCCTGTTTTGTCTGTTAACTATAGACCTGCCCTGTCTGCCCCCGTTTCCATCTGTCCACCACAGGCCTGTCTTATATGTCCCCCTGTTTTGTCTGTCGACCACAGGCCTGTCCTGTCTGCCCTCCCATTCTGTCTGTCCACCACAGGCCTGTCCTGTCTGCCCTCCCATTCTGTCTGTCCACCACAGGCCTGTCCTGTATGTCCCCCTGTTTTGTCTGTCGACTACAGGCCTGTCCTGTCTGCCCTCCCATTCTGTCTGTCCACCACAGGCCTGTCCTGTATGTCCCTCTGTTTTGTCTGTCGACTACAGGCCTATCCAATCTGTCTCCCCATTCTGTCTGCCCCCCTGTTTGGACCCGTGTCCCTTCATAGTAGTTTGCATCCTCTCACATTAGAGGACAGCAGAGAGAGTGGGTTAGGGTTACCTTCACACCTCTGAGTTCTTCTGAACTTGCTTTCTTTCTGCCTGTGTGTGACATATTACCTGTGTGTGGACTGCTGCTTCACATACTGTTTGCAAAATATTACACAGCAGGTGACTTTGTCCTAAGCAGCTGCTTCCAACAGATGGATATGGATATTAAATAGTACAGTGAAACAGACCTGGTTCATTCAGTGAGCTTCTTTGCTTTTCTTCTTCCGAACCTCCATCTTTGATGGCTCTCAACCTGTGCCTCACTTTCCAAAACCTGAAGAGCTTTTCTGCTTCATTCATGGCCTGAAGCAGGTCAGCTTGCTCATGTTCTCTCTTCAGTTTGTCATCGGATAGTTCAGATGAGCCAATTAAGCCTTGGGATGAATCAAATGTGTTTTTTAGCATTTTACTTTTAATGTTTGATTTTCGATAGAGAAAAAATGTGCTTTTGGAAGGCAAGCCAACGCCATGGCTAGCTCGCACTGTTATGTATCAGTTGGTTCTGCCAGGCTTTGGACAGAATAACGTTCATCTTTCATGTACCAGAATAGAGAGCTTTTGTGTTCTTTCTTTCTGCCAGTCACTGAGGTATGTGCAGTTCCTGGCCTGTCAGGCCATAGTGCGGCTTGAAGAAAATGTGATTTGTTTAGTAAACCGCCTGTCATTTCTGCCACGTTATTTTACCCTGTTTTCACTTTTCCACCCATGTCCGATTCCTTCAGTGTGACCCTAACAGAAAGCAGAAATCACATTTTCTTGGTGTATAGTGTCAGAAAAGTTTCAACGGCATCAAACGTTGAACAAATCAAGCAGTTCAGAATCCTGCCAGCTTCAAATCATGTGTTTCCAGTTACACTGCCCATTTTCAATGGCCTTTATGCTGAACATAGCTGATATTTTGCCCATGTTGTACATACCTTCATTTTTTGAAAATTACTTTTGGAAAAATAATAACATTATATTAAAAACCCTACCCTGAACCCTAAACAAAAGCCTGTTCAGATGATGGCAACTGTTCTTTGCCACATCATTTCCACAATAGGACACCAATGCATTGGGTTGTCTTGGAACCTGTTCTGATGATAAGATCCACTCTTCCATGGATGGATGGAATTTCTCAGATTTTTGGACAGGGACTTGGGACTGTGTGGTTCAGTCAATGCGTGTTTCAGTCAGTGTGTGTACTGGATGTTTTAGTCAGTGTGTGTTTCAGTCAGTGTGTGTTTTAGCCAGTGTGTGTTTCAGCCAGTGTGTGCACTGGGTGTTTCAGTCAGTGTGTGTT
>JAODJW010000039.1:17482472-17494506 GCA_026777045.1 Hyperopisus bebe | reverse complement strand
TCCCCGATATCGCCTCAGGACAGTGACACTCAGTTCTCTTTAGGAGGCCTGACCACTCCGATATCTCCTCAGGACAGTGACACTTGGTTCTCTTTAGGAGGCCTGACCTCTCCGATATCTCCTCAGGACAGCGACATTCGGTTCTCTTTAGGAGGCCTGACCTCTCCGATATCTCCTCAGAACAGCGACATTCGGTTCTCTTTTGGAGGACTGACCTCCCCGAGATCTTCTCAGGACAGTGACACTTGGTTCTCTTTAGGGGGCCTGACTTCCCCGATATCGCCTCAGGACAGTGACACTCAGTTCTCTTTAGGAGGCCTGACCACTCCGATATCTCCTCAGGACAGCGACATTCGGTTCTCTTTAGGAGGCCTGACCCCCCCGAAATCCCCTCTGGGCAGCGACACTCAGTTCTCTTTAGTAGGCCTGACCCCCCCACTCACCCACCCCCCTCGAGATCCCCTCAGGACAGCTCCGGGCTCTATAGTGCCAGCCAGCAATACTTGAAATGCAAAACTGTTTTCTATCCTTTGCAGTAAATTACTTCTTATTTTGCCAGGAAAATCCGTTGGCTGGCCTGTGAAAGCAGAAAGCACGTCCTCCCTGATCTGCTATGCCAGTTAGCAGAAAAGCCACTGACAGCAGCAGTTTCACTGCTCTACCTTCACCACTGATGGCCACCAAATAAAATCCACGTTTACACCCTCAGCAGTTCATCAGCTGCACCAGCCGGTCTCATTCGAAAGGGACGCCCATTCAGCTGTCCTTGCCGGTCAGAGCAGCCTGAAGAACAAGTTGTGGGGGTCAAACCCCGCCCAAAGCTAGCACTCCATTCTATCATTAGCAGATTCCACTCAGCATCTGAGGGATGCTGTGCATTGGTTGGCTAAGGTCACTGTTGAGCGCACTGATTGGCTGAGATCCCAGCCAGTATTAACAATGTGGACACCTTCACCTAAACTGATCTGCTAATTAATTATTTCCACTGGATGCAGCAATGATAAGATTTAATGTAAGTAAAACAGAATGTGTGTGTATCTATGGGCTGTTTGGATGTCTACATTGACGCCTTGACTGGAGCTGAAACAACTCACTAGACAAGGAAAAGTCTATATTTAATATTTCAGAGCAAATGTGCCAGAAATAATATTGGACAAGGGAGACTCTCTTTGTAATGTGTTACATTTTTTATTTTATAATTTAAGAAATTAAAAAACAAAAGCACTACAGCCAAGAAGGAAATTACTACAATATTTTCCAACCATGAGTAGCATGACACAGTGCAACAGTGCCTCCCACGTGAGTCTGTCCCGACAGTGTGAGCCAGCAAGTCTCACCGAGCTGCACTCAGAGTCCTGCCATTGTTTCATGGAGTTCTAGGGGGGAAAGCGATTGACGGACCTTGATTTAAATCACCCAGCATTCCTTTCATAGGGAGCCAAGGAGCTGCGGGCCCAGATCGCCTCATTCTCTCTCCCCAGTCCGGCAGGCGGCTGCTGGCTGCAGGGTTCACCTGGAAGGAGCTGTGCTCCCCGCCTGACTGCCTGCTCCACCGGTGCCAGGGGAATATCAAAGCTCTCAGCATGCTTTATATAATAACTGACTTTCTGGTTCTGCTGTGGAGGGGGGGCTGGTATCAGCCCGGCTCCCTCTGAGATTATTTTCAGGGGGTGTTAGACGCCGTGGTTCCGCAGTCCTGCACACAAGGGGGATTAACTAGGATTTGCCCACACACACCACTAGATTACAGACTGAAAAAGAGAAGATCTTCTCTGCGGCCCACTAACTCAACTGATAGACTTCCTGAGGAATGATGTAATTACCTCCACCGGACTGGGCTGTCTGGTGCCGTGTGGGCCTGGTCAAGGGCACGGATCCTGATACATGTTTACATTTACATTTATTTTTATTCAGCAGATGCTTTTGTACAAAGTGACATACATGTCAGGCGAATAGCACATTACAAACATCCAGCCGTCAAGGAGTCGATGAAGCATAAGTGCAGCCAGGCAGAGTTTTCTGAATGTCCTGTTAACACAGAATTAAAACAGAACTAAAAAAAAAACAGATAAAAGAAATGTAAAAAGAAACTTGAATATGAGCATGTAGATATATAAATAAGGGTCAGACAACAAGATGTGGGGTACAAACAGTTTAACTTACGTGCTTTTCGAGTCACTAGGAGTATAAAATGCAGTCGGAGGTCTTTGTTTATAGAGAGCAGTGGCCTGGGTGAAGGAGCATTCAAATGGGGATTCATCCCTGTGCAGGGCTCTGGGAGAGACTCTGTCACATTCTCACACGTATTATCTTACCAGCCCAAGATCAGTGGGCACATGACCTACAGTGACAGGGACAGGCTAGCTAAATACCCCCCCTTCCCACTGGTGCGTGGGCTTCGGCAGGCCAGGCCTGTGTATGTGATAGGAAAGGCGCTGCTTCGAATCCCATCCTTGGAAATGTACTCACATTACCGTTCGGCCTTGAGTCAGGCCATTAACCCCCCAGAGAAATGCTCCTAAGTGGCTGATCCTAAGCTCTGACCCCAGACTTCTCTGTCACCTCTATGCGTGTGTTTCTCAAAGGAGTGCAAGACGGGATATGCAAAAACAGAAGGATTCCTATATATGTGTGCAAATGGCAAGTAAGGCATCCATTTATAGCCGTTGATGGCTAGCCTGGTACCTTTGTGAAATTATGACCAGTGTTATGGCAGCCATCTGAAGAGAGCTACCACAGGTTCCCAACAGGGGTGGCTAACTAGCAAACAAACAAAACGTGACCTTTTGCAAAGAAGTCTCTTCGGTGTACTTCTGGTTGCCCTGAAACTGAGGAACTGACTGCAAGGTGGGCTAGAGGTGAAAATTTCAAGAACGCAAAGACTATACTTGTGGTCTTGGCAAGACCGGTCTTGCTAACTTGCCGTCCAAGAACGAACTTGGGCCGCAATGAATCGTTGGTCCTCTGTACTTCTGTTCTTAGTACTGGAACTGGTCTTCAGCAATGGAAGGTGATGTAAAATGGACAGATGAGAACGCAAGTACAGTCAGGTACACATATCGAGATTCAGGACAAGTGACCACCTTCCCTGTGGAGATCCATCACTACACACACACACACATACACACACACACAACCCCTCTGAAATCACACGTGTATGCAGTGAGTAGTTATGCACATAATACACATGCATGAGGAGACAGAAAGTGTAAGTGGGCATCCAGAGTACAGAGCCTGCAGTGCTGGAAAGGCACAGGCAGCAGAACCTGCTAACTCAACCCGCGGAGCCGTGGCAGGGGCTCAAACCCGAGTCCCAGAGGTGCGAGGCCACAGTGCTCACCAACACACCATCGTGCCACCCCACTGGAGGACTCTGGGTGTCAGAATCAGCTCCATTATAGGAACATGTTCTGTGCATTGGGGGTCTGTAAGGCTACGTTGGGTGCGTGCAGTGGCCAGTTTAGGGCCCGTGCGTGTGTCCTCATTTGGGGAGTGGCATGCTTAGGCTTGTGCGTGACCCCCTATCAGCCTCCCACCTGTTAGACGGAGATTATGGGCAGAATGAGCCGTTTCTCTTGTCTTGGATCATGCGAGCGGCAGGAATGCTCCAGACCCTTTTCTTTCCATGAAGGTTCTTCCCAGACCATTCCTGCGGCATTAGGCAACAGCGCCTGCACCAGGCAGGATGTGAATCATATCACAGGGAAACACTTGTTGCATATAAATTCTAATAAAACATAATAACCACATGGAACAAGTATTGCAGGTATGCAGAGCTAAATTTTCCCTTTAACGTGTGGAACAGAGATGAAGGGGATCACACGGGCTCATGCAAGTGTGTAAATGTGGCTTTTGGGGGGGGGTCACTTGGTAAGGGGGCGGGAATACTGAAGCTGTGTGAAATCCAAGCGATGGCGGGTGGGATGTAAATGCTGAACTGCAATCTGCAAGGGTGAGTAGGTGGGTTTACCCAGCTTTAACTGAGATCTGACTGGCTGAGAAGGCAGGCGGGGGTTCTGGGGCGGGACAGGGATCTGAATGGCTGAAAAATTGAAGTGGCCAAGTCACTCAGGCTGAGCTGAGATATGATTGGGTTAAAAATGAAGGTACGTGGGATTTTTGGGGCTACACTGAGAACTGACTGGGTGAAAAGAGATGACAGGTGACGTTATTGGGAACGGTACAGTCTGACAGGATTATTATTTATATGTGAAAGATAAGCGAAGTTGCTGTGGACTGAACTCAAGATTAATATTTGCAGAGGTTGAAGTAAAGAATCAAAAACAACAGAGAAAGGCCTTGACCAAATTATGTTTCATAGAAAACATATAACCAGCATATAAGCAAATAATTAAAACTGTGTTCTCTCTTCCATCATCCGTTAACAGCAAACTATCCTAAATGGACAGAGCAAGGAAACAGGAAATGCTTCAGAGTGATAGCATCTTAGGTACCATATGATGACATTTCAAGGACCACTGGTTATAATCTCCTACAGCAGCAGTCACTAGTTAGCGGCCCTGGGTCCAAATCTGCGGCCAGGCAGTGATCTATGGCGTGTGAAGCGGGAATGTCATTAATAAATACTGCGCTTCACAGAGATCGATTACTTGTTTGTGCAATGCAGCTCAGCTGCCGGCATCTTATCCAATCACGTGTGTCATTTACATCACTTCACAGCCCATTGGTCCGTCATCAGTGACATCATTGGGCACAGAAAGAAGAAATCATTTCCCATAAATTTACAGATCAACAACATGCCAATGAATTACATTTACCGAGAACATCCTGAGCCAACAGGAAAAGCCAGTAGGGACAGTCACACGGTGCATGGAGATGGTTACTCAAACAAAAAAAGGAAGGAAAAGATCCCACTGTCAGCTACAACATCAGTTATATTGATGTTTTATTCATTTTTTATTTAAAAAGAAAGTATTATAATATTAATGTTCAGCTTTTCTTAGTCAGTTAAAAAAATTACACTTCCGAATGACAGAACCATGTACGATGATTGGTATCTGATTTTAAGTATTGTTTTAACAATAATATTAGAATATTATCTATCTATCTATCTATCTATCTATCTATCTATCTATCTATCTATCTTACTGTCTGTCTGTCTATCTATCTATCTATCTATCTATCCATCTCTCTATCTGTCTATTTATCTATCTATCCATCTCTCTGTCTCTCTATCTATCTATGTAACTATCTCTTTATGCAATAGCCTGAGATCTGGCTCCCACTCCCCCCTGGCTGCTAGGGTTTGGCCGTTTTCCTCCAACCCTGGATCCCATCCTGTCACTGCCCACTGGACCCTCACCAGCAATTAGGCTGAAGCTCTTCATTACAGTGTGTAGGGCTAAGCGGTGCCTTTTATTTCTGACCAGAGGCGTTCTGGGAGGAGCTGAGTGAACCGGGGCCAAGAGTGAGGAGAGGAGGAGAGGCTGCCAGGCTTACGCTGAAGAATAACCAAAGCAAGATTTCTTCATCGGAGGAGTCAGGGAACGAACACTCAGTGTGAGGGACACAGTTCTTCAGCGTGACTTCAGCATGGAGTTTGAAGACGCACCCTAAGTTGTCACTGGCCTGTGGAAACTGCAGTGATCTTTGAAATATTACATACTGTTTGATGGTATAATACTCCACTCGTTTGTTGCTGTACAGCAGTTATGCTAACGTTCTGTCTTATAAAAATAACATAGTGTACATGAGTATAATAAAACATCTTGTGCCAGGATGAACTTCTGCCATCGACCTAATCCACAAAACTGTCCATCTGCAAGAGCACCGCTCAGCTCCTGACCTACCTACCATGAGGATGAGGATGACCATGGACGGCACCCATCTGAGAGAAGGCCTCGCCCCCAATCCCTCATAAAGGCTCTGATGCAGGATGAGGTATTTCAGTTGAAATTCAGGCCTCCAAAATGCTCTCAACTGTTATAGGAAACCTGTTTACATGTAGTAATGGGTCTAATGCAGACTGTTGGGATGTTTGGTTCTGTGGGTTAGACTTCTGTGCCCAGCTTCAGAAGGCTGTCGGGTACAATCCCGGTGTCGGGGGAGCGGTTTCACCATCGGGCCCTTGAGCAAGGCCCCTAACCCCCACTAGCTGACCCTGCTTTCTCTCAATGTACACAGCATTGTTTCTGCTAAATTAAATAAATGTAATATATTGGCAATGCTGGGAAACCATTTCCTGAGGCTGATGATGTTTTCTCAAAAATATATGTCTGCTAAATATTCAAATGCAACGCCAAGGCGACCGTCAGTCATGCCTCCGCTGATTGGTGACTTGTGCCGTCCCAGTCGGGGAGGGGGGGCTGCCAAAGATGACAGTCCTTCTTCATGAACTGCAAGATGAATCTATGGAAAGTGTTCTGTTGGACACCTCGAGAATGTGCTCCCCCCCCTTGATTGATTCCCCGGTTATAGTGTGATGTCACCCATTGGGCACATCAATATTTCTCAAGCTGTTTGTTCTCCAACACCGTAGGTCACGGGTCGACTTGGTGGACAGATTCGGCCCACTTTCCACTTTCTTCTTTTCTAAAATGACAGTAAGCTTCAGTTTGTGGGAGAAATGGCAATTTGGTATATTTTCAGAGTTTTCAGAGAACAACCTTATAAATGATTGTGGGAGGATATCTGAAACACTCCCCGAGCTCTGCAGTGGGTAAAGGAAGCATTTGTCATTAGTTTTGCCAAGGTAATGTGCTTTCTTGACTTACCATTTTTATGAAGCTCATTTTGTACATGGCCATTAAATGACCTCCGTTTTGGGCCTAGTTTGGGTGGAAAACTTCCCAGCTGGGAAAGTAGCTGGGAAAATCAGGGACGACCCAAGCATATGGCAGGAGGTCAGAGTTCAGAGGTCAGCTCGGGGTCACTCAGGGTCACATTCAGCAGGAGATTCTTCTGACTGTAACACATGACCGTGGAGAGGTGAAGATGTGATGTCGTCTGGTATGGCAAATTAACAGAAAAGCCACGAGCGGTACCCCCACATGGCCAGGGGTCCCCAGAGGTGGCCGGGAACAGGTCCCCGATATCAGGTCCCAGGCCTTAGGGTTACAGTCCAAGGGTCGGAGTCCAAAATCAGTGTTGTAGCTTAATGGAAGACCCCTTGAGGCTAGGAGAAAAGCCCACACGCTCCGTGCTGGCAGCCATCAGGCACAAATCTCATCTTTTCATCTGTCTGTTTTCAATAAGTTTGTCCTGTTTGTCCTGAGTAACCCGCTCTCTGGGTCCTGAACACACTCTGGCATTGGCTGAACGTGGCCCTGACACACACCCCAGCCGGCCTCAGATCGTGTTCTCTGCTGCCTTGGACAACAGCCCGTAGCTGCCTCTTCACAGGAACCTCTGCAGCGCTGCTGAAATGCTTATTACTGACATACTTCTCAAAGGAGAAAAACAACATGGATCTGAACCCAGTGTCCCACTCACAGAGCCATTTTCATATGTACCATGTGAATTTTTGGCCAAAACACGGTTCCTTTAAAGGAAAGTGAATTTTGCATCAGATGAGAATTGGGTTAGAGACGTCCACGTTCCCACTTCAACATTTAATACCGTTTTGAAACCAGATATTGTGAAATTGACTTAGCAAGGCAGATATTTTATGCATTTAGTCTAATAATAGTTTTATGACATGGTGGAGTTCAAAGCCGTTCCCAGGACATGTTCCTGGACGATGGAGAAACACATGCAGAGCGAGGCCAAAGGCGGACAGGCGAGGAGAAAAGATCAGGCCAAAGCGCACACAAGGGGACGGGGGCGTGCAGAGAGGGTGGAGCTTTCGGGAAAATTCTGAAGAAGCTGCAACTCCCCTGACATCCTCTCAAACACCTGGATGTGTAACCTGGTTGAGAAGCCTGCTGGCTGTTCACCTGAAGACCTACATCCACACTGCTTTGGTAGGACCCCCCAGGACAGATTGTATAGTGGTAAGATCAATAACATGGACAATATACAATATACTATATATATATTAAAAAAAATATATATATATATAATATGAATGCAAAATACAATATTCAATATACATATAATATACAATAACACACATTAGACAACAAGATGCAAGATGCTTATAAGTGTGTATTTAACATCATTATTACTGCTGGACCGGAGTGGCTTGTGTGACTGTATAACTGTGTGCTAGAGAAAGACGTGCTTTGATCCAGCGAGTAGAAAACTCAGCAGTGTTTATGCGGTGTCCCAGCTGGTCATCGTACAAGTGTCCGCATTCAGGAGCAAAGCGCTTCCGCATCAAAGACACATTCCAGGGGCATCTCTGCATCTCTCCTGGTGGGGCACCCAAATTCCCAGCTTCTTCCTGCAAATGGAACAGATTATAATTATTTTGCAATACAGAAGAATGAAGAACAAACAATGAAACGGGCCAGCGGCCATGGCATGGCCTGCGGCAACGGAGTGGCCCTGTACAGCACTGCTGTGAGGTCAGGCTGTGTTCATAAGCCTCTCGGATGACACTCTTAGCAAATCTTACACAGTGCAGCGTCTTTAAGCAGTAAACAACCTTATTCTTTTACCCACAACTCCTCTCTTGATGGCATGTAATTTTCTGTAAGAAAATCTCAAGTTTACTGGAGATAATTCCAAGCAGGACGTGATCTGGAGATCTGGACATGGTCAGGTGACCAAGAGCATTGCATTTGTTGCCACGATCAGACCAATCCGTGAAGCTTTTCTGTCCAGATGTTGTAAATGTCCCTGAACAGTTTTATCAAGCCTCCGTAACCAAGATGACCTGTTTCTTTTTCTAGGAATTTTTTTTTAGTGCTGGGAAACTGGATCGACTTGTGACAAATCGCCGTTCGTTCTGAAGAGAAACAGCAGGGTTCAGAAACTCCAGTACCCCCCCCCTCCCACTTCTCCTTTGGCTGAGTGCTAATGAGCTGTCTGACCTTTGACCTTACCCCATTCACCACGGAGGCAACATGAGATGGCGTGGCTCTGTGGGGCCCGTGGAGGCCTCATAAGTCACTGACACAAAAGTAACAGAGATTTATGGCCTTGTCCTTCCCACCCACCCCCACCGCCCAAAAAAACCTGAGCCGATGTGATCCATGGTCTCTCTCCTCCTACACAACACTATTATTGCAAGCCAATGAGAATGAAATGACCTTTGCTTATTTACAAATTAAACTAAGAGGACGGTTGGCTCTTACCTGTTCATCATAACTGGTGCCATGTTCTTCAATGCTGTTTGCTGGAGTAAGAAGTGGGGGGGTCATATCAAAGTAAATGCGACTGATAAGCTAGTAGGCTTATCAACTGGTTGACTCTGCCTTCTCGATTGTACAACACGTCAGTTTGTGGGAGTTCAACTTACACAAAAATATTCTGAAGGCAGAAGGAAAAATTATTGGTTCAGAGAGATCAAACTTTAGAGGATGTGGGTCCAAGAAGAGGTGGTACCAAGATGTCTGATTGGTTGGTCGCTCCTCCGCTAGTCGCTTGGACCCACCTCCTCTCCAACCTGATTGGTTGTCTCTTTGAACCAGTCATTTTCATTCTGCCCTCAGAACAGTTTTGTGTAAGTGAAGTTCCCAGGAGCAACACATCTCTTACAATAAATGATTGTGAATGTGCCCCTTCTGCTGCACCTTCTCTGTTCCTGCTTCACTTGTATCACCTCCACTATACTATATCCTGTGTTTTTGTAATAATTTTTTTGGTTCTTCAACAGGTGCTGTAGTGCTGGTAGTTATTTACGAAGCTGTTTGACATCTAACATTATACCCCAGGGAATCAATAACACTTGATCTTAACTTGTCGGAGGTCATGTGTAGAACACACAGGGTGAATTACTACCACAGCTGGTGGCCGATAAGAGATAAACACTGGGAAACCAAAGACGGGATTCATAAGGTGGACCTTACTTTTCTGTTCTATAAAGTGCCACTCTGGTTGCTCTCTCTTTCCCAAGGCTGTTTTGAACTTGAGCTCTTGCTCATTCAAAGATTATTTTCACGCTGAAAACGGACGGAGGGAGAGCGAGAAAACAAACACGGTCGAGACAAATGGAGTCCCACTTCCTGCGGAGTGGACACTGAATGTGAAGGAAAAGGAGCGGAGTGATTTCATCACGATCTGATTTCAAAGATGGGGCTCAAAGCAGTGCCGGGATTTGGGGGTGAGGTTCTCTGCATTACTGGGAAGAACTGTCAGGGCCTGATCAAAAGCAAAAGGAATTCCGCAGATGGGAATAAAGGGGGTCACACTTATTGGAACGCTCTCATGCCTAGGTCTCAAATCGAGAGAGGGTAACTGGGGAGAGGTGCGGGAGCTGGGGGTAGGGAGACACAGGCCCACTTCCGCCCTCCTACAGACTATTATATTTCGCGTCATAAACCCCCCACCCCCACATCTGTCTTCATTTGCCAGATGAAAAGAGGTACCCTGATGACGTCGCCCAGTTCATGACAGGAACTACAGGCCTGAAGTGAAAATTCTTTCTAGCAGGTCAGCATTTTCCTCGAGTCTCGCTTACATTTATTCAGAGGTAGGAAGTTCTGGTCCAGAAAGTACAAATCCAGACCAAGATTTCGTTTCAACCAACCAGTTGAGTACTCTGTGACTATGACTCTTTATGCTCAACTGGTTGGTTGAAACAAAATCTTGATCTGGATTTGTACTTCCTGAACCTGAAATCTCCACCTCTGCATTTAATTTAGCAGACACTTTTATCCAAAGCGATGTACATTTCTGAGAAAGCAGGGTCAACCTCTTCCTGGAGCAATCGAGAGTTAAGCGTCTGATTTGAGGGCCCAACAGTTAAATCATTCTCAGGATTTAAACCGGTGACCTTCCAGTCACTGGCACTGCCTAACCCAATGAGCCACCCACTGCCCCCCTAGAGATGCTGCTGCCACCACCACCCCCACTGTCATCTCTGGCTTTTCCTGAGGCCCCTCTTGCAGACCTCCCCTTGTTGACCCCTGCCTTTCATAGACTCCCACCTCTCGACTCTTTAAATCTTGGCCAAGATTGACACATCGGACTGATGTTGATATCGCTTTTTTTAAGGAATATCGGGCAATACTAATATTTTAACTGATATGTTGTGTATCTCTAACTTTTTGTCATTTCATTTTCAAAATATTAAACTTTTTACAATACACATTACACTGCAGCCTTGCACAGTTTATCTGATGGCACTGTTGTGTTCATTTTATGTGATGACACTGCACTTATCTGGTTACAGTGTAGTGTGGGACACGTTAATCACACTGCACCTTCTATCTGATGTGATGACACTCCAATGCTGAAGTATTGAACTGAAGTATTTGAATGATGTTCTTTCATTTTAATAGTATTTAAATTTTCATTTGCTTTGTGTGATTCCTAAACAATGCATCACACGTGGGTGAATGCGCTTTTCAGCCCCCATTTTTTGGGGTTTTCTCACTGCATCTTGTAGGTATTTCATGTCAATGGCTCCTATACAGTATGTGAAAAGAGTCATAAAATCCAGCGTTAAGTTCCAGATCCTAAATAATTTCCAGAAATTCCCCATGGGATCAATAAAGTTAATTGTAATCTTAATCTTAATCTTAATACTTTTGCATAGATCCCAGTAGCCCTCCATGTGTGAAAACGTTTTGTGTTTACTGAGAAAAATCCTGGGTCTAATGTAGCAGGGTGACTATAACTGTTCTCCTCCCCTTTGGAGAGAAACTGGGGAGTCATCCAAACCGAGCTCTGGCAACCCGTCCAAGCCTGCACTGTTTTTACATTTCTGTCTGTTCACTACCGACCCCCCACCCCCCCGCCACACACACACACACACACACACACACATACACATTTAGTCCATGTACTCATATCTTTGTGAGGACTCTTCATTCATTTCTATGGGAAAAACCCTAATAGCAACGACAACCTTAACCCCTGCCCAGCCCTAACCTTAACCCCTTTTGATCTTTAGTTTTTTGATTGCAGTCACAGATTTTTATGAAACTGAAGTTATCCTTGTGGGGACCAAAAAAATGGATTGGCC
>JAODJW010000039.1:17458495-17478116 GCA_026777045.1 Hyperopisus bebe | reverse complement strand
ATAATAATAATAATAATAATAATAATGATACAAAGATAAAGAAAAAGAAGATGAATATTGTGTTCAGATATATATTAGATGACGCAGAACCCCAGGCAAAGGGGATGTGTATCTTAGATCAGTCCAAGGTCAGTGTCAAGTTGTGACCTGTGGTTTATGTTGTAACTCTGCACATTACCAGGCCACAATTGTGAACTGTAACCTGAATTGTAACTTGACCAATAACCTGACCTGCAGTCTGTCCACTAACACGACTTTTAACCTGACCTGTAACTCTGTGTCATAACTCTGTTATGGGGCTCGCTTCAAGATTACCCTCCTCTAGGTAGACCGCTTACAGATTGTCACCAAATTCTCATTTTTCTCCCATATTGACATGGTCTGGCTTCCGCCCCCCCCCCCCCACCCCCGGGTGTTTAGGTAAACAGAAGCGCAAGGTTAAGTACTTACAGTAAATGAATTGAGGGACAGTTCATTAAACAATTTATTTTATGATTTCTTTTGTTCATAAATGAATTCAACAGCTGGTAGCAATGTTGGCGCTCCCCTTCGGCTCAGTTAATATTGCTAAAAATGGAGCTTGTAAGTTCACCCAGAAGGTGCTTGATTACACACAGTTTACACATGAGCCCTGATTCATGGCCGCGCGTTAATACATGATTTATGGAGAGCTGGCTGCATAACGGTGCCTCGTCAGCTGTGCTGAGCTGCGCTCGGGGCCTCTAGGCCCTCCAGTACTGCAGCAGATTGTGCACCTGCTCGGGGGAGGGCCACGAATGCGGATGTGGGTGTGGTGAGACAGCCATTGGCCCCCAGTGTCCCCTGTGGGCCCTTTGGCTTCAGCAGCTTCATCCACGCCCCTTCAGGGAGAGAAGACTGCTCATCTGGGCCTTGTCTCCGTCTGGCTTCGCTCATTCTCTGTCCCGTGAAATCACTGCCTTGCTTCAAAATGTTTGAGTGGGTCGTTGTTTTTCAGTGCTGTGAAACAGGTGGCACTTTATTGCCTGGTTATTAGTAATGCAGTGGTTCCTTCTAGTGACAGTGGTTTCTTCTGCTGTGAATTCTGTGGCTGCTGTTGGGGGTGGGAGACCTGTAACTATTTAAGAAGTGTTTCTAACTAATCTGATGTTATCACTTGGTCACATTTAAAACAGTACTCAGAGTGACAGTACGTAATATTAAACCCAGAGTAGCAGGTCTATTGGTGTAAAGCTGTCCAATTTGTCTGTGAGTGTAGAGCTATACAGTGTCCATGAGTATAAAGCTATACAATGTCTCTAAGTGTAGAGCTGTATGTTGTTTGAGAATGTAGAGCTATACAGTGCTTGTGAGTGTAAAGATGTAGAAATGTCTGTGATTGTATAGTTATACAGTGTCCATGAGTTTAGATCTGTATAGTATCTCTGAGTGTAAGGCTGGACAGTGACTACAAGTGTAGAGCTCAGTGTTTGTGTCTTGTAGGACTGTACAGTGATTGTAGAGCTATAAAGTGTCCGTGAATGTACAGCTGTACAGTGTCTAATAGTGTAGATCTGTATGATGTCTGTGAGTCTAGATTTGCACAGTACTTGTGACTGTAGACCAGCACAGTGTCAGTACAAATTGGGCCACAAGAGGGCAGCAAATCACCCTTACTCCACCCTAAATGGCGTAATGATAGTGTATGCCTTTATAGGGCCTCAACAGAAAGGGTCTGTACAGTCAGTGTTTGAGCAAATTACCAGTACAGTATGTACACAGTGAGTGTCTGTACCGTGTGTATCTGTACAGTGAGTATCTGTACAGTGAATGCAGTCTGTACAGTGAGTCTTTGTACAGTGAGTGTGACTGAGTGTGTGCCTGCATATTGTGAACACAGTGAGTGCCAATACAATGTGTGTCTGTACATGAAGTGTCTGTACAGTGAGTACATAGTAAGCTGTACAGTGAGTACATAATGAGTGTCTATTCGGTATATGTCTGTACAGTGTGCATCTATATAACGAGTGTCTGTACAGTGTGTCTCTGTATAGTGACTACACAATGAGTGTCTATGCAATGTGTGTCCATACAGTGACTATCATTACAATTACTGTCTGTACAGTATGTACACAGTACAATGTGTGTCTGTGCAGTGAGTATCTGTACAATATGTCTTTGTACAGTGAGTACACAATGAGTGTCTAAACAATGTGTGTCTGTACAGTGAGGGTCTGTACAGTGAGTACATAGTGAGCATCTGCACAATGAGTATACAGTGTGTGTCTGTACAGCAAGTATCTGTACAGTGAGTATACAGTGTATCTGTCCAGTGAGTGTCTGTTCAGGGAATGCACAGTGAGTGTTTAGTGGTTGTATGTAAAGTGAGTATACATTGTGTGCTTGTAAAGTGAGTGTCTGTACAGTGGGTACACAGTATACAGTGAGTATCTGTACAGTGAGTACACTGTGTGTGTGTGTGTGTGTGTGTGTGTGTGTGTGTGTGTGTACTGCGACAGTTTGTGCAATGAGTGCCAGTATAATGAGTGTCTGTTCATTGTGTTTACAGTGAATGTTTATACAGTGAGGTGCTGTAGAGTTTGTGACATGCAGTGAGCATCCAGTGAAAGTCTGTACAGTGAGAGCTCAAATCTCACATATCTGGCTCAGAGTATGAGATTAAGTTGAATTTTAAACTGTAAATACTCATTCGCTACAACAAGTTATGTTTTTGTTTAAAAAATCAAATCCTCAGCACAAGCCAAGCAGACAGTATGTCAGTAATTCTGTCAAAACGTTTATAAATAAACTTGATAACTACATTTGTGTGCACAGTAATAAAAGGAATATGCATGGAATGTTATGAAAATATTTTATTTCCAAAGCCCCTCCCACTTTTCTCCATATAAGATGTGTCTGAGAAGTAGCAAGGTCATCCACCCACTGGACTGTGGAAGCCATGAATAAGACAATGGAACCTGTGAATACTGTGATATTACAGGCAAAATGTGTCACTGGGTGAATAATTAAATAAACACAGGCCCGTTCCTTTCTAAGACATCACCGCCTCTCCGGCCCTACTGGGCCCGCCCCCCTTTTGCACTCGTTCTACCTACCTACTGTCTGCTGAGTCTCACCGCAGCCCCTTCTCCCTGAGGCCCCCACCCCGCTATAATGTTAAGGTGCCCCCTTTTTCCCCAGATAATGATCGGCTTTACAGCACAGGTCTCAGATGGAAGGAATGTTTATCTGGAAGAGCATGAGAGCCGCTTTAGGCTGGCTCCGGCTGCCACTTTCCAGCGCTCGCGAGTTTCCGTGCGGAATTCCTGCAGATGGTCCGGACGGGGCCGAGGGGGGGAGGGTTGTGAAGAAATGGTCTTTTAAACGATGCTGAATTCCAAGAGCTTTTCACACCAATGCCTCAGACCTGCCGGAAAAGAGGCTTACGTGCAGAGCTTGTTCTCCTTCCATTATCGTCTGCGTTCCCCGTTTCTGCACATGTGATGGGATGAGTCAGCCTGCACCCAGCACACAGCAATCTGACATATCAGAAACACAGATAAAAAGATGGACAGCTAACATATTAATTAAATTATTTCATGATAAACACTAGCCAATAAAATATGAGCTTAGAGCTGGAGGTCCCTGTGTCTTTAAAGGACATCGCTAGGTCAAATTTTTTTTTTGCTATATAAACAATACCAGTGTGTGTGTGTGTGTGTGTGTCTGCGTGTGTATGTGTGCACATGCATGTGTATGAGTGTGTGTGTGCATGCACATGCATGTGTGTCTGTGTGTGCGTGTGTGTGTGTGCACATGCATGTGTGTGAGTGTGTGTGTGCATGCACATGTGTGTGAGTGTGTGTGTGCATGCACATGTGTGTGTGTGTGTGTGCACCATCCCCCCGGACTGGCGATCCACTTTACATTGACTGGAAAAGCAGCTGCTGTGATTTGCCGGGGGGGGGGGGGGGGCTTTTGTTGGCTCTGGGCCCCTGGGGGCCCCCTTGTTTTCCTCTGGTGTTTCATATTGGACAGCTGGAGTGTGTAGGGTGACCGAAACCCATTGACCCCTCTCCCTGTCCCCTTGCCCATTCTTACTGCTTCTTGGCACCATGTCAGAGCCGATCATTCCATCCCCCAGACGCACTTCACAGCCTCAGCCCAAACGGAGCTCCCACAGCACCGACGGCCTCCACCACGCCGTGTTTCAATCTGCAGGACCTTGCAGGACCTTCAGCGCAGGAATCCAGCAGTCTTAGAGAAATTACCAAGTCTCGGGGGAATTCCGTGTGCCAAGACCCCCAAAGACAGGATGGGGAGGTTTCCTAACGATTCTCCATACAGCAGTTTTTTATTTCAGTCCTCGAACAAATAAGCAGAAATTATTCAAATGTTCCCATACAAACCGGAACCAGGTTTTGATGGGGAAAGGAGTTGCTTAACCTGGCCACCTTGCCAACTTCATGTCTTTTCTGACAAGTTACGAAAAACCCACAGCAGCACGACGGCAGTGAGAGTGACCTCCTACGTCGTAGCCGGGACCAGAACGGCCTGCAGGTCTGTGCTGCCATAACCACTAAACACGAGCGTCAGAAACATAGCCTCATACAAACAGTCTCCACCACACAACATCTTCATGGGTTCCAATAATACCAGCAGTCTGGGAGGTGACTCATTTGAGGGATTAGCAATACATGGACTAGCTCAGTAAGCCTGGACGCATCATCACTGGAAACGCTTCCGTAGAACCCACTAGACCAAGCCTCTTTCTAACTCCAGTCCAATAGGAGAATATTGTGGATCTGTGAAAATCTTCCATGGTCTCACCTCCATTAATCTGTGTTTGACTTCAGCCTCTGAGAATTTGTCGGGGAAACAAACTATTAGTCTCATAATCTAGCTTCAAGCTGTCAAAAGATGGCTGGTAGCAGGAAAATTTCCGACCGCACAAATGACTACCACTGAAAACTTTCCCCAAAAAACTACTTATCTTCCTTCAACAAATCTAGTTTCATTTTTGCTGAAAACGTCTTGACTCAACAGTTTGCAAGATGACACAGAATCATATCACCCCATGATCTCACATCACCCCACTATCATCCTGATTTTACAATACCCCACTATCATTCTGAAATTACATCATCCCGGTGAGTATCATCCTGAGCTCACATCACCCTGCCAATTATCATCCTGAGCTTACATCACCCCACTCAGTATCATCTTCATCTGACATCATCTCACTGAATATAACCCTGATCTCACATCACATCATGAGTATCATCCTGAGCTCACATTACCCCACTAACCATCATCTTCATCTGACATCATCCTGCTGAGTATCATCCTGATCTCACATCATCCTGCAATCATCCTGATCTCACATCACCCCACTGAGTATCATCATGATCTCACATCACCCCACTAAGTACCATCCTGAGCTCACATCACCTGCTGAGTATCATACTGAGCTGACATCACCCAACTGATTACCATCCTGACCTCAAATCACATCACTGAGTAACATCACCTCACTGATCTTGCATCACCTCACTGAGTATCATCCTGATTTCACATCACCCCTCTTGGTATCATCCTGATTTCATGTCATTTCTCTGAGTATCAGACAGTGCCATGTTATATTATTTGCCTTGTAGACAATAAGAAATGGTTCCTCCTGTGCAATATGGGCAGATAATGGGTAGTGTTTTATTCTTGTTCAGAAAGCTCGGCGAAGCTCAATGTCTCACAGGAAACTCCCGGGAAATGACAAGACGGCCAACACTCTAAAATAAGACGCTGACTCTGGGGCAGAGTGCAGACCAGCGTCCAAACAGAAACGCTGACATTTCCTGTGGCTTCTGCATGTCAGCGATTAACGGGCCATAGACTGTCCCGCCGGTATCCCCTCTACCCACACAGAGTCACCACGGCAGAACCGTGATGTGCGCGAGGTGAGTCACACGGCCACTTGCAGCAGGGGGGGGCAGCTCTCTGCGGCAGGCACACTGGGGTGATATTCCACTGGGGTGCGGAACGCGTTGGCGGGACTCTCTGTGACGCGGCCGGAGCAAGCCACGGGAGCTGGCCGCCGCAATAATGTTCCCTTTATGTGTCATTCCGTTTGTGCCAGAAGCTTCCAGAAACCTCACCACTGTTTTCATTGAGTGTTTGTGTTCCAGTTATTTCTGTTAACCCAAATACCAAGCGGGTTGCGCCCAGCCCGCCGGCACTCGTCACTGTGTTGCTTTGAGCTGTGGCACTCCAGTGTGATGTGGCCTGTCGTGACATTAAAGGCTTGTAATTGAGGCTTATCCTCCGTCACAGACGCACCCCCTCACAGACCAGCGTGTGGCTCCGTGGTGAGACAGCCAGAGCGGGACTGGTGGGGCCATTTTGGGCTCCCCAGGAGAAACGGCCTGCTGGGAGCAATAGTGCGAGCAAAACAAATTACCAGAAGGTCACCCCCCCCCCTCCCCCCCCCTACCAGGCTGCAAACTATTACCATGGAAAAACAAAATCAAAATCAGAATCAGAAGCACTTTATTTCTACAAAGGCATTTTCAGGAATTTGTTCTTGTGCGTTGTCTGACACTTCAGTAAAAAATACAGAATACAGATATTTATAACATAATAGACATAAATAGCAGAGCAGTAACAGGGATAACAAATGTCTAAGAGTGCAAATTATGAATACATGTAGGGTCACTGCATCTCATATTCCCATTAAGAATGATCTGAGGAGAGATCCTGCGATATTACTGGAAATGGTAACACTTTACTTGAGGGGGGAAAAATTCTTAGTAGTAACTCAGTTTCTAATAAAATAAAAATCATGAATAAGTAGCTAGAAGATGCATCATGATTCATTAATGATGAACAAACATGAGATCAGTATTTCATGTGTTATTCATTATTTGTTCCTTCAGTAGTTATTTCAGTAGTTCATAAATGTTTACAGAATTGACTAACACAGTAACAAATACATACGTAATAGCATAATACTACATTATTTGTGTCAACAAGTAAAATGTTACCATTTAAGTCAACACACAGAAATATCTGCAGTATTAACTCTTCTTTCTTTGGTGAAATTTTAAATTACTGAAGTTCAGTATTTGGAATATGAATGAAAATATAGATTGTGATTATAAGTGTGGCTTTTCCATCTTGTGCCATGAATAAGCATTTTAATGTGATTATTAACTGAAGAATATGCTGACGGAATGACAGCAATGTTCCCCAGACAGCCCCATCAGCCCTCCCCCCCATATAATCCCTGCTCCTCCCACACCCCCAACCTCTACAATTTCTAGAATTACTGGGTGGATTAACTGGAAATGTGAAAGCCAATAAATGTGTTTTTTTCCCGAATGCTCCTATTCCTGAAACATAATTGTGAAAATACCAATGAAAGCATGGCTTTATGTGTTTTTCTTTTGTTATAAAGTGTCTTGAGTGGTACGGCATAAATGTATCCATCCATCTATTCATCCATCCATCCATTTTCCGTGACCACTTGTCCAATTCAACCACCAGTGGGGTAAACTTAGGCCAACGGGGTAAAAGTAGGCCAGTGTAAGGTTCTGTGGAATGGGTCATTTCTGGGTGTCTTCAGTTTACAGTTATTTAGTGCTTCTCATGAACACCCAGGAAGGGCCCCTTGGTAGCTAATGCACTGGAGCATATCGGCTCACTGCATTTGCAGTGGAGTGTGTCTAAGTATGAGCTAAACAATAAACACGGCTTTGTATTTATATGTATATGACATAATATAGAGGAAGGTGTTACACAGTAAAGAGGAACGAGGGTATGTGTTAAATAAGAAATGAGTGTGTTACGCAGTGAACAGGAGTGAGGATATATATTGAATTATAGAGTGTGTCACGCAGTGAACAGGAGTGAGGATGTATATTGAGTAATAGAGTATGTTACGCAGTGAACAGGAGTGAGGATATATATTGAAACATGGAGTGTGTTACGCAGTGAACAGGAGTGAGGATGTATATTGCATAATAAAGTGTGTTACAAAGTGAACAGGACTGAGGATGTATATTGAAAAATACTGTAGAGCGTGTTACGCAGTAAACAGGAGTAAAGATGTATATTGAATAATAGAGTGTGTTACACAGTGAACAGGAGTGAGAATGTATATTGAATAATAAAGTGTGTTACACAGTAAACGGGAGTGAGGATGTATACTGAATAATAGAGTGTGTTACGCAGTGAACGGGAGTGAGGATGTATACTGAATAATAGAGTGTGTTACGCAGTGAACGGGTGTGCAGGTGCTGAAAAAGGGACAGACAAGACAATCAACATAAGACTGAAAGGGTGAAAACATTTTATTTATCTAACAGTTACTTTTTTTCCAGAGCAACATGCGTATTTGAAAAAGAAGGGAGAGACAGTCTCTGAAGCAACTAAGTTCTAAGTGCCATATTCAATGACCCAACAGCAAAATCACTTTTCCCAGCCTGGGATTTAAACCGGCGACCTCCCGATCACAGGCATAGTGGCCCAAACCGCTGGACCGCACACCACCACGACGGAGACATAAATACACAAACCACACATCCTTATAGACCTAAACACACAGATTACACGATTCATAAGGAAGTCCAGACAGCTACTTTAAAACACGGACTGTGAGCTGAAGCTGGGAGCTTCCACACCGGCTTGTTGACATTCAGGGGACAGAGGGTGGGGGTGCGCCCCATGTCGTGAGCATATACTGTATTTTCAGCTTGGGCCTGGTGCAGCCTGATCCCTGCCGTGCGAGTGACGTCAGCAGAGAGGGCCAGGCAGCGTCTGCGGTCTGTGGGCCCGGGTCCTCTGCAGGCTGACTCAGCCTGAGGGCTCCGCTCGCAGCAGCCCCCTCGGGAGGGGGGCGAAGCTTTGGTGTGTTTCTGATTTCTGTGGAATCCTCCTGTTATTCCAAAGAAGTTGGCATTTAGCCAGCAGCCTGTGTGGCAGGCAGCTTCTGATGATGCTTTATACCACCCAACCAAATCCTCAAACGGTTCTCACCACGCAGTCTCTTCATCACCACCACCATTCCTCATTTATCTGGCAGCTGACAGTGCAAGTACAGCAAGATCTTATCTGTGCATATCGGTATACACAGCGATCCCTTTTCAAATGATCTCAATCTGTATGTATCAGCATTTTCAGTGATCTCTCTCTTCAGGTTATCTGAATCTGTTCATATCAGTATCTCAGAAATCAATTTTCAAATTATTTAAATCTGAACATATCAGTATCTTCAGTGATCCCTTTTTAAATTATCCGAATCTATACATGTCAGAATCTTCAGTGATTCCTTTTCAGGTGGTCCAAATTCATATGTATCAATGTCTCCTGTAATTGAAACCAGTATGATGAAAATGTAATTTGACAGACAGGCCAGTTGGAATAGAAACTAAATCCAAAATGAACACAGTTGAGTCGGGTTCATGACATTGTCCGACAAAAACAGGAGCCACCAGAGCTGTTCCCACAGTGCCACCTCTTGGCCAGATATGATACACTCTGTTTTGTCAACTTGCTCCCTGAATGACTTTGACCTCATCACTCTAGCCTCTGCTGGCAGTTATCTACACAGGACAGCATAGACTGCCATAAATGTTCTCTTTTAATAGTAAGAATTTTAGACAAAATACATGAAAAAATATACAATGACAGTGTTGTCTTCTTGAAAAAGTAGCAAGATGAACAATTTACAGTCTATCTGCTGTGTCACTCTTGTTGTTCTGTCTGTCTGTTGGCTGTCCCCGGTGTTAACATGTGCAGGTTATCAAATACTGAGCAGAGACTGTACCATCAGTGCTGATTTCATTTCTGCCAGACAGTCAGCCAGGGATTTGTTGGGGGGGGGTTCCTATGTTCCACACAGTTACTGCTTACCTACCATCTGCGATATTCATATTTTCCCTGTTATTCTTGCAGTCAGCCCATTATTTGCTTAACAATCTACTCAGCTATCTTGATAATGTTTTTATTTGTAGTTGTAACCGTAATCGGTCGCACACACTCATTATACTCCTTTTGCCAGCCCCCCACCCCCCCAACTCCAGCCACTGCACCCCCCGCCCACACAGGAAATGGTAACATTCTAACCCTCAGCCAATATTCCATTCAGGTTTGCTTACGTTTTTCCGTTTTGGTCTTATTTCATTCTAAAGTCATTTTCCAGAGTACTACTGGGCTACATCGCAGCGTACACACGTTTGGCCATGCATGCGCATTCTCAGGAAAAACAAGCATGCTCTTTGCTGAGGCGGGGAAGTTGTTTACCTTCTCCAACATCGCTGTTCCGCACTGTGCTGCTGCACGGAGGGGGACAGTGGCAGTATCACTGAAATACTTTAACACTCATTTCATGTTTACACAGATTTGCTAATTTTGTGACAAGGTTTTAGCAGTTTTCATGGAGGAAGGAGTGGAGTGAAAGATTTGAAGGGATGGCTCAGTATAATGCGCAGTGTTTAAGTATTTATGGGTATGAGTGTGTATTGGATGATTATCTGTCATCAGGGAGCAGTCTGTGCTGACAGAGTACCCATATATACTTAGTATATCAATGTGCTACCTCTAGATTTCACACTAATAGGAATTACAGATAATCAGAGACTACAGACACTGATCAGAGCTACCATGTAAAAACACTTAACAGATCAATCACAAAAAACTCACCGGCACAGTTACATTTGTACTGTGTAGAACTGCAGCAATATATCATGTTTGTTTTTCAGAGAATAACACCATGACTGTCAGTCCATTCTTTCTAATGTATCACCAGGGAAGTATGGGGATACATCCCCCCCTAATGGACATAAGAAGCTCTGCATGTGTTTGTGAATAAGAAGAAGAAGCCAATAAGAAGATACAAGGGTTGGACAAGGAAATTGAAACACTTGGTCAATAGAGTTTGAGATTTCACGCCTATATATGAAAAACATAAAACCACAGCTGCCCAACTCACTGCAGAATTAAAAGTGCACCTTGACTGTCCTGTTTCACCCAAAATGGGTCATTGGGAGCTCCACATGGTCAATATTCATGGTAGGGCTGCTATAGCCAAACCTCTGGTCATTTGTGCCAATGCCAAACGTCAATCGCAATGGTGCCAGCAGTGCAAATCTTGTTCTGTGGACTATGCAATGTATTGTTGTCTGATGAGTTCACCTTCTCTGTCTTTCTCGCATCCGGGAGAGCTACAGTGTAGAGAAGCCCCAAAGAGGCTTGACACCCAGAGTGCAGCACAGGGGTGGATCAGTGATGGTTTGGGCTGCAGTACCATGGCATTCCCAAGGCCCACGACTTGTCCTGGGTGGGTGCATCACTGCCAAAGACTACCGAACCATTCTGGAGGACCATGGCCACCCAATGGTTCAAACATTGCACCTTGAAGATGGTGCTATATATCTGGATGATAATGCACCACTTCATACAGCAAGAATGGTGACAGAGTGGTTTGATGAACATGAAAGTGAAGTTGAACACCTATCATGGTCTGCACAGTCACCAGATCAGAATATTACTGAGCCACTTTGGGGTGTTTTGAAGGAAAGAGTCAGGAAATGATTTCCTCTACCAGCATCACATAGTGATCTGATCACTGATCTGCAAGAGGAACAGCTCAAAATCCCTCTGACCACTGTGCAGGGCTTGATTCTGTCATTTCCAAGAGAAACTGATGCTGTATTGGCCACAAAAGGAGACCCTACACCATACTAATAAATGATTGTGGTCTAAAATCAGGTGTTTCAGTTTCATTGTCCAACCCCTGTATGTTTGTATGTAAGATTTCGAGACAGGACAGCTTTTACAGGATAAATATGTAGGAAACAAAAGCTCACCAAATCTAGAACAGAAAAGTGATACAAATGATTTGACACTGATATCCAGATTTTGCCAGAAGCTTCCCCAAAACAACTTTCGGGGTAGTGCAAAAAAGTCTAAGAAATAAAAAGCATAGAAAGCGAGTGCTCTACCACCCTCTTGTGGCAGAGCATTAGTGACACAGCTACAAGAGCCATTGATCTGATTCAAGCTGCAGTTGAATGCCATGTCCTCAGACACACTTCAGTCTTCAGCGCTTGAGGCATCCTGATTGCATTCAAGAGGCTGCTTGCATTACTGTCTTTGTCCGCATATGTCAGCGTGTGTCTCTTTATCCTAGTAGCTCATCTGTAGCATGACCTGATCTTTCAAGGCACTCTGCTGTACCTTAAAGTGCAGTGCTATGTTGAAATTGTATTTTATAGATCCCTCCTTCTCCATGGGATACTCTCCACACCCAGAATATGTGCTCTCATTGATCTTGTTTGCCTATTGCTTAATACACTTACATCAGCACCGAAAGGCGGCAGACTGCGTTTGTACCATGTAGAGCAGTGGGTGCCCAACTCCAGTCCTGGAGGGCCAGAGCCCTGCACATTTTTGAGTTTCCCCTCATTTAAACACACCTGTTTCAGCTCCTTGTGCTAATTACCACACAGCTCTTGAGCTGAATCATTTATGGTGGAACAGGGTAAGAACTAAGCTACACAGGGCTCCAGCCCCCCAGGACTGGAGTTGGGGACCCCTGATGTAGAGGAATAATCCTTCATTATTTTGCCACTGTTTTCATTGGTTGGTGTAGTGCATGGGGACTGATGTTTGGGTCAGTAGGTTACAGTGCTGTGCCCATCATCAGAAGGTCGTCAGTTCAAATCCTGTTGGTGTGGTTTCACTGTTGAGCCCTTTCTTCAAGGACTCGTTGATTCTGCTTTTTCAGGTGTATGTTCCTTTGAACAGAAGTAATGGTAATGAACAACAAGAATGTAGCTTTTGTCCAGCTGTTATTTGGCCAGTAGAGGGAACTATTTCCTCATTCAATGACTAATTTACATATCTGACCAGTTAATCTGATTTTACTATATTAAAAGAGAGATATATACATATATAATATGATATATACATATATCATATGAAGGTGTGTGTGGTCCAGGTATATGTTACATTGTGGGGATCAAATGTCCCCACAATGTGATAAAACCTGTTATTCAGACACCTTCATATTTTTTGTTGCAACCTTATGCTAGAAACATCCATCCATTTTCCAAACCACTTATCCTACAGGGTCACAGGGGGGTCTGGAGCCTATCCCGGAAGCAATGGGCACAACCCTGGACAGGGGGGCCAGCCCATCACAGGGCACACTCACACCTATGGGCAATTTAGCAATTTCAGCTGCAGCATGTCTTTGGACTGTGGAGGGAAACTGGAGTACTTGGATGAAACCCCACGACAACACAGAGAGAACATGCAAACTCCACACACATGTAACCCAGGCAGAGACTTGAACCCAGGTCCCAGAGGTGTGAGGCAACAATGCTAACCACTGCACCACCACGCCACCCCCAACTAGAAACATTAAATGTTTAAATGTACACTCAATACCCTATAATGACAACACAAAAACAGGATTTTAGCTAATTTTTTTAAAAATAAACACTGAAACATCATATTGATATAAGTATTCAGACCTTTTACTCAGTACTTAGTTGAAGCACCTTTGGCGTCGATGAAAGCGTAGAGTTTGCTTGGGTATAGAGTGACAAGCTTTGCACTCCTGGATTTTGGGGCATTCTGCCATTCCTCTCTGCAGATCCTCCCCGGCTCTCTCAGATTGCAAGGGGACTGTTTGTGGACAGCTATTTTCAGGTCCCTCCAGAGATGTTTGACTAGATTCAACTCCGGGCTCTGGCTGGACCATTCCAGGACACTCACAGACATGTCCCTAAATCGCTCCTGTGTCGCTTTGCTTGTGTTTAGGGTCATTGCCCTGTTGGAAGGCAAACCTTCAGGACAGTCTTTGCTCCATCCCCCATCGTGCATCTGATGAACACTGTCTGATTTCCTCCTAACATGATGCTTGGAACTGAGGCTTAATAGTTCAGTCTTGGTTTCATCAAACCAAAAAATCAAAGTCAAAAATGTGAAGGGGTCTGAATGCACTGTATCATACAGAAACTGCAGACTGCAGAATTTTTGAGCAATAATTACTTACAGGACCTAGAATAAACTTTTTAAATGTACAACTCATTCACATTCACAGCTTTCTTCCAGGTCTCTTCTGGATTTCCTAGATCCAGATGAACCCTCTCATCTCCTCCTCCCGCCTTCACTGGCTGCCCATGCTTTGGGCCCTCCTCTGCCTCATTGTGCGGTCCCTCTGAGGTCCTGTGAGGACTCTGATGAGGTCCTGTGCTGTTAACACTGTCGTCCACCTTGGGACTTCAGTAGATACACACAGGCTCTGCTACATTATAGCTCTGCCTTGCATATACGACTTCTGTCATTTTAGCTGGTTAACATCAAACCACTTCACTTATATTTTGAAATGACAGCACAGGGGAAACGATTTGAAATTATTTCTCTTATGCTATGTTATTTATATATTGATTATGAGAAACTGATAAATGTCTTATTGTAGGCCTATTTGTTACCGCGCTTTCGTCTAGCAGCAAGCCTGTATCATAAGAAAAACACACCTGGGTGAGAAATGAAAGGGGAGATACCGAGATAGAGAAGGAAAAACGATAGAGAAACAAACACAGGCAGAAAGCGAGAGAGAGAGGGTGAGAGAGAGAGAGAGAGAGCGAGAGAGCGAGAGAGAGAGAGGCGGTGGTGATTTGTGCGGCCGGAGGTGTGCAGCAGATCAAGGGAATCGGGAATCATCAGGGGTCCCGGACGCCCCGGCCACGTTTCCATGGCCGTTTTCTCGCCCTTTCGGGAGGATGGAAGCTCCGCGCCATGTGTCCGTGTACCTGTGTGCTGAAGCCGACGGGCAGTAGCCGCTGCCGGGGGAACGACTACTGCACATTGAGGCACGGTAAACAGTAACAGTGCATCCGCACATACACACTGTTATTCTGTTACACTGTTAGTGTTAAAGGTGTCAAAGATGGATTTTACACCGAGGGACTGAGAGGCAGCAGGCGGGGGCGATCGCTACATCCTTGGAGTGGCTCTATACCGCTTAACTGAATTTCTGTTACGCCGTTGAGGATTACGCTTTTATTGATCAGATAAAGCATATTAGCAGCCGCTTTACGGGTTTATTTTCACGTATAAATAACGTCCGGCCAGGGCTGTGCAGGGAGGCTTGGGGGGAGCCGGGGGCGCACCTTCGCCGGGTTCTCCAGCGCTTTGTGTCGGGGGGAGACATTAAAGCAGACCGCTGTCCGACAGCTGCTTCGTAGCATTTATTTACCCGGAACCTTCCGGCTCCATACCACCCCGGATCGGGCTGTCAGATACCGCCGGCAACGCGACTCCATGTTGCGTTCAGGACACGGCGTGCCGCGAGCGCTACAGCCGTGGACGTGAATGATTTTACCCGGTAATTTGCATTTTGATCAGGGCAGCGGCGACGGCTGTCGCTGTGATCCGGGTGTGCGGCGCTTTAAAGCGGCGCCGCAACAGCCCGAGTCCCGCTCCGTAAAAGCCAGACAGGTAATGTGACAGGGAGCACCGCTCCGTATTTCATCTAAAATATTTTTAGGTGCTTATCTTTCCATTAGCTATTTGTGGGATGCGGCGTGGAGAGTCGGGCGAGACATTGGCGCACAGTCGTCGCTGATCGCAGTTGAAATCTGCTTCACATACACAGATTGACAGCGGGGACCACGCCGGACTGGGCTTTCCAGCACCATGTCCCTGCGGGATGGACAGCATGCGGATGGGCCGGCGTGGCCAGCGGGGACGCCAGGCTCTTAGACAACGCTGAATTATCCTTCTAGTAATTTCCATAAGTCTGCCAGAGCCCAGGACAGTTTCCCTGTTTGAAGAAAACCGAAGATACCAGGGAGACTGAAATGCCCCGGAACCGGGCCTTCTCAGAGCCAGAGTGCTCCGCCGAGTATTCAGCCGACTGCTCGGTGACGCTGCCATCGGACCCCGGCCAGGCAGTGGGCCGGGCCCAGGAGGTGACAGTGCGCAGCACAGGGTGCTGCATATGCCTGCCGCGCTTCATGCGGCTCACCTTCTCGCCGGACTCTCTGGAGAACCTGTACCAGACCTACTTCCGGAGGCAGCGGCGTGAGACCTTGCTGGTGCTGGTGGTGTTTGCGGCCCTCTTCGACTGCTACGTCATCGTCATGTGTGCCGTGGTCTACACCGACGACAAGCTGGCCACCCTGGTGGTGGCGTCGGTGGGCCTGGCCGCTCACGTCCTGCTGTACCTGCTGTGCCGGCTGGGGCTGCTCCCCGACCGCGTGTCCCGCAGGGTGGTGCCCTACACCCTCTGGGTGCTCATCGCCGCCCAGGTTTTCTCCTACCTGGGGCTGAACTTCGCCCGCTTCCATCAGGCCAGCGACACAGTAGGATGGCAGGCCTTCTTCACGTTCTCCTTCTTCCTGACTCTGCCGCTCCGTCTGACCCCCATCGTCCTGATCGCCGCCGTCTCCTGCGGTATCCACACGCTGGTGCTGGGGGTGACCATCGCTCAGCAGCAGCAGGATAACCTCCGTGGGGAGGCGCTGGCCAGGCAGGTGGGTGACCTCCCGGCGCCGTCCCCTCTCTTTCCCGGCATGTGGGTGTTTGTTTTCGTACCACTTTGTTTATAGAGGAATCATACCTGATGAGTTGAGCTCCAGGGATGGTAGACTGCTGGGCTGCTGTGGTGGGGGTCAGGCGTGTGGCTTAGTGGGTTAGGACATTGTGATCAGGAGGCTGTTCATTCAAAACCCAGGATCAGCAAAGCGATTTCCCCATTGGACCCCTGAATAGGGTCCTTAACCCGCAGTTGCTCTGGAGACTGGCTGAGCCTGCTTTCTCGATTGTACGTTGCTTTTGATAAAAGCATTCGCCAAGTAAATGAAATTTAAATAGTGTGTGACTGGCATGGTAGCAGAGAGGTGGTGAAATGTAGCATGTGACTGAACACCAGCAGGATGGAGGAGGGTGTTTGTGGCTCGTGGGAGTTTTACTTACACAAAAATGTTCTGAGGGTAGAACAAAAAATGATTGGTTCAGAGAGATAACCAATCATATTGTAGAAGAGGTGGGTCCAAGACATCTGATTGGTTATCCTCTGCAATCTGATTGGTTGTCTCTCTGAATCAGTTGTTTTTTGTTCTGCCTTCAGAACATTTTTGTGTAAGTGAAACACCGAAGAGCTTGTTTGTGACTGACACTGGATTCAAAATGGGTGTTTTCTGTTGCTGGATGTCTACAAGGCCTCCTCGAAACGTAAACAGCCCGAGCACCGTCCACGCCTGTTTGAGACGCTGCCTGGGGGGATGCACATGCGTACGTGTGTGCGCTGCAGGGACAGCACCAAAGTCCAGCTGTCAGCACAGGGTAGCAGCACAAAGCATCCATGTGCTCCATCATTGAAATTTAGTTAAAATTTGTGCATTATCTTTTCATTTATTTAATATGTTCTTTATTATGTATTACTTATTACGTATTACAGATCACTTACGTATGTCGAGAGCTGTCTGTACACAGACACAGCTAAAACTTTGTTAGAGCTGGGACAGACGCAGGTCCTGGCAGAGTGCAGGGAGATGGACTGACAGCCCACACCTGTGTGAGACGTCTCTCTCATGTGACCGTGTGCACGTGTGTCTGCCTATTGCAGCTCCTGGCCAACATGACGGTTTACCTGTGCTCCATTACGGTCGGGGTCATGTCGTACTACATGGCTGACCGCAAACACCGCAAGGCCTTCCTGGAAGCACGGCAGTCCCTCGAGGTCAAGCTGAACCTGGAGGAGCAGAGTCAGCAGCAGGTAAGCCATCTCCTGTAGGGGACCATCGCCTGTAGGGGACCATCGCCTGTAGGAGCCCACCGCACTGAACACACCACGCTGAATGCACCGCGCTAAACAGACCACGCTGAATGCACCGCGCTAAACAGACCACGCTGAATGCACCGCGCTAAACAGACCACGCTGAATGCACGCGCTGAACACTCCAGTGTTTATGGAGTCAGATTTGAAGCAGGAGTCATCAATATGAAGCAGGAGTCATGCCTGTTTTTGGAGTCATAGATATGAAGCAGGAGTCATAAATATGGAGCAGGAACCATGTGTCTGTTTACATGAAGCAGAAGTCGTGTCTGTTTATGGAGTCATAGATGTGGAGCAGGGATTATGTCTGTTTACATGAAGCAGGAGTCGTGTCTGTTTATGGAGTCATCACTATCAAGCAGGAGTCATGTTTGTTTTTGGGGTCATCGATATGAAGCAGGAATCATAGATAGAGGATATTCAGAAGAGGAATCACGTGAGGTGAAAAGATGCCGCCTTGTTTAAATGGTTGAACAATTATGAATCATACCAGCATAACAGTATGGCCAGTTGCTTGGTTAGATGTAACTTACCAAAACTTTAATATCACTATTATAGGACCGTACATTTGACATTTTTAAGTCACCTTTTTTATTCTAAAAAGAAGCCAGCCTTTTAATGACAGACGACTGCATCTGTCCCAAGTGGACAAATTTACAGTAATAACAGGTCATTGTCAAATTTTGATACCTCAGCTATAACTGATCTGAAAAGAAAGAGACACTCTTTTCTGAGATGATACACTTTTTTTGTTTCGAAATTGAAGATTTTGGACTCTAAAGTGCCCCCTGGTCGGGGATCCGGATCTTTCCGCGCCTTGGTCGAACGTCCTGGCACGACTCGGGCCTTCTGAGCAAAGCTTTTACTGTCTTCCCATTTAGAGCTTAATTTGACTTGAAGCTCACTGGAAAGGAGACAACAGAGGGACTGGACTATTTTAAAAATCAGCTGGGGGGAATTAATTAGAGGAGCTCGGCTCATAGCCCAGGTGCCCCATTACCTCCGGTGGAGCCATCCAGGCACACTGTGTGCTGCTGTAATTAGCCTTGTTTTCCCCTCTGCTTGCCGATGTCGTTGTCGTCATTCGCATGTTTTGGCTTCAGAGGATAAGTGGAGCCAACGGTCGTGCTGTCACATGCTGTCTGATATCGCGTCCCGGGCAACGTCACCGGGGTGGTCGTAGCCTGATGGTGTCGTGTCCACTCTGCCTTGTTGGTTTGGACATCTCCCAGGCTGAGGTCCCTGTGGCATCACTCTCCGCCATGATTCCTTGGCTGTTTGCCAGCTCTTTTTACATTCCCGAATTTGTATCTCCTATCTCCTTCACTACACACCCAGCTACCCTAAGATGGACTGGCATCCCATCCAGGTTGTACCCCAAATTGAGGTAGGCTCCAGCCCCCCCTAGGCTTAGGAGTAGTGGTTTTAAGAAGGCTAGATGGATGGATGCATGGATACGCATATATATTTATTTATGTAGGTAGGTATACACACACACACACACACGCATTTTTGGATTTCTGAATAGCTGCAGACTTCTGGGAGTTTACGTATCCACTGCAATGCTGATCTCCATCTTAACACCCTATAGGAGAGACAGGGCAGCACCATCCAGCTCTACACCCAACAGGAAAGACAGGGCAGCACCATCCAGCTCTACACCCAACAGTAATGACAGGGCAGCACCATCCAGCTCTACACTCAACAGGAAAGACAGGGCAGCACCATCCAGCTCTACACTCAACAGGAAAGACAGGGCAGCACCATCCAGCTCTACACCCAACAGTAATGACAGGGCAGCACCATCCAGCTCTACAC
>JAODJW010000039.1:17430840-17454738 GCA_026777045.1 Hyperopisus bebe | reverse complement strand
AGCACCTCCCCATCTCTCCACCCCCCCCCCTTTTTAAAAAAAAAAAAAAAAAAAAACTTTTTTTTATGCAGAAATACCATCAGCTGAGGATCAAGATCCTGGGTGACTGTTACTACTGCATCTGCGGTCTGCCAGACTACCGCGAGGACCATGCTGCCTGCTCCATCATGATGGGCCTCGCCATGGTGGAGGCCATCTCGTGAGTACCTCCCATAATGCCTTTCAGGACAGAGTGAGCGGTCTGTCACAAATAAATCACAGTCTTTCTACTGGTGCCGTTCAGCTTCATATAAGATGGCTGTATTCCTCGTGTTTGAGATAACAGTATGTGCATAAAATTTGATTCATGAAAAAGGATATTCACGGGCAATTATTGCAAATAAAAAGCACGAAAGTATGATTAAACTACTGCAAGGCATTAGTTGCATCAGCAATCCGTGCAGGATGTCTTGGTGCTCATCAACCAATTTTAATGTTAAGAGGTCTAGTTAAATCTTCTAATGCTAGTAACTAACCCTAACCCCAAAATCACCGGCACCTGCTGCATGAGAATCTACCCTGAAAAGGGCCTGTCATCTATCATCGTTTCATTCAGAAGCACTGAAACTTTTTAAAGGTCATTTAGGTCGTAAATCTGTGTCTCCCAGGGAGGAATACAACTTGTTTTATGAGAAGAAGGCCTCGTTCACAGACCACACCATGCGGCCACGGATTGCTGATGCCATCACTTTGGGACAAAGTTCACTTTACATGTGTCCCCTGAGATATATATACAGACACACACACACGTCGGGTAAACATATCTTTATGGGGACTGCTCATTCATTTCTATGGAAAAAATGCTTACACTAACTATGACAACCTTAACCCCTACCCAGCCCTAACCATAACCATAAGTAACCAAGCCAAATACAACAGTTTTTGCATTTTTAGTTTTTTTATTGCAGTCACAGATTTTTATTAAATTGAGCTTTCCCATATGGGGACCAGGACACTGATCTCGATAAGGGGAAAAAACGGGTATTCATTACGTTGTGGGGACATAAGGTAAGGTATACCCACTCACACACACACACACACACACACACTCAGTTAAGAGCCCAGAGTGATGATCCGATTTGCACATCTAGCTGGCAGGTCCAGTCACCAGACACAGAGGACGCCTCATAGGCGCATTGGACAGCATTACCAGCACTTGACGGAGTTTGATAGGGGTCACATTGTGGGTTTGCATGAGGCCAGATGGTTGTATCGTGCAATTGCCTGGCATGTGGGGCATGCAGATCACAGTTGCCCGATGTTGGATCCAATGGGCACATGAGGGCACCCACAAGTTATGAAGGTTCTGGTCACCAAAGTCAGACCACACCAAGGGAGGATCATTGTATTTTGCACCAAGCATTACAGAACCCCATGACATCTGCGTCTGCCATCCAACACAGGTATTGGATTCTCTACAACACCCCATGTCATCCCGCACTGTGTCTCAACGACTGGCATCAGCCTAACAGTTGACCATCCCATGCGTAGCCTGCCGTTAACACCAGCGCAGAGATGGCTGTGTTTGGACTGGTACCATAACCGGGAGGCATGGACTGATGATGAGTGGCGTTGTATCGTGTTCAGTCATGCATCTCGGTTCTGCATTACCATGGATGACCATTGTGTGTGTGTGTGTTTATGTGTATGTGTATGTGTGTGCGCGTGCTTGGTGGCGCCAAGGGAGAGGACCAATCCTGCCAATTTTGTGGAGAGACACACCAGCGTTAGGCATCGTGGTGTGGGGAGCCGTAGGGTATGACTTCAGGTCATCTCTGGTAGTGATTTGGGGGACCCTGACGGCCAGCACTATGTCAGTGACATCCTGCGTCCGCATGTCTTACCCCCCCTTATAACAAGACAATGCTCATCCACACATGGTGTGTGTCTATGGACGGCCTGCGTCATGTTGAGATCCTCCTGTGGCCAGCCAGGTCCCCCTATCTTTCCCCAGTTGAACATGTGCGGGATCAGCTCAGATGTCAACTCGAACCCAATGCCGATCTGAGGCTAGCGACAGGAGAGGATACAATTGTTGTAGGACTCCCTCCTTCTGAACTGTATGGTGTTTGTATCTAGGCCTGGGGGGGGGTGACATGGCACCAGCAGTGTGCCCATACTGCCAATTCTGTTGTCTGTGACCTTTCACCACATGCAGATTCATTTCATTTCCACCACTCGGTCTGGGTGCTTCAATTTTTTTGTCACTGAGTATGTGCATGTAATATATATATATATATATATATATATATATACACACCTTTTTTTTTTATTTGACGGACTCTTTCACCCAAAGAGACATACACTAACTGTGTCAGACCAAGCAACATGAAATCCATTGTTGTTTGCAGGGAGAGACTATGGGGGCACCATCCCTCTGGATAGTCTGAGCTTCCAGATCTGTCCAGTCACTCCACCCACATCTCCATGATGCCATTGCTTCCCTGTTGTAGGTATGTGCGCGAGAAGACCCAGACGGATGTGGACATGCGAGTCGGCGTGCACACCGGGACCGTGCTGGGGGGAGTCCTGGGACAGAAGCGCTGGCAGTATGATGTCTGGTCCACTGACGTCACCGTCGCCAACAAGATGGAAGCAGGAGGGATCCCAGGGTGAGTAACGTGGGGCAGCCATCTGCAGGGGGAGTGATGCTGGAAATTGAAAATCCATTTTATACGCCGAAGTTTTTATGATTGAAAGTGGGTGGAGCTGCTCTGCCGGGGTCATCCCTGAAGAAGCTACCTGAGTCATGCTCAGCCGCACGTCTGGCGAGGACGTGTCACATAGAAGCCATCAGGCTCTCTTTAGGGACACACGTCTGCTTTTTATAAATCCAATCAGGTGTCGGAAATCATGCAGCACCGTCGTGGAGTGAGACGGTAAAGGAGCACCTCAGTCCCTCTTTGGCTGAACGGGAGAGATTTGCTGTGTCCCAGTGAGCTGTAATCTTGTTGTTTGCACTTGTAGTTCAGTGGTAGAATTCTCACGGCATCTGAGAGGTCCTGGTTCAATTGCTGCCGATGCAGCTCTGCATTTTCAAGAATTTCCCATTGGAATCAATAAAGTTTATCTAATCTAATCTATTCTGAATGCTATAAAGACTGAGTGCATTTCATCATTGCATTTCAGCACTTAAGCAAACTCCCTAAATCATAAATCATATGAGGTATGTAGGGAGCCTGTCTGAACAGGTGAGGGCCATGGACAGGGGTTACTCCATCCGACGGAAGCACGTTCCTCCACGAAATGTGTTAAAGCGACCGATGCCTCTCACCATCACTCCCTGTGCCCCCCCCCCCCAGACGTGTGCACATCTCTCAGAGCACCATGGAGTGCCTGCATGGGGAGTTTGATGTGGAGCCCGGGAACGGCGGCGATCGCTGCGAGTACCTGAAGGAGAAGGGCATCGAGACATACTTGGTGGTTGTGCCCAAGGGCCCGGTTGGGAGGAACGGAATCAACGGGGTGGTGAGTCTCACCCTCAGCACTGGAGGGGAGCATAGCAGGACCCTCACATTCAATCACAGGGCCTCTCCAAAGTGCTGCAGGCTGTCCCTGTGTCTGATCACTTCCCCGGTCTCTTCCTCTCTCCTTCTTTCCCATCTCTCTTTGGTCCCTTCCTCCCTCCTTGTTTCTTGTCTCTCTTTGGGCTCTTCCTCCCTCCTTCTTTCCTGCCTCTCTTTGGTGCCTTCCTTCCTCTTTCTTTACTGTCTCTCTTTGGTTCCTTCCTCCCTCCTTCTTTCTTGTCTCTCTTTGGGCTCTTCCTTCCTCCCATCTCTCTTTGGTCTCTTCCTTCTTCCATGTCTCTTTTTGGTCTCTCTCCCTCTCTGGTCTCTCTGTCTCTCTCCTTACATATTTGTTGATCTCTCCTCTTTTCTCCCATCTCTCTTTACGTTGTATGTCTGCTCCCTGTCCTCTCCCTTGCTTCATTGGTCTTTCTCTCGTTTCTTCTTCCTCTCCTTCGCTGCTCTCCATTCTCTGCTCCATCCTTCCCCCCTTTTGCTTCAGAAGCTCTCAGTAACCTCCTCCAATGGCAACTCCCCAGTCCTGATCAACACCACACAGTGTAATGGGAGTGTCCACACCACCTGCACTACGCCCGAGGAGCCCGAGGAGCTCGACACGCAGGTAACCATAGGCACCCATGCCCTCCCTGCACCCCATCAGCCCGTGCCCTTAAATAGTGACGTCTGTGACCTTTCTGTGACCCCATCCTGACCTCAGGTTGTGAACCCATCCTTCCCAAACCCCCGTCGCCGCCTGCGACTGCGAGACCTGGCAGAGAGGGTCATCGACGCACAGGAGAATGAGCAGGAGCTGAACAAACTGCTGAATGAAGCGCTGCTGGAAAGAGAGAGCTTACAGGCGTAAGCAGAGGAGTGCTGGGGGTGTGCCTGGCGAGTCCTGACCTGGGGGCAGTATGCAGATTCTGTCCCCAGGGGAGTCTGCTGTGGAATATCATGTGCACCCAAAGAGAGGCACTTAACCTGCATTCAGTTCAGTACCCAACTGAAAGATACTTTGGTGCAAAAACCAGTAGCAAGTTGTAGGGTCAGATTTCAGACTGTAGGTGAGTCTGTACTGAGCTCATCAGCCAGTGAGAATATCTGTACTGAGTAAATTGGCCTGTGTCTGTATTGGGATCCTCATCTTGTGTGAGTGCCTGTATTGATGTTCTGGTATCAACTGATGGTGCAAGTATTTTCATATCCACTGAGTCTGCCTTTCTTCCATTGTTTTTCTTCCCCCTCTCATGGCACCCCCTGCTGGCAGTCTGAAGGGCCGGCACACCAACCGGCTGTCCCTGCGCTTTGTGGATCCTGATCTGGAGACCCGCTACTCTGTGGAGAAGGAGAAGCAGAGTGGGGCAGCTTTCAGCTGTTCCTGCATGGTGCTGCTGTTCACTGCTGCCATGGAGGCTCTTATAGACCCCCAGTGAGTGACTGCAGGCACACACACACACACACACACACACACACACACACACACACACACACAGCAGCTCTCCTCCCTCCCTGAGCTTCCTACCTGCTTATGATTCCCAGGTTGGTGGTGAATTATGTGACCCTCATAGTGGGCGAAGTCCTGTTGCTCATCCTGACTATCTGCTCGGTGGCTGCCATCTTCCCACGGGTGAGCTCCTCCCCCTTGTCCATAGCCCCACCCCCAGTTTGTTGCCCCACCCCTGGTTCCTCGCTCCACCCTTCGCCTTGCCCCCCAGGCCCCCTCCCTTTACCCCCCTAGTCCATTGCTCTGGCTTCTGGATTGTCGCTCTCTGTGATGGAGGTCGCACAATGACGGTTGAATGTGTGTGTGAGGCAGATGTTCCCCAAGAAACTGGTGTCTTTCTCAACATGGATCGACCGCACACGTTGGGCCCGCAACACATGGGCCATGGCAGCCATCTTCATCCTCACCATGGCGGACATTGTGGACATGGTGAGCAGACCTCTCTCACTCACTTTCCCTCCCTCTCTGTCTTCCTATGTCTCGACGGCGACGTGATATTTTTAATTAGAGCGCAATTTAAACTGGCTACATTCCCCCAAGAATTCATTGTAACCAAAATATAAACAAGAGGAAGGTTGGAGGAAGGGTAGTAAAAATGGTTGGGTGAGATAGGGAAGGGTAGGGAAGCAGCCAAAAAGGCTCATGTGTGCAGGGGCCCAGGGGGGCAATTTACAAACTGTAATCACCTCGAGAAGCCATTCTGAGAATGGCTTGCAACTGTGCCAACATTACGAGTGAAGAATTAAAAGGCGGCTCAGCATGGAGCTGTGAATCTGCAGGCATTCTGCAGTTCAGGAAAGTGATGGATGGTGGGGGCTCCACCAGTCAGCAATCCCCCCCCCCCACGCAAAGGAGCTGCTCTGCTTCTCAAAGGCATGATCATAGGTCACGATCCGCTGCACCTTGGGGTGTATTTCGGCCTTGTTTCCACGTGGTATTTCATGTTGGGTGTTTGTGTGAAGCACAAGCTTTATTGCTTTATATTTGTATGTAGATCTGTGCCGAGTGCTGCTCTGGTCCAGTCCGGTTCAGTCCAGTCCAGTCCAGTCCATCCCTGCTGTGGATCTGAGGTCTGACTGTGTTGTTGAGCTCTGTTAGCTTGTTGATACTGTGAAACTCTCCTGGGGTCTGTCTATGTGACGATGGATGTAATCAGTCCTATTCTCAGAGGGCACTATTAGCTCAGCTTTAGCTGTCTGATACCCTGCCTGCTGGCTCATTTGGGAAGCCCCCCAGGGGAAGACTGTGCTGCAGTGAAGCGCCGGTGGAAGGTGGGGGGGGACTAGGGAGACAGATTTTACTGGACAGCAGGTTAGTCCAGCATGCAATCTACAATAGTACAGTGTTTACTACAGTGTTGTCTATATGAATGCAGTGTTTACTGCAGTGTTGTCTGTATGAGTGCAGTGTTTGCCTCAATAGGCAGTGTCTGAAACTGGCAGGTTTTGTTTCCCCTGAGCGCAGCACTTCGTTTCCTGGAGGCGCTATAGGAGAGTATAGCCTTGGTTTTTCTGTACTCCCAGGGTAACGTTGGCATGTGGATGCTGTATCTCTCATACCCTCATCTGCTGCTGTGATGTTGTAGCTCAGCTGCTTGCAGCCTCCTCTGCTGCTCCAGAACCACAGCCTAGGAGACGCTCTGGAGTCCTTTGGCGATGGGGGCTGCTCGGAGAATCCCAAGTACTACAGCTACATTGCCATTCTGGCACTCGTGGCAACCACCATGTTGGTCCAGGTCAGTCACATGGTCAAGCTCACACTTATGCTGCTCATCACCGTGGCAACCGGCGTGGTCAACATTTACAGCTGGAGGGACATCTATGATCAGTACGACCTCTTCCGCTTCAAGGATTATAGGTGAGTGCCATTACAGCGGTCGTTTTTTCATCAAGTAGCCCGCAGCAGAAAGGTTGCACCTGGTGTAGCAGTGTCATCAGCAGTGATGGTAGCTACAGAAGAGCATGTTAGCAAGACATCACACTGACAGCATGTACCTTCCCTGTCTAGGCTGTCCATGGTCCCCTCCAAATACCAGATGACCGTGATGATTCTCATCATGATGCTCAGCTTTTACTACTTCTCCCGTCACGTAGGTCTTCCGCATGCATGTGGAGCGAGCTGGGTTTGCTCAGGGGATCTGTGGGGTGGTGATGGTGATGTTCAGTACAGACTTGTTGGAGCCCTAACAGCCTCTTGCAGCTTGGACATTTCTGATGTCGTAAGCCGTAATCAGATGGGGGTTCAGAGTGCTTGCACCTTGGAGTGACCCCTCTTGGCCGATCCCCATTCCCTCTCACCCAGGTGGAGAAGCTGGCACGCACACTTTTTCTCTGGAAGGTTGAAGTCCACAACCAGAAGGAGAAGGTGTATGAGATGCGACGTTGGAACGAAGCTCTGGTAGCCAACATGCTCCCCGAGCACGTGGCTAGGCACTTCCTGGGATCAAAGAAGAGGGATGAGGTGAGGGTATGCTTGGGGCGGAGTTATCATTGGGCAGGGATTAACTTCCGACATGCATTTCTGCTGTCCACTAGGGGCAGCGCAGCTGGCAAGGCACCAGTGTTCTGCCATTTATGTATGTTCCCTTGAAACTCTTTGCTGCTGTCTGTATATACATTGCTGCTACACCTGGATCAGACTTTAACACATTTGGAGCAGGAATGGGGCATTTAAAATACTACATTGTTCATTGGTAGAATGTTGTCATGTCATCTCAGGTCTATCTTTTTTTTATCATTTTTGAGGAATCTGGAGTTTTCGATGTGACGTGTTTGTAGTGTAGGAAAAGGTATACTGAAAATGAAGTCCAGACCTCTTAGGTATCCAGCCAACCCCTGCAAGGTAGTTTTTGTGGAAGCATCAAATCTCTCACACCGTTATGGTTCAGGCCATCATTGGCTGTCTCTCCAGTTTAATGTGACTTGGGCAAGGTGTCAGCAGTCTCTCTCTCCCATACACCAGGCATGAGCTCTTTGTTTTTTCCGGACACTATGACATTTACCCAAGTGCCACAAATGTTCCCCTTCAGCAAGACTGAAAAACGGGCCATTAACTGCGTATCACATTATGCAGTCCAATGATTTTATTTGAATTTGACAGATTCTAATTAACCTCGTTACAGATTAGGGGAATTCATTGATAACCTTGAATATATTATTATTTTTCCTTGCAGGAGCTATACAGCCAATCATATGATGAGATTGGAGTAATGTTTGCCTCTATCCCGAACTTCTCTGACTTCTATACGGAGGAGAGCATCAACAACGGGGGCATTGAGTGCCTGAGGTTCCTCAATGAGATCATCTCCGACTTTGACAGTGTGAGTGACTGTTTGGAACATGTTGGCCATCCGTCTTCATGCACAGTAATGTATAAATGGCAGAAATCTACTGTTCTACTTTTGATCTTCTTGCTTTATAGCTGTTGGACAATCCTCAGTTCCGCTGCATCACCAAGATTAAAACCATCGGAAGCACTTATATGGCAGCATCAGGTGTCACACCAGATGTCAACACCAATGGCTACACTTACATGAAGGTGGGTGCGCAGCTACACCTATAGTTATGTCAGGCACCTGTTTCGGACCTGGTAATGGTGGACTATGCATTTCACAGTCACCAATATGTTTATCTGTAGCTATAGAAGATACCTTTAGCTATATCAGTTGTTGACATGATAATGATCCGCTACGTCTGTGTAAAGGTCGGTGTACTGGGGGGACATTCACACTATCTGAAGTTCAGGAGCATCTACAGGAATAACAGCAGCTATACTCGTCAGTGATTGGGCAGTCATAGTAATACCAGTATTACTACAATAACAGTTTTACCATTTACAGATAAATTACAAAATTATTATAACCGTACATTTACACAGCTGGTGCTTATGATGATGATGATGTTGATGATGATGATGATGATGTTGCTGATCATAATAGTTCTGATGATGGTGTTACTGACAGTATTGGGAAGATTACTTTGGAAATGTAATTCGTTACAATTACAAGTTACTCTATTTAAAATGTAAAAGTAGTGTAACTATTTCAATTACTGTATGAAAGTAATGTAACTGATTACATTTGATCACTTTTTGATTACTTTTCTAAATTATGAATGAATATTCTCAACAGTTAACCATTTTTAAATAAAACCTGGTAGTGTTTACCTTACAGGAGTACTAAACACTGACTACTGTCAAACTCCTTTCAATACATGAATTAACATAATTATAATTGATCAATTTAATAAAGATGCCAAACATACCATACATACCATATAGGCCTAATAATGATCTTAAACAATGGGTAAGAATAGATCCTCGCTTCATACTCAGTGAAAAACCAGATTCCCTCAGTGTAACAAGTCATAACATTAATGTTACATAAAATATACCTAAAATGTCAAAAATTTAAACTCAGCCTTCAGTTATTAAATTCTAATGTGTGTTCATAATATAAACTTTTTGGGAGTCAAAATAAGATAAAGTACGAGTGATTTGACCACGCCCTGCGATGGGCAAGCCCCCCGTCCAGAGTTGTTCCCTGCCTCGTGCCTGTTGCTTCCGGGATAGGCTCCGGACCCCCTGCGACCCAGTAGGATAAGCGGTTTGGAAAATGGATGGATGGATGATTTGACCACTCTGTGACGGTTCAGGATTACATTATGATACAAACATTTTATGTACTTGCGAAAATAAATGGTTCCACTTTACTTCTGATCTGAACAGTTCTTGCATCAGACAGGATATGAAATTTCAGCTGACTGTGTAATCACTTACTCTGTTTAAGTCAATTTTTCAGTCACAAATCACGGAGTAACCTAAAACAGTGTCTTCGCAGCACTGTAAAATAAAATGGGTTAGCAGACTGGTAAGGCTGCATCGCCCAGGGGTTAGCTAGTTAGTGAATTTTCAAAACTCAATACAACATAGCATGTCGGGAGTGCTAATATCAGACCTAACAAATTACCAATAACTTTAGCATATTGAAGGAGGACGGCACATTTTCTGTCAATGGGATCAGAAGTGCCAGTGTGGCTTTAAAGCGCGGTACTCACTTTGCGATTCATTGTGGGGTTTACGCATGCTGTCAGTGTTTACATTTCGTCTTGTGGTCCTCTGCGCCGTATCTTGTGATTGAGTTGGTGTTGTAGTTGTACAGTCTGCATACCAGTCATAGCCAAGATTATTAGATCTGTATCGCACAGTGTGATCCGTAATGATTTTATAAGATTGCTGAAATCACACAGTGTGTACCGGGCATTACTCTTTAGAAGCATGTTGTGACACGCTGAAGGTAGGCATGTCTTCCCTGCTTTGTTTAATATGACTGTTTGCAGTTACTAAGCTGCACTTACCTCTAGATGTTTCCTTAGGTTGGACATGGACTGTTTAGATATCGACAGCATCTTTACAGCCGGTAAACACGCGCTGCATTGCACAGATAAATTTGTGCCTTTTTCCGTAATGTATCGGAAATGTTTTTATATTTCCAGCAATGGAATGCATTCCTTTCCTTGTCTGCCAGTGCCTGCAACAGAAACTCAGACTGCTCTGGCAAGTTAATTAGCAGAATTGGCTGCAAATGTAGACGCGACAGGATAACCAATCAGAATCATCGAATAGTTTCAAACTTTCGTCTGTGGAGGGAAATAGCAAAGGAGGATGTTTTACATAAGAAAAACATGGAAAGCAATAAAAATACTGTTATTAAAGATATTAGCAAGGTTTTGTAATTTACACTTTTTTCTCTAGGAACTGTAACAGATTACAATTACATTTTTTTGTAATTAGATTACATAACGCCGTTACATGTGACTCGTTACTCCCCAACACTGGTTACTGATGAGGATGATTCTGCTGCTGATGATGGTGGTTATGATGATGGTAACCCTGGTGATAGTGTTGAAGATGATGATGATGGTTAGGTGAAATGCCAGTCTGTGTTGTGCCCTGCAGAAGGAGGAGCAGTCAGACCGAGAGCGCTGGCAGCACCTGGCAGACCTGGCTGACTTTGCTCTGGCCATGAAGGTCACCCTCATGAACATTAATTACCAGTCCTTCAACAACTTCATGCTACGCATTGGTTAGCATCTTCGCCCCGCCGGCATCTGTGCCTCCGTCTGCTTCCACTCCTGTGTCGCTGTCTGTCAGCGTATTGCTGTGGCTGTAAGCATGTGACTGTCATGCCTGAAGGGAAATGTTCCTCACTGCTGTAGATTGTTGTTCTTTCCAGGACTCAACAAGGGTGGCATTTTGGCGGGAGTCATCGGGGCACGGAAGCCTCACTATGACATCTGGGGCAACACGGTCAATGTGGCCAGTCGTATGGAATCCACCGGAGTCATGGGAAACATCCAGGTAGTGCACACATCTAGCTCTTATAATGAGATGAACCCGGGTTTAGTTGGACTCAACCCCCAGTTCATGGCCAGTGTTCCCCTGGGTGGCAGAATGCACAGGGGTGTGGGGGCAGAGTTGTTTTTTCTAAAACAAACTATATATTCTCAAGCCACACTTTTGTTTACAACCCCTGATGTTCATACATTATGATCTCAGCTGTTTTTTTTTCCAGATGTAAAATTTTACCGCTAGAATAACGTCGACAAGTCTATATATATATATATATATATATATATATATATATATACTTGCTTAGATAAAACAGGGCAACACTGATATTTGGTCAGTAAAACGTGTAAATTAAACTGCCCTGTAATAACTTTATCGCCCCCAGGTGGTGGAGGACTGTTATATCATCTTGAAGGAGTATGGATTCCGGTTTGTGCGTCGAGGGCCCATCTACGTGAAAGGGAAAGGAGAGCTCCTGACCTTCTTCCTGAAGGGCAGAGATAAACAAGGTTCTTTCATCAACAGCTCCTCTGTTACCCTCCCTCACCAAGTGGTAGACAGCTCCTGACACATACACCGTCTCTGTTTTACAGACAGATAAACAGATAGACAAACATACACACTCTCACTGGTGTCCAAATACTTTTCGGCATATGGTCATAAGCACACAGATTCTGCCACATAAAAGGTTAAACTCTCACAATCATTTAAACATCTAAACACTGAAGATTATGGTAGATGAATATTTAGTTATATAATTCTTAAAAGATACTTCCACATAACAGAAAAAGCATTATTTTAGTGTTCTCTATATTTCCTATACCCTGAGAAGATATGATGAAGTCTGACAAATTTGTCTCTGACCCTCTCCTGTGCCCGTTTCTGAGTACACCGGTAAGGACTTGTGCGTGGATGTCTGGGGTGGTGATGATGAGTGTGTGCGTGCGTGTGTGTGTTGGACATCTCGGCACGTGAAGGCTGCATTCTGACGCAGACAGTACTCTTTTGTGCGCTGTGTCTTTCCTGCCAGACTGGATGAAAGTGCAATAGTCTTCTTCCACTGCCCTGTCCCCCCAGCTTCTTTTGTAAACTATAAAAGCACACATATTTTTATACTCTGGTTGCAACACACATTTTGTGGAAAAATAAAGGAGGTATGAAAAACCGATACATTGAGGATACGTAGATATATATATATATATATATAGTTTTTATGTAAAATTCATTTAGCAGATTTCAGGGATGGCCGAGAAATCATGAGTGTAGATAAGATAAAAGGAAAAGCTTATCTTGAATCACCACAGGAAAATCGGAATGTGGTTTGATCTCCAGATGGGGGAGTTACTGACTGGGATTCTGTAAAGAGGGCTTGGACCATGAGACCAAATTCCTGAGGGCCCAAAGAGATGTTACATGTAATGTTGCCCCGAATACTTCAAGCACATTTTTATTTTATTGTTCTTTGCCTTCATTGCTTAGCTTTTATAGTAATTAGTTTGATCCCTCAGTACAGAATCCCCGGAGTGAAATCGGGAAGGATATGTATGAATAGGACATCGAACACCCTTTTGTTTTTTGAAACTCTTAAACTCAGGTGTGAGAACTGTGAATGGCTCTTGAATTATTTGTAATTTAAATGTATTGATTAAAAATCTCAATGTAATGTTTATGACTCTCACTATGTGTGAATTTTTTACTAAACTGTGAAGGAAACTGTTTCTTTGCACACTGCAGCCTCCATTGTAGAAAGGTAGAAAGTCTATTGCTTGGCAAGTTAGGACACTGTACCTATGATCGGAAGGTTGCTGGTTCTAATCCCAGGGTCAGCAGAGTGATGTCACTGTTGGGCCCTGGAGCAAGGCCCTTAACTCCCAGTTACTCCAGGCACTGTCTGACTCTGCTTTCAGTTGTACGTCCCTTTGGGTAAGTGTCTGACAAGTAAATAAATTATAAAAATGTTAGGATTATCGAGCCCAGGGAGCTTAAATTCCTAGGAATGTGTAACACCAAGTGGACATTTGCTGCTCATCTTAACTGTTCCCGGATTGTATTGTAATGGAAATGTTCATTGTCATAATGGAATTGTTCGCATCTCAAAGAGCAGAAGTCACTAAATAGCGCCATCTACCTTGTGTGAAAGGTAGCTCTTCTTCCTGGTCACATCTTTGTGTCTCCTTCATTTCTAACTTTAGCCAAAAGAAGAAAATGAAGTTTGAGGAAGTGGCCAGAGGTACACACTCACAGACACGTTCAGAAGGCTAAATTCAGGTTAGACAGTCCTGAAGTGACATAGGTGGAGCGTAGTCCTGGCTGCTATTTGGTGTCTTTCAGTGAAGTACCAGTGAAGTTCTCTAGGAACCTTATTCTGTATAACATGCATCATTATTGTATTTTTAGATGTGATGTTCTGCTGTATTCTTTAGTTCTAGATAAAATAGTTTTTAACACATGGAAAAATATTTATATTATCCTCCAGTATGTGTATTTTTTAAAACAACTTGTAATTAAATAGAAATTATACAATGAAATATGACACTGTAATGAACTCTAGAATGTCATTCCAGATTAGTAGGATGAAACAAACATAAGGGCTGGAAACAAGAAAAAGGACTGGGAGATGGAGCAAGAAAGCTGAAGATGCCCCTTTTGATGTTCATTAAAAACACCCACCTAAACTTAAGAAGAAGTGGAATATAAATACCATAAATGGAAATGTCCTATTCTGGGCTATATCAATTAAATGTGTGAGGAGGAATTTTAAATAACAAATAGGTTAACACCTAACTGTAACAGACATTAGTAAGATATACAACACAGTAAGGGGGGTTAGGTGAAGATTCATTATTTGACTTTTATTTTAGATACAGGTTTGGGTAACTACAACAACAGAAATGTTCTTTTTTAGAGTTGTCACAAAGTTGGTCGGAATACCCTTCCAATACTGCATTGACTGTTTATTCATGTGCATTATTCTATTTAAAACCATTTGTTTGTTCATGCCACAAAGTCACAGATATTACTTTCATCCCGATTTTAGGCAGCTACTTTAGGTTGAGATAATGGGATTTTTATGACACTTGGTTACAGGTTTAAGCTACACATCTAATGCAGTACTTATCAATAATATCCACCTGAACACAAGAATAAGAAACAACGCGGGGCGTTGACAAAAAGTCATTAAAACCAAATTCAATGACCTCGTCCGAATTTGAAATCAATATGCAAAGTATGTTTACATGCGCCACCTATGGATTATGTAAAGCCAACCGGAAGTGGGCAGCGCAGGCATGTCCGGTGACGTCAACGCGTCTGGACTCCATTAGCGGGCTGCAGCTGTTTTAGAAGAAACAACAACAAAAACGAAGAGGCGTCGCGTTTTCAGCCGGGCTGAGGGCTTTCAATCCCGGGACCTGACACCCCCTTTCCAAGCCCCGGGCATCATCGGCTTCTAACCACGGCCGCTCTCGGCGAGGAAACTCTGGCCTCCGCTTCCTCCTCCTCCGACTCGGACACCGGCGGAGCGTCGCCGCCCCCGCGGAAGAAGCACCGAGCCTCGGCGGCGGAGGGAGCAGGAGAGCCCGGGGCTGCGACGGGGACAGCGGGCCTTTCTGCAGTTGTACTGGGACTTGCGACTCCTTCGGCGGCCGCTGCCATCCACGTTAACAGAAGCGCCGTTGGTAGCCTTAGCGGTAATATGATGCAGGCGAACGGGGCTGGACAGGGGCAGGACCCGGAGCTCCCCTGCTTGAGCAGCGCCCAGAACGGCGGGTCGCACTCCAACGGGCTCATTTCCAACACCGGTACCGGGGGCACCGTTGGCACCAACAATGGGGCTCTGGCCGGAGCGCCTTCCGGGGCTGCTGCCGCCTCCAGCGCCTCGGTCTCTGGTACGGAGGTCGGATCTTCTACGAAAAAGAAGAAGCGGCTCTCCCAGTCGGAGGAGGATGTCATCCGGCTGATTGGACAGCACCTCCATGGACTGGGGCTCAAGTAAGTTTGTGAGGGAGACACGCCGCGAAGTAGCCCGAGGATGGCTAGCTTCGGACCGGCCCGGTCCGCTGACAGGCCTAGCGGACACAAGGGCATGGGGAACAGGTCCCCGGGAGACAGAGACACTCGACACCCGCCGCCACTGCTCTCCCGCAGGCCGCAAAGGGCTTATTAAAGAACCTGTCGCGAATCGATTTTCACGGGCGGCAGTGAGCAGATAACCGGACTGATTTCCAGTGGTCACCCATGACCGCTTTCTGTGTGTGTGTGTGTGTGTGTGTGTGTGTGTGTGTGTGTGTGTGTGTTTTGACAACCAGGGGTCCCTCCCGTATCGGAGGGCCCACAGCACAGGGGGTTCGACTATCGTCCCCCGAGCCGGGGCGCACAAACAGTGCGGTGGCAGTCCTGCTCAGCCCTCGTCTTTCGCTTTAACAACATCCTCCCGGAGGCCACGTCGCGATTAACGAGCAGGCCTGAAGGTACAACAGACCAACAGACCCCCGATCATGGCGGCTGAACGAGTAGCTGCTTGTATTACAAAGGTTGGCGTAGTTATGGCTGCCCTGGTCGGCGATAAGGCGCCCGGCACCGAGCTCGGACAGGGCTCCTGTTGAAGGGGTCACACTGAAAACCCCCTGCGTCACTTCAGCCTTTTGCGATGATGTCATTGTGCTGGGATTCCCCCCCTCCCCCAGTAAACGGTGCACCAACTGTCAGGCTAAGCTGTTGCACGTTAAGGGAGGGTGTGGTGCTATTTCAAACCTTTCCTTTTTTGATGTTTGCAGTCAGACTGTGGACCTGTTGATGCAGGAGTCAGGATGCAGACTGGAGCATCCCGCAGCCACCAAGTTCCGGAACCACGTGATGGATGGCGAGTGGGATAAGGTGGGAATGGACTCCCTGATCAGTGTGTGCAGTCTGAGTTTAATGCCTGGAACATTTTACTGATCAGCTGCTCTTAAAGAATCCCTGTCTTGTCAGGGGCTCATGGACTATTAATAAAATGGTGGAGCTCCATAGTTCTGGTTACTGCACTGACACACATTACCACTTGGACGATTGATACAGCAGAGTATGGTAAAGTAATAAACAGCTGAGTTTTATTTTAGCTGTTTAGGTAAAGATGCCCAAGGCTGACGCTTTCTGTGCTCAGGCCAGAGCCCATAAGATGGCAGCCTAGGGTGGAGCCGTCAAATGCCACCGTGCCCATGTAAAGAGGTGCCTTGAAGAGGGTCTCTTAGTTTTATCTTAGTGACATAGCATGGTTTAAAAAGTTCATTGTTGTTCTGATGTGGTGAAACCGTGATCCTCTTAAAGAAACAGCTTAACATTTAATATATGTGAATTTAAACATGATTGAAAAACTACCAGACTGTTAGATGGAGTCTGCTTTGCAGAAAGTCGATACCACTAAAACGTTTAACCCCCCCACATACTTTTCAGTTGGCTGTAATGACCATGCTGGGTAGAGCGGCATGTAAAGCTTGACAATCACCAGCTTGCAGAGGGCGAAGCTCTTGATACACAGCATCTCTCTGTGTCCTGATAGTGTCTGGGAACGGTGTGCACTTTACTGAAAGACATTTTTACTCAATAAAGGATTTTGATTTTGCAAGCCTACAAGCTAAGTATTTCATATCACAAAATTCTTTCCCGAAAACATTTTACACACAGTTGTTGCTATATGACTGAACATGTAGTTGGGTGTGTTAGCTGCAGGCTCATGGTAGCTGGCCCGGTTACTTGCTACATGGACTCACAGGACAATGTTGTTCAGCTGTCCTGAGGTTTTTATTCTGCTGTCATCAGTGCCATACCTGCAGGGCACGGCCACTCTAGAAGGGCTGCACCTCGGTCACATCACCTCCTCTAGTTCCTCGGTCCTGGCGCAGTATGCCGGCTGCCTCTGTCACGCCCCCTCGTGTTTACAGGTGTCAGAATAACCCAGATGTCCAATCAGAGCATTAAAACATGACGGGTGGCTCATCTAGGACCATACTCTATAGCTTTCTTTTTTTTAGGACTGCATGGCTACCAGCATGTCATATTGGGCCCCCAGCCCAGGCCAATCCTATTGTGTTCCAAGTTTTTCCTGTCCTGCTCTATACACCCCCCCCCCCCCCCCCCCCCCAACGGCATCTCTGGTTACTAGTGAATGATAGAAACTCCAAAAATGAGGTTTAGCTACACCTGAAGCTGCCCTGTATCTGAATTTGACTAGAGCACCATGATGGTGACTGCGGTTGGAGGAGGCCCTTCCTGGGAGGTTGAAGCCATGCAATTCAAGTCTGTCGTTAGAGTGAATTTCGCTGAAGTGCTTCAGGCATTCCTCAGCAGATGAGGGGAGTGTGGGAAACGGAAGTCCTTAGTCACCCCCATATCCATTTGAACCGGCACAGTATGAGTGATGAGTACTTCTGGAAGCTGTAAAGTTTGTGTGGGCGCTACTCTTTAAAGACCCAGGAGGCTGTTTCATCTTGATTAAGAACTTTAAATAAGACGGAATAAAGCTTCAAGTGTTGCGGGGTGGATCAGCATCTCTCATATGGCATTGTCCCTATTAAAGTGTTTATGAAATTTCTCTTGCTATTAAGTTACTTTCTCAAAATTGTCTGCCAAATCAGATGTGTGTGTGTAGATAGTCAACAGTGGCTAGTGTTGCAGAAATTTAAGCAGTCTCTTTGTATATGAAGAGAATATTTCGTAAGAATAATTGGATTAACAATCACTAGAGTATAAGCAAAAGCATAAGTCTCGCACTGTTCAAATAGGGCCCACATGCACATTTACCAAGGTCAAGGCAGTGAGCGTTGTGAGTGAAGGTAAACAATTTGCTCGGGGCAGATACCAGGCCTGAGTGGCATGGATTACATCATCTCTCAGATGATACAGAAAGAACTTTCCCATAGACTCAGGCCTGGCATAGCACCTGGTCTGATAAGGCGATCCTCCAGACCTCAGGGAAGGGAGGAAGGTTCGCCATGACAAGGAAGGAAAGTGGCTCAACATGGCCTCGGGTCTAGACGACACTACTGGGAAAGCTCAATCACGGGACTGCGCTCAAGGCCTGTAGCCCCACAGCAGTGATACGTGCAAGCTGTGCTTCTTTCTAGGCCTTTACAGATTCCCTGCACACTAGGAAAAGCCTGGCGTGCAGGCCCTGTGTGTTCACCCATATCCGCTGAACTCTGGCTGTTTTTCACAAGCTGACAGAAGTTCCATGTTCCATGTGTGTTTGTCATGCCCTTGTGTGTTTGCACTTCTGTGTGTTTTTAAAATACACAGCTGGAAAAACACAGCCTCTGTCAATACTCTGAAATCCATTGTGGCCGGCCAGGCTGCTGCGTGTACTCTGAGCGGCTGGCTGGAAACACTGACCTGCCTTTACTCCCGTTCTGTGCGCAGGCCGAGCACGACCTGAGTGAGCTCAAGGCGCTGATGCTTTCACCCAATGCCATCGTGGTAAGTCAAGAATCCTCCGGTCAGCCTAAACGCTGGTCCTGCTGGCTTTTAGCGGGATGGGTCTGTGTTACACTTGCTTCATATGGAATGTCGATTAGCATGTTAGACTGTTAACCCATCCCTGATGCAGGGACTGCAGCTGTAAGATAATGAGAGACTTATTCACTAGCACATATATCAGCTGAAGCCATGAATCTCATTTTCCTCCCCTTTAAGGTGGTGTGTGGCTGATTAAAAGTCTTGTTGTATGGGCTGTGCTGGTACGTGGAGCTTTGTGACAGTGGGTGGGCCGCAGTGACAGGCAGCAGGGTGGGGTTGAGGTGTGCCCACTAGAGGGCGCCCCATGAGTCTGTTCCAGCTTAGGAATTACTCTTTTTGTTTGGCTGTCACTTTTCATGTCATTTGTGATCAAGCCATTTGATAACCTTTAGGTCAGCTGTTCAAGCCCTGGTGTTAAGACAATCTTCAGACAATCGATCCTCTAATTAGTAATCTGATTAGGGAGTTATAGCTCCTGTCTGCCCATCACCCAGTTATCCTGCAAGCCCCTTTTATTCAACCTCACTGACTTTTAGCCTTCAGTAGGGCTACGTATTTTCCCAGGGAAATATATCAAGCTAGATAACCTTGGGTTCAATGACTGGGCCCTTCTGGGGTCTGAACCAGCATCCTTCAGGATATATATCCACATTCTTGACATATTTTTGTTCGTGTGTGGCGGCGAGCACGTTTGCGATGTTATTGCGATGGATCCCCGTGTACTGACCTTTACTGGAGTCCATGTTCTGCTCCTCCGCAGCGCATGAAGTTCCTGCTGCTGCAGCAGAAGTACCTGGAGTACCTGGAGGATGGGAAGGTGCTGGAGGCTCTGCAGGTGCTGCGGGGGGAGCTGACGCCGCTCAAGTACAACACCGACCGCATCCACGTCCTCAGCGGGTATGTCAGCCCCCCCCCCACTCATTCCTGGCACACCCTGTCTCCCCGGTTACTGCTGCCGTTGCCTAGCACCTCAGAATCAAGAAGATCTTTATTGGCCAAGTACGTTAAACACACCAGGAATTTGTCTTGGTGGGTGAGCCCCAGTTTAACATGTATCATATGACATCATTTCAAGGTTAATGCACATGAAAATTTTCACATGCTGTGCATTGTGGACAGTCAGAAGCAGCATGAGATGGAATAAAGAGTGGAACAAATAAATGAATAGTAAATATAAGTAGGGGTGATGCTCCAGAATCCGGTCTGTACCCTCTGCCCTGTGACTGCTCCTATAGTCCGAAAATGTGCAGGTTAGCTGAAAGCATCCATAACATATGTCTGGGTTCCTTCAGTGGATTGACAATGTGTCCATGGATCCATTTGCATCAGATCAGTGGTTCTCAGTCCTGTTCCTGCCACAACACCCCCCACCCTGAATGTTTTCATTCTGACCCTACCTTAATCAGGCTCATGTGGTCCTTAATAGTCTAACAATGAACATAGCAAGTGGATGATGGATAGATGGATGGATGGTTGGTTGGTTGGTTGGATTAGCCCCGTTAATATGAACTGGTAAAAACACATGGGGATATGTTCATACAAATAGTGGTGCCTGCTTGTGTTTCATTCACACATATATTAGAATTAAGCCCTGGCCGCCTTTTGCCAAGCCTGATTGGGTGTGAAGCGGCCATGCCATCGTGTGATTGGCCAGAGATCGTTGTTGCTCACGACATCATGTTTGCTTTCCTAGGTACCTGATGTGTAGCCACGCGGAGGACCTGCGTGCCAAGGCTGAGTGGGAGGGCAAAGGAGCAGCCTCCCGCTGCAAACTGCTGGACAAGCTGCAGAGTGAGTGCGCGTTGCTGCCTCCGTCAGCCACTGCATTTTTCTGAGCCTCCACCTGGGTTGTACCCTAATGCAGTGTTTCCCAATCTGCCCCTTGGGGACCCACAGTTGGTCCACGTTTTTGTTCCCTCCAAGCTCCCTGCTAGATAGTCCTCCCAGGAGCTGGAAGGGAACAGAAACGTTTGGAAATCCACTAATGAATCGGCCCACGGGGCTCTTCGCATTTTTCGATGGCTGCGGAGCTGACCGGCTCCCTCTGGCCAACCTGCTCGTTGGCATTCACCCATTCCCCGTCTGCCTGGGAGTGCGGTGGTACCATTTGGCCAGCCAGTGAGGCCTTTTTAGTTCCCTCTTGGGTCTTGTTTTCACGCCCATTACATGTGGAACTCCGGACAGGCCTGTGTGGTGGACGGTCCAGTGGGTCCATGTCATCACACATCTAGGGCCTGCTGGGGATCCTGATATGTTCTCAGAAGGAGCTCCTGGGATGGCCAGGCTGCCAATAGCGCTGGAGAACACGAGGAACGACCCTCGGCCCTGTCCGAGGCCTCCCTTCGGGTGGAGCGCAGTTTGAGCAGTCTGTGAGCGTGCACATTCCCCCGCTCACCCGTCGGCGCTGTGTGTCGTCACACAGCCTACCTGCCCCCGACCGTGATGCTGCCCCCCCGCAGACTGCAGACTCTCCTGCGACAGGCGGTGGAGCTCCAACGCGACCGCTGTCTCTACCACAACACCAAGCTGGACAGCAACCTGGACTCCGTATCTCTGCTGCTGGACCACGTCTGCAGTCGGTGCGCCCAGCCGTGCCTCCCCAGCCTACGCCCACCCTGGGGCAGCCCTAGCCCTGCTCACCGCCCTCTCTTCCCTCCACACAGGAAACAGTTCCCCTGCTCCACCCAGCAGATTCTGACAGAGCACTGCAATGAGGTGTGGTTCTGCAAGTTCTCAAACGACGGTACCAAGTTGGCCACAGGATCCAAAGACACCACAGTTATTATATGGCAGGTTGACCCAGTAAGTGCCCGTTTGTGGGTCGGTAAATATTGGTTTTCAGGAATATACAGGTGGTTCAAAAAATCTGTTGGACCCTTAAACTGGGCCGTCCTTACGGTTTGAAGATGGAGTCGCGTTTTAAATGTGGCTTTAATGATGATCCAGAATATTATGAATGAGGCTGTATCTCTGAGTGCAATAGTACCCTGGTGTGTGATGCCTGTGTCGGTGAACAGGAAACCCACCAGTTGAAGTTGCTGAAGACCCTTGAAGGTCATGCCTATGGTGTCTCCTACCTGGCCTGGAGCCCGGACGATACCTACCTGATCGCCTGTGGTCCGGATGACTGCTCTGAGCTGTGGCTCTGGAACGTACAGGTACGGGAGACAAACAGCATGTCATAGTACAACCTTTAGTCCATACAGGCACATCTGGCTTTTTAATGGCGAGCTCAGCTGGCTTTACAAGGTCCGTCCCTCTTGACACCCAGACCGGTGAGCTGAGGACTAAGATGAGTCAGTCTCACGAGGACAGCCTAACCAGCGTGGCCTGGAACCCAGATGGCAAGCGCTACGTCACAGGTGGCCAGAGAGGCCAGTTCTACCAGTGTGTAAGTGACGTCTAGCTCAGTCCCCTCCATCCGTCCCTGTAAGAAAGGACTGAGCCCTCCATTTTTTGGCCGCGTGGTAGGATTTGGACGGGAACTTGCTGGACTCGTGGGAGGGTGTCCGTGTCCAGTGTCTGTGGTGTCTCGGGGACGGCAGGACAGTCCTGGCTTCTGACACACACCAGCGTATCCGTGGATACAACTTCGAGGACCTGACAGACAGGAACATGTGAGCAGGCGCCGTGGTCTGATTGGATAGCTGGTTGGCGGTTTTATGTACCGTTGCCCTTGGGAGCTGATCATCACGCTTCTGTATCCACAGCATCCAGGAGGACCATCCCATAATGTCTTTCACCGTTTCAAAGAATGGGCGATTAGCTTTGTTAAATGTAGCAACTCAGGTAAGGTGGCGGTGGGTCTGGGAGGTAGGGGGCTGGGGCTGGGGGTCTGAGGGCTGTGCCGCGTGCTGCTCTCACCGACTCCCTCCACCCCGCCACAGGGAGTTCATCTGTGGGACCTGCAGGACCGCGTCCTGGTCAGAAAGTACCAAGGCGTGACGCAGGGATTCTACACCATCCACTCCTGCTTTGGGGGCCACAATGAAGACTTCATCGCCAGCGGGAGTGAAGGCAGGTTCCTATGGGGCCTTTGTGAGCAGTCTGCTGGGGGCTAAGCGGGATGGGGGTGGGTGGGCACGCAATCTGCTTACTGTGGCTTGGATTTGTAGGCAGCGCCCCCAGCGGCTTGGATTTGTGGGTTCCCGCCCCCAGCCTCCACCACATGAAATCACTCTATATTAAAAGTTTTCCACTAAGACAACTAGTTCTGGTGTAACTAGACCCTACAGTGTGGTGAGCACAAGGCCACAGGCACAGCCCATGTGCATCACCGGGGGGGTGTGTTCACTGTCAAGCTGTTAGCCTCAGCTCCATGTGTGTCTCCCCCCCCCCCTCCCCAGACCACAAGGTCTACATCTGGCACAAGCGCAGTGAGCTACCAATAGCCGAGCTGAGTGGACACACCCGCACGGTGAACTGTGTGAGCTGGAACCCAGTGCTGCCCGGCCTCATGGCCAGTGCCTCAGATGACGGCACCGTCAGGGTGTGGGGTCCGGACCCCTTCGACACGCAAGACTTGGAGACTTTCAACGGTAAGCGGCCACACACATCTGGGCTTGTGTGTGCATGCACTAGTGGCTTAAAGCCTCTGCTTTTTCAGGGCTTTGGAGTATCTACTCCCAGTTTCAGGCAGCAGAGCAACAGACAAGGCAATGAATAATCTCTCTCCCTCTTTCTCCCTCTCTCTCTCCCCCTCCCTAGAAAACTGCAGTAGCATGTATAGTTGATGGTGATTTGGACAGGAAGACTGCTCTAAAATGATACATAACAAAACATGAAAAAGTACGAAAAGAGAGAAAAACGAACCCAGAAAAAAGAGTTGCATTTCTAACCCGGCTCTGGATGTCGGATGAATCCCCGGAGTCCTTTTCAAGCGAATGGGAAATAGGGAGGGCTGAGCGCGGCCCAGCCAGACGCCGCCAGACGCAGCCCTCGGCGAGCTCCGCGCGGAACCACCACGTTTCATTCTCTCATAGCTGTGTGTTGGGGGGGGGGGGGGGGGGG
>JAODJW010000039.1:17400957-17421827 GCA_026777045.1 Hyperopisus bebe | reverse complement strand
CCCCCCCCCCCCCAGAAACCTCACCCTCCCATTCTGATGCTGAGTGGGGCCATCTGCCTGCCCTGCATTCGAAGTCTCACACGCTCTGTCTCTCTCTCTCTCTCCCTCCGTCCTCCTGTCTGCTCCTGCGCTCCTCCGTGCCTCCTTCCCTAGCGCTTCAGCATGGAGGTCCTCTCCACCGCCATTCAGAATGGCTTCCGCCACACGTTCGGCAGCGCGCTCGGGGACAAACAGGTGCCCCCTTTTCCCTGTCCGCCTCTCCCTGTCCTCCACGGCACCTGGCCTCTGTCGTTCCCGGTGCTCACCTGCCTTTGTGTTTCTGTAGTACCTGACCACCGTCATTCCCTATGAGAAGAAGGGGGGGCCTCCTTCGGTGGAAGACCTTCAGATTCTCACCAAGAGTGAGTGCTCCTTTCTTTGGCCGGATGGCCGGCTTTCTGCCCGTCTCTGCCTGTCTCTTTGTGACTGACTGAGCTTCCACGACCATGTTTGCGTCCCCTCAGTTCTGCGTGCCATGCGGGAGGACAGCGATAAGGTGCCGAGCCTCCTCACAGATTACATCCTCAAAGGTAACGTTCCTGTTTCTGCTCCAGCAGAGCTGTGTTTGTCCTTACCTGAAGATGCACTCTGCTGCCCTCTGCTGGTTAGGTGTATTACAGACCAGCGTGATCCTTCGGCCCTCTCCCTCCTTTGTAATTATCTGCGAATTTCCCCATTTATTTAGCCTTCATTTGATGCCGTTTCCCAGTTTGTGGCTCCACTGATCCATGAATTTCATTTTCCTTTCTCTTTGCCTGCATTCCTCATACTAGCTCTGGTGTGAGGGCTGTGGAGTCAGAGGTTTGTTAAACAGCACTATGAGTTCCTGTTATTAGAATGCCCCTCCACCCCTACTGGCAGGCTGTGGTAGTGCAGCCTTGGTGTGTGTAGGTGTGTTTGTGTGTGTCACACTGCTTCATTCCTGCACTGCGTCCCTTTAGCTGCGCCAACACAGAGCACTGTTCTCTCCTCTAGTGCTGACTTTTGTTGGCAGAGCAGATTTTATTTCCAGTGGTGTGGGTATGAACCTCTGCCATGTTTATAATCATTTGTCATATAATCCAGGTTTGCTAACGTAATTTGGACCAACCTGCACAGGTGCCGCTTATAGTTAATGATATTTTCCTGGTTTGTTGATGTGTGGCTTTTTTGGGGTAATGTCGGCACCTAGCTGGTCTTTCTCTCGCACGTGTTATCCCAGTACCTGAACATGGCTTTTACACAGTCCTGTCATCTTCTCTTTCTACACAGTTCTGTGTCCTACGTAGACCAGGCAGGAACACCGAGTGCATCCTGAATGTTTTACCGGAAAGACTGAACCCTGACAAAGCATTTTGGAAGCGTGAATCAAAAGATTAGACCTTCCACGGAGACTTGCATGACATTCTACACATCTAACATCCTTTCTTGCGTAGTACTTTCTTTCCTTTTTTATGTTTTCTTTTTAATATTTTGTGGTAGCTAGCTCAGATTTTAATTGGCAGCATGTCCTTATGCTGTTTGCAGCATTGACTTCAAATCCGCCTGATTCTAGATGAGCTTCTGAATCCTAACATTTAGGGGAAAGCTTTCGAAACACCGTGCACCTGTACAGTTGAGAGTTGAATGCAGAGGCATTGAAGATGTGATATTGCTGCCCTGGCTTTTGCTGTTCTGCACTCCTCTAACAGCCGCAGTGGAGCACGCTGCACTATGGGTGCTCATGGTTGACATGGGTCCCCATCCTAAGAGCTTCTGGGCTGGTAACCGTTTGACAAGTAAAGCTGGGTGACTGGCTATGTGGGCTCATGGTCAGCCTGGGCCCCAGGCATTCTCTGTACAGTCACTGTGCGCTGTGTACACAGCCTAAAACGAATGACGACGGTAGGTCCAGACAGCCACCATGGCAGGATGTGGTGTGACACGGTTGCCATAGTGATCACACAAAGGGGCTGAGCTTATGCCTTTCTGGCCCCTTATCAGCCCAGCCAAACGGCATGGCCATCCGTCCATCATCTACTCCTTTATCAAAACACTAAAACGTTGCCTTTACTGCCTGTAATTTTGTACATAAGTCATTGTCTAATTTGTGGCTAATTTATTCACTTTGTTTTGTAACTATATAGCAGTACATACATTTTGTATCCAACAAGCATTAACTGAAAATAAATGATAAAAACATTAATTGGATGTGGTGTTTTTAGGACTCTACCGTGCCTGTTCTTACTGCTCCAGTTTCCTGATATTTTGCGGTCGTCTGATTTGTGACTACTTGGGAGTGTCTTGCAGCATTAGTGTAGGGAAAAAAGCAGGCAATTAGTAATCTTGGATAAGTGTTTCATCTTAAATTCTACTAAACTGCAGTATGACTATTTGATCATCGCATTCAGGATAGAGTACTTGTCTTCAGGCTAATTGGCAGTTCCTTTGCTGTTTTTTTTTTTTTTGCATATTGAATAGCTAGATGGCATGAATCACTGAGGGATTGCCTCCTTTCCACATGTAGAACAATATGCAAGCAACTGTATAAAGTGATCTACAAATAGCTTATGCTGGTGAATAATAGGACATGAGCAGTCAGCTTTGTTTTATAATTTGCCTAAGTTGTTGGACAGAATGGATTTTTAAACCAAAGTATGAATGTTCAAGTAGTCCATCCACATGTTTTGCATTGCAACCCCAGAGCACTTGGGTTATGTTCCCACTGAGCTGTAAATTTACCTTGAGCTGCATAATTTACAATCACCCAAACACACACGTGATGGATGGGGACAGTCTTCTGTAGGGATGCTGAACACAGCACCTGGGAGGTGTTCAGTTACGGATATCCAGAGACATGCAGCCTAGGCCCAGCAGACAAAGGCTTCTGAAACGCTTCATCTGAAGAACAGGAAACTCGCATGATGCAGCAAGACCGGTAGGGTAACAGGAAACAGAGACAACAGGAACAGATCACATAGTAAGACGTTTTAATGAAATGAGAATGGCGTCAGTCTGATTACTAGAGCAATGCACAGCTTATTATTTTACTAGGCAAACAGAACTAGTGTGTGTATATATATATAGTATCTGGCCTACTTCAAACACTGGCCATTTTTGGAAATGTCCTGTTGGAAACTGAATGTCACAGCATTAAGTCATTAGAGGCCAATAATGTATTTAGGTGGTGTTCGTCAACAGCAGTACAGAGATTTAAATCACATGAAACGTGCCAGGTGTACCTGACACTGCATTACACATCTGTACACACAAACTCACAAAAGCCAGACCATGATAATGTTCCCGCTTGCTACCCATTTTTTAAACATCAGTCGATCAACCCATACTGGATGAAGTCATGAAGACAGTCTCAGTCCTGTACTACAATACTCTGAGGTAGGAAGTTACAGCGAATTCCTTATCTAACTCTTCACACAGAGTAGCCAAAAAGTGATTACGGCGCCATCTATTAGCGAGTGACAAATTTGCGAAACGGAAATGGCTTCTTCGCAAAAAAAGGCCCATCTGCCACCCAACAGTAACAGTTTAAATCTTACTGAAGTATTCACATACATATGGTCACCAACTGAAACAACTAAGAAATTAGTCAAACAGCAAGATTAACTTTGTATGTGATATTTACAGGAAGGTGGTCTATCCCCATCTCATCAACCTGTATATACATCATAATAGCATTAACATTTTATATAGAGTGAATATTTTGAATAATACTAATCTTACCACTTATTTGCATACACATTTGTCTGAGCTGAGGTCATGACAAGGAAAAAGCCCAGTACCCAAGCACAGAATAATGTAGTACACGGCGATCTGTACATGGCATGATGACCCGATGCCCCCAGCACACACACACACCATGTACATGAATCAGCTGCTTATGATTACATCACATCCATACTTCAACCAACACGATCGACACAGAGTACATCATTTAGAAAGCCAGAGCACTTTCGTGGGACGGAAGGTGACCATTTGCAGATAGCTGTAGCGAGTACTGGTGACAGTGACGCGTTACGTAAACACAGACATGGCCTTTACTCACGCACCAGGCAAAATCCACTGCGGGGGGAGGGGTAACCGGCACAACTCAGACGTCTTACAGACTACCGTCAAGATGGCATATGAACAGTTCTCAAAAAAAAAGGTTACAATTAAAAAAAATTATTGGAGAAATCAAATCTGAAATTCAGCTTTGCACAGGTTCCTCACACACATACATACACAAAATGTCAAGGGTCGTTTCAGGACTGATATGCTGGCATCACTTAAATGAACGACCATGACCACGACCACGACCACTCTGAACCATCCACTGACCGGAAAACCGTAACAACAAATAATAACCATATAACTATACATGTATACGAGTAGAAACTAGTGTTTACATTTTGTAAAAAAATTTAAAAATAAAACAAACACATGCTTGTTCCTTCAGAGTATAGCCGTTCCAGAACTGGGTTTGAGGTACACTCTTCATTCAAGCTCAAACTAAAGAGAGAGAGAGAGAGAGAGCGAGCCAGGCAAGAGAGGAAGGGGCCATGCTGACATCACCACCCGCAAGACAGGAAAACACAGAGTCTCACAAACAGCGGAGCCACACGTCCCCAGGGCTGTGAACAGCTCGCATCTCCCGAACTGGACCAATCAGACACTGAGCAAGTCTTGGTCTTCTCAGTCTGATGCGCCCAATCGTTCTGAGATGGAGAGTTGTGTAGCTTTGAGATCCCAAGTTAGAGAGGACTGCACACCAACCAAAGCAAAAGGAGGAGGCCCGCTGGTCCGAGGCCTTGCACGGTACATTCATGAGAGTGTGTAAAAAAGGCACCAGGCTGGTTCTGGTGTGCCGTCAATGCTGAAGCACATTTCCTTAGGAAACAAGCAAACCTCACTGCTGAAAACAATGAAAAGGTCACACCCCCCCCCCAACCCCAAGCTGGGCTGCTAGGGGGAGGGGAGGGCCAGACTGTGTGTCGCTGAGTGGCTGGGTGTCTCCTGGGGGAAATGGCACCCCCTTTTGGGTGATGTGGAGCACGGGGAGGGACAGGCTGGCTAGACCTCCACAACCTGCAGACCCATCTTCTCCTCCTCTAGTCAATCGGTTTTGCTGGGCTTTTTCAGCGAGAAGGGGAAGATGTGGAAGTGCGCGCTGAGTTGACGCACCTGGGGGGGTCAAAGGGAGTGCGGCTTTTAACGAGACACACTTCTCGACGACAGAGGGGCAAGACAGGTACGGCAGAAGAGCAGGACTCACCACGGACACGCCATAGTGGATGTGGGCCAGGAGCATCAGCCCGGTCCAGACGTGCAGCACGAGGCCCTCGCTGTGCTTCAGGACGCCCGACACCACCAGCAGAACCAGCAGCACCATGGGCAGCAGCAACCAGCTGAGCGGCTGGCAGCGCGTGTTGCTCATCTGGCACACAATCAGCTTGCACTGCAGGGAGGGGTGAGGCGACAAAAGCAGGCAAATGGTCCATGGTTAGAGGATTAGGTTAGGGTTAGGGTATAGAAAGGTAGGGTATAGAGGGTTATTTTAGGGTCAGGGTGTAGACAGTTAGGGTATAGAGGGTCATTTTAGGGTCAAGGTGTAGAAAGGTAGGGGTAGAGGGGTAGGGTCAGAGTGTAGACAGGGTATAGAGGGTTATTTTAGGGCCAAGGTGTAGATATTTAGGGTGAGGGTGTAGACGGGTTATAGAGGGTCAGGGTATAGAAAGTTAGGTTCAGAGTCAGACAGTAGAGGCCAGCAGAGTGCTCACTAACCCCCTAAACCAGGGGTCTCCAACTCTGGTCCTGGAGAGCTACCATCCAGTAGGTTTTCTGTCCCACTTGGCTTCTGATGACCCACACCTGTTCCCGGTATTTACCTGAGAACAGGTGTGGGTCATCAGAAGCCAGGTAGGATAGAAAACCTACTGGATGGTAGCTCTCCAGGACTGGAGTTGGAGACCCCTGCCCTAAACAGACCCCAGAGAATCTACGGCAGGCAGACTCACAGTGACGTTGGCGAAGGCCGTGCCCACCATGAGGTAGAAGATGCGGGGCTGCTGCTGGATGATATCATTGGGAGAGAGGCAGACCCAGAGGGTGGAGAGCACAAAAAGTATCACCGGGGATAGGAAGGGCAGGAAGGCCTCATAGAGCGAGCTGTGCTTCAGGGAGTTGCTGCGGTAGGCCCTGCCAACAGGGGAAACAGCACCTTCAACTGGAGAAGCCAGGTATCACCGCTCACACACACACAGCTGACCTACTGAAGCCTTTCAGATCTGACAATCTATTTTATGGGAAAACGTGAAGATATACATACTTGAAGACATTGTAAAGGCTCATTGGAAGAGTTACTATGAACGCACAGCCTGAAAGCAGAGAAAACAGACATTTCAGTATAATAGTGGCACTTTCTGAAGATCCTGAATGACTGTGGACACCGGTGAGCTGAACAGCGTGCAGCAGACAGGCACCCGAGACGTGCCGTCGAGCCTCACCCAAGATCATCACAGTGAAGAGGTCTTTGTAGTAAAAGTTCCCATATATGGGCTTGTACCATGCCTCCACACCCACCACAGCTGTGATGATGTACACGACGGAGATGGTCTGCAGGAGGACAGCGACATCACAAGCATGCCAGAATCACCACAGTGCCCCCTGTGCCAGGCTAACACACTATCACTGGTACCATTTATTGTCGTTGATTATTTATCGTTATCGTTTTATCAAAATCTAAATGCGTTTTTGCAGTCTAAATGTTTGTCATGGGTTCCATGTCTAAATGGGTGCCACTGTATACCTGCAGTTTCTTTCAGGATTAATCTGCCCATGTATCCATCCATCTAACACCCAGAGGGCCTGTGGACCCGTAAAAGCGGACAGCGGCACTGGCGTGACTGGCTCACCACTTGGCTGATGTCATATCCCCAGGGCAGGAACATCACGCCGGTGTTGTACTTCTCCCAGTGGGACAGGATGAAAGAAAACAGCACGGACCACAGGATGTAGTAGAGCGTCAGCACGTCCACTCCAGTGTTGCCACGCCCGAAGATGGAGTACACTGTGGACACGAAGAAGACGCAGGCCCAGCTGTCCAGGCCGTGGTCAAAGAGCTCCCCCAGCGGTGTGCTGGAGCTGGTCCTGCGAGCCTGTTTCCCATCCACACCATCTGAAAAGGACACAGCTGTTTGAGGGACGTTCGGCAGACACAGACGAGCCCGTGAGTACTGTATACTGGGTGATACTACAAAGTGCAGGATCCTGACATGGAAGCTCTTTCCAAATGGGAACCCGAGTCAGAAGCTCACTGCATCACGCCTGATCCAGTCCGAATTGGCTCTGACTTTTTAATCCTCATTTGCAGCGCGCATGCACCTTTTTCGGGGTGCAATGGTAGTAAAACGTACCCAGAGTGTAAGCGATGAAGTTGAAGACTCCAGCTGCCACCCACACCCAGGTCGGGACGTGCGTGTGACCTTGGGCTGAAAGCAAACATAGTGATCTCCGTTACACGCTTTACATGCTTCACTGTGTGGTGGTGGCGGTTGTGTCCGAGTCAGTGTCTGCAGCGCTCATGCCCTTCCTCCTCCTTATCTGGCTGCCTTTAAACTGTGAACTTGAGTGACAACAGGGAAGGGACACGGCGAGGGTACAAGAGGACAGGACACATCATCGGCCCGACTCACCCGAGGCGTCGAAGTCAAAGTCATAGAAAGCCAGCATGAGGAAGTTGAGCACCAGGAACATGAAACCGGTGAACGTGATGAGGTTTGGGGCGAGCCATGTGGGCAGAATCTGTTGGGGGGAGGGTCACATGGCCACAGCTGAGTGGGACTTCATATTCACCACAAGCGCCCAGCGAGCTACGGCCCTAAGAGAGACGACGAGGCCATTTCGGGCGGAAAGACTCCCGGGACTCACCTTTACGACAGAGTTCCAGAATGGGTGCATGACATACACTGACAGGGGGTTGGAATCGACGGCGCTGTACTGTGGAGGGAGGGGGAGAGACAGTCAGAGGCGATGTCACATGTCACAGAGCAGAGAAGGATTTACAGACATGAAAATGCAGGACAAGCTCTCCAACACCCCATAACCAGCACACACACGCACGCACGCGCACACACACACATTTTGAAGTTCAATTCAGATCAAAACAAGCAAGTAGTAATAATATTTTCTTACTGGACCGTTTCCCAAAAGAAAGCATTGTTTAACAATCTGTGAGACTAAACACAAGACAAGGACAATGTTAAACCCTCATTTTTCTTCCTCTCTCTCAAAGGAATCGTTTAAATTGGCTTTTACTGGCCTTCGTTAATAATCCATACATAAAAGCACTTTTCCATTTAATGCCTGTTAAACATATGAAAAGAGTATACTACTGCTCATCGGGATAACAACAGTAGGAGCACGGTAAATCAACACTCATGCCAAAACCAAAAGGATTCATCACATTACATATGGATAATGGATATTTCCCAGTCAGGGAATGCCAAGCATCTTTTTTCTGGGGAAGTTGTGCAGTGAGGTGGATTAGGAAAGTGTGCCAGTGATTGGAAGGTTGCAGGGTTAAAATCCCAGGGTCAAAGTGATCTCACCACTGGGGGCCTGAGGGAGGCCCTTAACTCTGCCTTGCTCCAGGGATTGGCTCAGTCTGCTTCCTCAAAATCGTGCACCGCTCTGCATTAAAACCTCTGCCTAAATAAATGTAAAATTATCCATCCATCCTCTATACCTACTTGTCCTATGAAGGGTTGTGAGGGTGCCAGGGGAATAAGCCAGGAGGGGGGCCAGCCCATCACAGGGCATTCACACCATTCACATCTAAGGACAATAACATGAAGCTAAAGCGAAGACTCTAACCCTGGTCTCAGACGTGTGAGGCGACAGTGCTAGCTGTGCTGCCTCCTGAATATAGATTACAACTGCCACTAAATAATAATAGATACTTTATTAATACCATGGGGAAATTGTCTTTACGCCTCCCCCAGCTTGCACTTTGTAGAGTAAGCTGGCAACGAAGGGCAGCAACCCGTAGCGGTGCCCAGGGAGCTGGGGATTAAGGGTCCTGCAGAAGGACCAGACGTGCTGAGGCTGGGCTTGAACTGGCGACCTTCTGATTACAGGCACACAGGCTTAGCCCACCGAGCCACACACTGCAGAATGTCCTAGTTTGTCATGGGGAGAAAGAAGTAAATGTACTACATACATATTAGCATCCGCTCCTGGCATCTTGCACTCGATTCAGAACTGTTACCTTCAAGCTAGACATAGCCTGTCATGCCAGATACTTCAGCTGGTAAACTCCCAGAAACACGCTCCTCCAGTAAAACAGAAAGCACCTCGGGCAAACTGTGATTGAACTGCATCGCACTTTGTACACTAGCAAGAATGTCCTGTCATTCAGCAAATAGGACTGCGTACCTCCAAAACGTCCATGTGTAACTCCATGTGGATGGAGGGGCATCTGGAGGGGCACCTCAGGACACTTATAAGTAATATATATGATAGCAAAGCCACTTGCATCAGCTCGTAAGTGTACAGGAAGTAAATATAAAACAAACCACAGAAATGAGCTGTACAAAAACACACGTATCGTCCTGTGCTACGCACAGTGCAGAAACTGGACACGGAGTATAGAACCCAAAACGAGATCTGACCAATTGGGAGAAGCTCTCAAAAATGCTCAGAATTCCCCAGAAAGAGCTAAAAGGCCTGAAAAGACCAAAGCCTTTTAGTGCAGACAGTAACAGTGCTCAATATACCAGCATCAGTACTGTATCGAGATACCAAGAATTTGTTGAAGGTCATGACTTTATAATTCTGCAAATTTAGATTTGATGAAAATGTGCTATACATCTCTATTGTACGTCGCACATACAAAAAAATGCTTTAAGAAAATTTTGTCACACAGTGGCCTAATCTGCACTTTGTGCAGACACTCTCTGCTCATTTCAAGTGTCTCTTCTGCAGAGAAGTGACACTCACGGAACATGGAAACCACTGTTGCCCACGGCTCGCCTCTAGCTGATATAGAGGGCAGTAGAGATAGAGGCAAGTGAGATATGCCATTATTTTGGTTTTACAGTTTTTTTTCAATTTTTACCACATTTCATGAAATTCTCACAACTGTAAGAGCATTTCTCAAAACAGTTTATGCACATATAGCAAAACAGTATGGTTAAGCTGCAAAAGGCTGCAACTCACCTAGAACAATTAACTCATGTCTCAAAGGCAAATAATTTCATCATTGAATCACTCAGTGCCACTAAAATGAAAAAGACCTTCAGCACAATTTCAAACGAGGCAAAATGCTTAGATATATTGTCAAAATGTCAGTGTATGTTCCTGAGCGCCACAATTCTGAATGACAGTTGTTCCCCACTTTCTCAGGGTCACTGGCTGATCATTCTTCTTTACAAATTGATAATTATTCATGTCAAACACACCAGTTTCAACTTCACAAGGCTCAACATTACAGCATGTAAAGTTCACTAACAAGCGAAAGCACTTGCTTGCACATGTAACTTCTTCAGATCTCAAGATACAGTATAATAGCAAACAAAACACACACTGCACTGTATAACACAAAAACAGCAGAACAGTGACAAAAGCATGTACTATAATAACTAAAAATACAATGTGGTGTCACTGCAATTTATGAAATATATTCTTGAAACAAATTTTGGTGAAATGTTTTGTGTGTAGTGGCTTACACGATGATTGCTTGCATATAGTTTTGGATGCAAATTTATTACGAGAACCTACATACCCCATTTTGACCAACAAGACTTAAGTAGGTGAATTTTTTGCCAAATATAACCTAACATTATTGCATTATCACTGAACTTAGCTGAGGCCAAAACTAATATTAGAATACATGCATTAAATGGAGTTTAATCTAAGTACATTTCATAAATAAGCCTGTTTGTTTAAAAGCAATATACGTGATGTTAAAATGGGAATGTTTTACTGTATCAATTTGGTATCTATACCAAGTTACCAAAGCTGGTATCAGTATCAAACTCAAAATTCTGGAACTGAGCCAACTCTAGCGGACAGATCACATTAACTGACTGGCATGTGATGTCAGGCAGTGTGCATGAATGCTTAAAGTACTGACTTGTGTGTTTGGCTCAGGGTGGGGTCTCATGACAGCCAGTCACAAGCCACATGCCCTGACATTAGGCACATTCAGAGGGGGGGCTGCAGGTGTCGGAGCAACTGTTCCTTTTGCCTTTTGAAGACATATTCTGTCTCTCAGTTCATACCCCTACAGCCATGCTGTAACCATGCTTTGGAAGTACATTGACGTAAATCTAACATTTCATGTGGCATCTGTGAAAAGTCTCACACCACCTCCCCCCCCCCGGGAGCACATACTACAGGTTATGCTTGGCGGGGGTAACACTGTGACGTACAGAAACCGTTGGTGAGTCACGTCCCCAATAACAGCCTCGCCAGTGTGTCTGATGCATGCCGCTTTAAATCAGGACGTCCTCCAAATGAGCTTCTGCAGACGAAGCAGATGTGGGACGCAGCTCCAGACTCCACAGGTCCAAACTGCAGCACACTCAAGTCCCACAGAGACATGATCCCATGGAATAAGCCACACCCCCAGCTCTCAGCAGCCTACAAGCTCTCACATCACAGCAGAGAGTGACGAAACACGAGGAGAGAGTGGAAAAAAGCGACGGCACAGAATAGTTAAGGAGCGCGTGTGTGAGAGTAGCAAAAAGGGCGGCCACAGACCTCCAGTCACGACGCCGGCCACTCTTAAATTAATAAGGCCCGGATCCCTGTCCCCGGATCTCAGTGACTTCACACATACAGAGTGCTGTGTGCAGCAGGGTCAGTTACTGCCACATTCTGACGCACGCCCAGCTATTAAGAGACACTCAGGCCGTCTGTTTCCAGGACATAGCATCCTGCTGACATGAAACTCACCCCGCTCAAGGAGCCTGGGGTTACCTCTGGTAACAACTTACAGACGGGGGTAGAGAACACTCAGCACCGAGGGCTCCCCTTCAGCTGAGGGCCAGTGCATCTAGAGCCCACACAGAAGCTTTACTGACATGTTTTCTAATGCCAGCATGCTCCATACGCCTCTCCCCCCCCCCCATTCTAATGGGTTTTAAATGAGTTTATATGGAAATGGCCCATGTGGTCAGACCTGTGGCTGGGAAAGAGTTCAGCTCATGGCCATCACTGCACCAGACTGCCTTTACCAGGAAAAAGGTGAAAATGCAGTAGCTGCCTTGCAAGTCAGTCAAAAAAGGCTAACCTTACTTTATCACGGCTCCCCTATATGAGACTACCTTTAATAACCTGTCCTTAACTGTACAACTGGAATTTCACCAATGAGACACACCCCTGATAACCACGGGCCATATTTAATATAAAGCGAAAATATCCAAGTAGCACGAGCGACTGGGGGTGTTATGGCAGCGGAGGGAATGAAGGCGGAGAAACACCGTGAAGCACGCGGGACTGGGAGTCTCCTGATGTCAATCAGCCGGCGGCGAAGCGGGGGCAGAGGGGCCGCCTAGTGTGCGGGTAAAACCTTAAACCGGTTACCGGGGCGGACGCGACGTAAACGAGGGAGTTAGAGACCGTCTTACAACCCTAACGCTTTCAGGGCGATTGTCAATACGTAGATATTCCGAATACAGAAGTGATTAGTACTTTAACAAACTGGTTATTCCAGGTACCGGTCAGTTAACAATTCAGCCAGCTGGCTAGTCAGAAAATGTACCCGCTAATTACCACACAACCAGCTAGTCATTCAAAGTAGGCACCAGCTAGTAAGCATTCCAGGTGGCTGGTTAGGCAGAGAATGTACCCGCTAGTTAATACCCCAACCGGCTGATCATTCAAAGAAGGCACCAGCTAGTAAGCATTCCGGATGGCTGGTTAGGCAGAGAATGTACCCGCTAGTTAATACCCCAACCAGCTAGTCATTCAAAGTAGGCACCAGCTAGTAAGCAATCCAGGTTGCTGGTTAGGCAGAGAATGTACCCGCTAGTTAATAGCCCAACCGGCTGATCATTCAAAGGAGTTTTCAGCTTGTTAACACTGTATCCGGCTTTTTAATCAGGAAATATACCAGCTAGCAGAGAAGGTACCAGCTAGTTGTTACTTCAACCTGCTGGTTATTCAGAGAAGGTACCAGAAAGTTAACAATCCAGTCGGATGGTTAATCAGAAAATGTATCCGCTAATTAGTCGAAAAGCTCCCCGCTAGATAACACTCCAACACGCTGCATGATTAGTCCGAGAATTTGCCCGCTAGTTCACACTCCAACCGGCTTGTCATTCAAAGAGGTACCCGCTGGTTACCACTCCAACCGGATAGTTAGTCATCACATTTCGGCGCATGCTAACTGCTAGCTATCGGGAAGCTGACGGCGGGTCCGGTCACCTTATACTTGTCAAAGCCGGTGAGCTGCTCCGGGGTGACATACTCATAAAGAGCCATGGCGACTTGCTGTGCTAACGGCGAGGCAAAAGAGGAACGCGCTACCAGGGAAGCAGGCTTCTGAAGCAGCGCTCCGCCTCCTACCGACAAGCCGCCGTGGTGACTGCGCTCCGCCGCGCCCTCGGAAGCACCTCCGGGCCTCGGGTGACTCTGCCGCGCTTTTGCCGCGACGCCACCAGCGGCTGGCGGGTGAACTTCGAATACACGTAGAGAATTTAACCCCGATAATGATGATGATGATGACGTTGATGATTTACAATTTGTACAAGAATGAGTACAATTACTGTAAATGAACTGAAAATGTAAAGCATATATTTTCTTTGGATACTCCTTTGGGTAATTTCCTCCTATAATCCATACATATTGTCAGGCTAATTAGTGTCTTTAAACACTGCAATGGATCAGTATTCCGTCCAAGGTGTTCTCTTACCTTATCTTACCTTAGGTGGCAACACTCACGTTTTACTCGTGATACTCATGGCCGTGGTGTGCTTAAACCAAAAAATACTCATAGATATGACTTGCTGTGAAGGCTTATCTGAATATACAAGAAAAATACATGCACCCTCTTCAGCAGGGCGAGTATGTCAAGGGTCTTTGCTGTGACCCCAGGTAGTAAAATTTAGATTGTTGTTTACAATTATATTTTGTCATATGTAGACATTATTGGTCAGATTGTTGTTTTTCCAGTGTCTCTTTAACTGAAAGCATTACTACTACTACTATGACTAATAATAATAAAAATAATAATAATAATAAAAGCAAAAGAAAAGACCATAATGAGTCTTTTTTAATGGCTCACAGTTTCCACCATGATGTACAAGTTCTGCACCACCCAACTCCCTGTTTTCACTACAGTTAGGTTGACCTGTATGCCTAATTCTGCTTGGAATAGGCCCCAGGACCCCCAGTGATTCTGTAATGGACAACCAATTGGAAGATTAATAAATGAATGGATATATATTCACACTCTACCTTGTCATACTGCATGAAAATGAGATTTGCCTCATTAAACCGGTGTTACATGAACAACAGACCAAGAACAGAACAGAGCATTCAGAGACATATGACAGTGTTATAAATTGCTAAATAGTAGGGGTGTCTTCCCATTAACACCACACTCAGAGCATCAACAGTAGAGACAAGAAACTGTTCAATATTCCATATTTACAATACAAACATTCCATCAAGGAAACACTCATGAAGACCTACATTCTTTCTTTGGTCAGCAAACTAATACTGTCTGGAGATCAGGTGAAAAAATACCTCAAATGTAGTTCCTCAATGGTGGAACAAGCTACCAATTTACATTATACTGCCAGTACACCTCTCAACCTTTGAGAGACGCATCAACCTCAACAACTCAAGCAACTGGCCCAACCATTGTCTTCTCACTTAACTAGTCCTGTGCCCTGGGCGTTCTTATTTATGCACTTGTCTTTGATTTTAATTGCTCTCTTATTAGGTTCTTGCCATTTTTTTTAACATATCGTGTAGCTCTTACTCCAGTGCAAATAGTACTAGTCTTGCACTGGAAACTCAGCCTAACTGCACTTCTGCTAATTTGGCTCCTTGTTAGTTGCATACTTTTCGGTACTATCTGCTTCACTTGTACGTCACATCGGCTAAATAAATTAATAAATGTAATAGAATGAAATGAGTTTAAAAATAATAGGAAACAGTTTTTTGCTGATACAATCACGAAATAAACCTCTTTTGTCGTTTTAGTAACAAGACATATATTTATGGCAGGCTGCAGAAACGTGTATTTTATAAATCAGTTTTAATTCCCTATATTAGTTCATTGATTAATCGTTCATTTCATTATAACTGATACCCATTAAGCGTATAAGAATTGTGTTCGCGGAAGTGACGTGAAGGAAGTGGATGTGCGCGAATACCATTGGTTCCCGACGCTTGATGAGACGTGGAGGAAACGCAGTGAACTGAGGCGTTGTTTGTTCTTTTTAATTACAAATAATACACAGACAGCCAACAGAGTGAGTTTCTTTACATGTAATTTTATTTTTTGGAAATAATGACAGTTTTAAAGTCGCGTTTGCGCAATGGTGGTTGCACGTTCAGGTTTATACCGTGGTGTTGGTGTTCCCTCATTTCCACAGGATGGTGACAGATGTACAGCTGGCCATTTTCGCCAACATGCTCGGCGTCTCACTCTTCCTGCTGGTGGTTCTTTACCACTACGTGGCCGTTAACAACCCGAAGAAATTAGAGTGATGCTGTATGGCTGAAAGGTGTTTACCGCTCAGGTCTATGTGGAGTGCTATCTGTCTGATTTTGTCTGAACGCTGTGAGCGCATGTAAATGTAAACCCGCTTGTATCAGCAGCGGCTTTCGCGTAATATCCATGTTTTTTAAAAAGTGTTTTTCCTCTTCTTTTACTGCCAGGGTGAAGATCGGGACCATGATCGAGGAAAGATGACTTGCCTCGAGGGAAGGCCTGTTTAAGCCAGTCTGTAAATGTCTTTAATAAAGTTGTTTTGAATAAATGCCTTATGAAGCAGTAAATTTTTCCCATGTTAAACTGCACCGGTATGTATCCTTTAATGCTGCCAGCCTCCCGAGGCCCATCAAGTAGCTTATTGTATATGTGGCTCATACGAGTTGGCTGTAGAAACCAGTCAGATTAAACAATAAACACACAATATGTTACTTTAGTCGAGTATTTTATTGCTTAATGTAAAAATAGTTGGGTCTAGGTACTGAGAGGATACATTTGTCCATCAATGTACATAATTCTCAACATAAGAACTTGACTTAAGGTGCAGAATGCCCCGTAAGGAATAGAACTGAATTATCAATATGATTAAGCACTGAGAAATGTGTGTAAAGCTTAATTTGAGAAATTACAGAGTGTTTTAACAATATTTTAAAAATGGCAGTTAGGGTGATTATAGAATTATACATGTAGAATAGCTACTGAACTCTGGCAACATGGCTCAAATATAAACCTGGACTGTTTGTTCTTAATGGTATTTTAGTAGCTGAATCTCTCTCTACATTTTAAACTAAGGCTACATATACTGCTATTACCAAGAATATCTTATTTAATCTGTAAAGCTGTTCCACCAGGGTCTGGGGAATTGAGTGTAGTTTGTTCAAACTCTGTCCCAGGTTAAGTCAGGCCTCACTGCACAAGGGAAAGGAGGCTGGAACAGAAAACTCCTTGAAAAACAAAAGGAAAGAGGAAAATGGTTTTGGGGAATAGCTACTGATGCCACATTGTACTGTAGACTAGTCGTGAAATGCCCAGGTCTGGGTGTGTTACCTGCATTGAGACAGCTCTAGATTGAAGGCCTGGGTCTCCTTTGGAGACGGCATGCTGGGCTAGGCTGCTAATCAGGACCCTTGAAGTGGACATTGCTTTACCAGCCATTGTGTAAAAGGAGCAAAGAAATATAAACTTTAAGATTGCGTCCGATGGCCTTCACATTTATGGTTGCTGATGAAAAGGCGACAGGTGGCAGGAGCTGCTCCTTACCTCCAATAGGCTTCTTTTTGCTGGGCTCCTTGGTGCTTATGGAGCAGCCGGGTGCCTGGATGGGTCCCGTGTCTTGCCGGCGCACTGGTGGGCGGCACGGCCTGGGCTGCAGGTCACACCTGCCATGAGGTACAAGAAAATTAGAGTATGGGAGAGTAGAGTATGGGAAGTACAAATCCAAGGAAGGAAGCAGCATGAAATTGCATGAGGCAGCAGTTGGATTACCAACTGGCTCTGATACCAGTTGGTAATCCAACACTGATTTATTGCTGTGGGTTTCTAGCTATAAGACTCAATAGAGCCACTGATATGCCCAGAATTAGACTAATCAACAGAAAAGCAGATGTCTGCTAATTTCTCAGTTTATGTACCTTGAGTATTTGATGGACCACAGGGTGTTTGCTGAGCCATCTTTCGCAAAGCACTGGAAAGTAACAGAATTAGTGCTGGCGTTGCTTAAACACAGTACTCTGCTCTCTTCAGTAAATGCATGTCATACAGTGGCTTTTGTCGAGTTGGGCGTTCACTGCGTACCGCCGAGGAGGCCGTTTCCACCTTCCGAGTCTGTGCTTGCTGGCTGACCAACCTCCCCCTCCTCACTGGAACTTGCTTAGTTTGCTGGTCAGCATGAAGATTTGGACAACTGCAGCCTGCGCAGTGGAGATGAAGCAGTGAGGAAATGTAGGCCACACACGATCATGAAGCACCCAGAACGATCTGGAAAAGACAAACCCTCAGAAGCAAGACATCTATGTGACATTTGGCTTATTTCAAAAACAATATCCGTGAAACCAGGCATAGTCAGTTTCATTACTCAGTGTATTGGGACCTGTCTCTCCAGTTTCTATTCAAAATAGTTTTATGTCTTGTGAAGGTCTTTTTCAGCACTGATCCATACTGATGTACTGCAGGCTAGCCGTTGTGATGTCAATATACAGGTATTCAGAGCAAATTGCCCATCATCTTGTCCATTAGACACAGACTGACTTTGTGATCACCCAATGTTGCAATACATTTACTTTTTGGGTATATCAGCCCAGTGTGTTTAAATTCAGCTCTAAGAAAATTAATATCTGAGCCCCAGAGGTACAAGGAGCTGCTGGAAATGTTTCAGAACCTGCGTCACTGGTGATACAATTCATACTTATTCACGAAGGTACACTTTTTGCTGGAATTATCCTTAAAGTGGCTGCTTGGAGTTTTAGATTAACAAACCTGGATCTCTTAGTGAGGTTACATACAGCTGTACAAAATGATGTGAGGAAATACTAAACCCAAATACTGACTTTTTCAGTACCATGTTAAGCATTAATTCCTGAATGTGTTCTGCAGAATGGACTAAAAACAGCAACCATGTAAAATGTTTTCAAAATATTGCAAGATATAAATCTTTGACCCATTTATTAAAAATTTACTAGAGGTTAGTGAGGGAGGTAACAGAAGACAAGAAAGTGGTCAGAAAAGGGGCAAAGGTTAAAGTTTTCTCAGTCAGAAAGGGAACATTTATTACATAAAAGGCCAGACATCATCAGAAATATCAGACCACAGCATGTATAAAAGAAGGCAAAGTTGTGATGACATCAGAGGAAATGACGTCAGAGTCCTAGAGCTGAAATCTTCCCACGGTATGCTGAAAAGGCGTGTGCTGGCTGCTGGAAGCAGAGGTGACCACAGGGCCCATCCCTGAAGCACAACCCTTAACTTCTTCCACAGTACATGGCTTGTTTTATGTTCCCGGGAAGAACATATGAGCCTGGTTATGCCTCTAGCAGGATCGGTACAGAGAGACCCTGTACTGTTCCTTTCAGAAACACGCAGCCACGGGGATTAAGAAACATGATAGGCTGAGGCTTGCAGCAACTTTAGCAGAGTTCACATGACAAATATTAATCAAGTTAATGTAGAAAACAAACACACACTCCTAAGAAATGAGGTATAACTCCTTACAAACAGTTATGGCACAATACTGAGGCCGGAAGCCGTACATTACACCTCCCCCGTCTCCATTAGGCGTATATATACTGTACATATATATACATATAAAACAGTGGGATATTCATGCTCTACATCTGTCCTGACAGAAAGCTGGCGGTTTGCCTTCGAGTACAACATCCACAAAACGGATCAAACATCACATCACCTGACCTTCTGAGATGTGGCCTAGCTGTTTGTGGAAACTTTACCACACTTCAATACCAAATGACACACAAACGTCACTCCGGATAACAGACACTACTGTCGGTACATCTGGTGGAGACATGTACATCACTGGTCTGCGCAAAGATCCTCAAAGTCAGCGTTTCTCAACCCGGTAGGGAGCTAGCAGGGTACAAACATGGACTGTCTGGCAGGGAGCAAAAATGTAGATCTTCTGGGATCCCCGAGGACTGGGCTGAGAAACATGACTTTTTTTCAGGTCGAGAATCGCTGTATGAGCTGTGGGAGTCTGTGTAAGAGGGTGACCACACAACACAGCACAGCACAGCACGTCACAGTTACGGGCCTCTAGCGTCTTCGAATGTTCAACCCTACCTGGTCGCCAATAACAACCCAGGCACAGAAACATATCCAAAGTGTGCATAGCGGACCTGTGTTTTGACACATAGAAAACAGGTAAATGTGCTTCATCCCCACAATCCTTTTCTGCTCTGACTTTAGGCCCAAAAAAAAGTAGAAAGTCTGCTGACAGATAATCACATGATGTACTTGTACCTGTACTTGATAACGTGTTAGGCTGTTTTGTTCCAGCACGCACGATTATTAAAAATACTGTTTAAAAAGTGCACACACAGTGTAGAAAATACCAGCCACATGTACTTAGTGTATATAACTCATTGCTGGGTGGGCCTAAGGAGAGCCTGACAATGGCTGTGCTCTGAACCTGGGGCCCCGGTACCAGCTTGGTGTGCGGTCGACAAACCGCACGCGCGGTGTCTGTGAAATGCTTAAAAAGTGCAACGTGGCTAAACAAAGCTGAACTGTTTTGGTAAACTCCTAAAAAAAAAAAACACAGTTAAACTGGTGTCCTACCACTTCCTAAATATAGCCAGTAATGTTTTTAAGAATCCCCCCTGATATGTACATGTTTACGGTTTGGGGAGTGACATGGTCTCTGGGGCTGATGGCACGATCATTTAGCCTGGCTTCAGGATGAAAGGTTCCACCTTAAAAACGGATAGCCACAGTCGACGTAAGGCTACGCCACGTTTACGCAGACAGCCACGCTTGCGCTGGACTGACTTTCAGCAGGGCAGGCCTTAAGGTGGACCGAACCGGCCCGTTTAAAATGCAGTTGTATGGCAGTGAGCTGGGTAGCAGGATGGGCCCCATGATCTTTTATTTCAAGGTGCTCCGTCTGCCAAACGAGTCGGATTAGCTATCGGAATCACCTCTGGGTAACACAGGGCTCCATCTGAGGGGCAGTTGCACCGACCCTCAGCCCAGAGCTCTAACAGAAGAGCTGCTTAGCACCTGGGGCAAGCGCTCGGCATCCTGCCACCCTCAGGGCTGCCCTGCCCGAACACGCTCGCGTTCCTCCCTGCCCGAGCAGCCGGGCCGCTCCCTGACGTCGCCGAGGAAGGCCAGGGGAGGCAGGGCCTGCTGCAACAGGGGGCTCAGTGTCCGGCTCAGCGCCTTGTTCAGGAGGTTGGTCTTGGGCATGGCTTGCAGAGAGGGGAGCAGCTTGGAGAGGCTGGGAGGCTGGAGGGAATAAAGGCCAGCCATGCTGAAGGAAGCGGGGATGGAGCAGGGGCCCAGGGCAGCTGCCTTAGGGAAGCCCGATGGGGCGGAGGGGGGGGGGGGAGGAGGGCCGATCTCTCTGCAGATCGGGGGTTCCTGTCCGGCGTGTGGTCTTCATTGGCATTTTCCACGGGCTGTTGTGATTGGC
>JAODJW010000039.1:17371360-17396823 GCA_026777045.1 Hyperopisus bebe | reverse complement strand
CCCCCCCCCCCCCCCCCCCCCCCCCCCCCCCCCCAGGCCCTACCACCCACACACCACGGAAACACACACACCCAAAATGCAATACTTCCATGCACTGACTTTGCAGAGTTACGTAGCGTGCCCGTTAGCCGTGTCTAATGTGCGATGTATGTTATGTTTATGTTATCTTCTGTCTCCCCTTAAATTGCAGCTTCTCCCCAGGTTACCATAGGGTTATGTTCTGATGAACCTATTGTAAGGTGAAAATATCATACGGCGAAAATGTGTTTTACTACAGTACACCTAACCTAACAAACATCATAGCCTAGCCTATCTTAAACATGGCCAGAACACTGACATTAGCTGACAGCTAGGCAAAATCATTAACAAAAAGCCCTATTTTATGATAAAATGTTGGATCTCATAATTTATTGAATAAGGTACTGTGAAAAACATTTACCCATCATAAAATTTAAGTAACTCAGACCATCGTAAATCATCCCAAAAATTCAGGCTCAATCTGTACTGAACATGGCTGACATGAGGATAAACCTTTACTTCTTCCTGGACAGGCACCCAGGCAGGCAGCAGCCGGCATGGCAAACGGGGCCCACGCACCTCGAACGTGGGCCGGTCCCGCACCCGCTCCCAGCGCGGCCTCACGGGCAGCGTCTTCACCAGCGGGGCCATCCCCTGGGAGTACAGCCTGCTCTGCTTGTTCATGTTCATGACATTGATCTTGAGCAGCCTGCCTGGGGTGCCCCCCCGGACACTGAAGTAGAACCAGGACCTACAATGACATTCGATACGTTTATCAAGGAATATTTGGTACTTGTTAGATACTAATTTTATACTTTCATATAGTTTCAAGTTTAAGAAGCGTAAGTACAGGCAGTTCCTGGCTGACATACATAATCTGTTCCACAACCTTTTACGAACGTCAAATTTACCTTTCCTTACCATTTTGAAAACCTTACAGCAACAAGTACATACTAGTTATACATACTAAAGAACACATAAAATAAATGAAAAGGAAAAAATGTAAATTTACGTATGACATATGCCACCTTTTTTGTTAATGTTTTTGTAAACTCTGCGTTATATTATTTACATATGTTCAAATTTTAAGTTGGGTTTGTGTAAGTTGAGAATCGCCTGTATGTTTTATTATCGGACTAATGGAACGACAGACTTTCACTGAACTGCAGGACACATCTACCTGTTCCCATTTTCAAATTCTGTTTCTGCACAATCAGGTTTAGTCCAGACATTGAACTCGTAGTCCGGAAGGGGGGAAGGAAGCCCTCCAGACTCCCCCGTGATGCTGGGTCCCAATCCAGCATGTTCCCCCTCGGACTGACAGTGATCCACCCTCTCAACCTGGGCCAGGTTCCCAGAGTCAAACTTGGAGCTGAAAATAAGGTTTCCAAAGCGGAACTCCATGTCTGTGCTTCCTGCCCGGAGAATATCCTCAGGCTCATATCCTTTTCCTCACAAACAAGTCACCTCCTAGAAGGAATACAACATGGATGAGGTGCAGGAATTTCCTACATACAAGTTCCTATGTATTCCATGCATCTCACTGGCAGTGCTTAGGACAAGCTGCTCTGCTGAATTTAGAGTCACTACCCTGGCACATTTAAACATTTTTAATTCTACTTACTGAGGCAACAGGGAATTATTTCCTCATCCCAGTTCATTTTCTCGGGGAAGTGCATCTTTACCACTTAAACCTGTTATGGAAAAGCAGAAAGTTGAATAAGGACAGCATATGGAGGATACGTTTAAATATATGCGTTTTTATATCAAAAACATTGCACAGGTAGCTTGGCTATTTAGCGAGTGGAATTTTATCTGGGGAAACAGCGTTAAATTCTGAATGTTCTGCTTACTTTGCTGTGACTGTCCCAAGTGTCCCCATGTCTGTCACCTCCCCCATCCAGACCATGCGCATCGTCTCCATGCCCGCCTCCCCTCCAGTACAGACCATCCTCATGCTCTTCTCCCTCCCCGTCTCCAAGCCCGCCTCCCCTCCGGTACAGACAATCCCTTTGCTCTTCTCCCTCCCCGTCTCCATCGTCTCCACGCCCGCCTCCCCTCCGGTACAGACCATCCCCATGCTCTTCTCCCTCCCCGTCTCCATCGTCTCGATGCCCGCCTCCCCTCCGGTGCAGATCATCCCCATGCTCTTCTCCCTCCCCGTCTCCATCGTCTCCACGCCCATCTCCCTCCCCGGCCCGATCGTTTAGCGTCCGTTTTCCTGGACTTTTCCGTTCCGTTAATGATCGCTTGATCACTAAACAAACGGTTGCTTGCCGTTTGTTTAGTGAAACGAATCATAAACCATCAGTAACATAAAATACATTAGAAAGTGGAGCAGCAAGACGACATGAGGTTACGTGTTGTGTTTATCTTACAGCTTGATACATCTGTCACACCGAGGAGCGTTTAGACTACACAGAACCCCCCCGAAATTCACATTCACAGACTCCAGTCCCACACAACGCCCCACTGAATTCCGCTCAACAGTTTCGTCGAAAAACTGAAGCATAAAAATAATTAAACCAATTAAACACACAAAACACAGCACCCATCAGGAAAAGGATTCTCACCCGACGAAATGACAAACGCATCCAACTATTTCGGATCGCAGTATTTTAACACTACGAGGATTTATTAATTTCATTTAACATGTAACATTCAATAAAGCAGGTATTATTTTCGTTATAACCGAGCTGCCTCCGCTCTTCATCACCATCTTGCTCTTTAAACCCAAACAAACCCATAGAGCTGTCCGTCTCTGCGGAACCAAAGCAAACCGCGTCCCTATTGGCTACGACCAAACGACCATCGGCGGAGGAGTAACGAGGAAGGTGATTGGCTGAAGAGTGTACTGAAGCGACTTAATAATAAATGTAGTCAGGTGTGTTTAAATGTTAAATGCTCCATATTGAGATACTATTGGGTTTAAAGTTTTGTATTCCTAGTTTGTCACAGTCCTGCCACAGTTTATTTTGCTACAATTTTATGTTTATTATCACGCCATTGAAATACCTTAATTGAAGATTATTTATACGTTATGCTGTTCTTCATGCAATCAATTTTTATCAAGTGACTTTTCAAGGAAAGGTGTAAATATACCCAAGAAATTTCTACCGCGAAAGACAGCCATCTGCTTTCTCTGATAAAAACGAGTGTCTTTAGGAGTGAAGAGGGACACTTCACCGTTTCGGCCGGGTGAATTACTGCTCAATGATTTTAATTCTTTTAGAGGACACTGATGTGGAGAGGGATTCAATAGACCTATTTGCCTTAACGAAAAATATACTTTGGAGGATGCGGGCATCGATCCCGCTACCTCTCGCATGCTAAGCGAGCGCTCTACCATTTGAGCTAATCCCCCTTTGCTAACAAACCCCGCCCCCTCACACTGTATTGATTTTCGTTATAAGCTTAATTTCTTTATAAGCGTCATTTTGGTCTGTCAGTGAGTGTTTGTATCTGTGGCTACTAAATAGATAATAATGCATATAAAATACGTAAAATACATACTTTGTGATTAAACAACGTAAAAAGATGAGTCCTTCGAGCCGGAATCGAACCAGCGACCTAAGGATGTCAACGACATGTTCCTCTACAGTCCTCCGCTCTACCAACTGAGCTATCGAAGGCTCCCGCTTCCACCCTTCAACTGTCCCCTTTTTACTGGTTCTAAGGGTTTGTTTGTTATATTTAATGGTACGTTATATTAAGGATCTGTCACCCATAAATTGTCTAATCGGTGATTGTTAAACATGTGATTGTCACAACGCTATCAGCGATCTATGTCAAGACAGGTTTTCTTTCAAATTCATACTCATAATTAAGTAATAACATCCAAGAAGGAGTGCTATTGCACTCCAATACTGTATATCATGGCTGTGATCCCTTCGTAGGATATATTGGAGAACATATTGGAGTGCCTTTGTACAACAGTTCATCTAGTAGCATTTAAAAGTTAACATTAATGAGCCACAACAGATATATGCTCGATTATTTATTTAAACATTTATGGGCCTCCGCAAAAAAAAAAAAAAATAGTTCCCACCAGCCAACTGTTGACTGGTACCAAGCAATGCAGACACTCTTTTTTAACTTTTATTGTAATGTAAAATAAATGACACATCATCAAAATGTCCAGTATAAATGACTGTTCCTGGTATGATTATGCTTTTTCCACAAATGAGTATTACACTAAAAATAGTTGCATTTATTTCTTGAACTCTGTACAAATAACTGCTATACTGGGATGTTGACCGTTGCAGTTCAGGTGTTTGTGATGGGCACAGCAACAGATTGTACCAGTGAATGCTTCCCGACCTGACCTGAATGGCTAGGTGCTTGATTTTATACACCTGTGACAATGGGTCTGAACAAAACACCTAATTTCAATGATTAAGGGGTTGATTCCAGTATGTCAGTACCATAGACGTACAGCACATTAAAATTGCTGTACTTTCACACAGTACATTATACTTGAGAATAACTATGTTATTGGTTTATGCAATTACTAAATTGTACTTTTAATAGTTTTTTAGGCTATACCATATAGCAGGGGTAACCAATCTTATCCGTAAAGGGCCGGTGTGTATGCGGGTTTTCGCTGCAAATCCCTAATTAGATTACTTATAGGGGACTGATTGGTTGAAGAGTACTCATAGCTGGGTTTGAACAACTGACCTAGAGGTTATCCCAAAAACCTAAATACACCCCTGCCCTATAGCCTTGGTGGGTAGTAGGCTAAACCATCTAGGCTTTTGTAGGTGTACTGTATGATGTTCTCATGCCAAAATCGCCTAGATGCAGCTCATAACACACCTGTGCCATGTGACGCCCAACTGTATCAATTCTGATGAAACTACACTGTACATACTTTACTTCTAAGATGTGTATTTACCATATCATTCTGGCTTTTAGTATATGTGTTGTTTTATATGATTTGGTAGGTTATTTCTGTCTGAAAACACTCAAAAAAATGTTCCCATATAATTCATGGTAATTGATTCTTCATTTTAAGCCATTTCAGCTTACTAAAGTTTTCATAAGAACGTTCTACTTTCGGATAGCGGGAGGAATCTGTACTCTTAATGACACAGGTGAAATGCTTTGCTGCAGTTTACCAATGATTCTCTAAGCAATTCTAACCATTTCAAATAACACATTCAGTAGGATCCCAGTGTAATTATCAGGACCCATCTTGGACACTAGAGGTAGCATGTGGGTATCAGTTAGCAGTAGAAGGGCTGAAAAGTCTTTATTTATAAACATTTCACATATACAAATTCAAACGATTTCATCTTAAGAGAATTTCCCCAGGTACAAACATTTACCTCCTGTCATCAGATGATACCTTGCCTTTCATCAAAGCTAGGATTTTACGGACCTGCCTCAAAGCCCTGTCAAACCCATCGTACGTCGTCTGTGAGTGAGACCGGGATCTATGTGAGATTGCTGTTGTTCTAAAGGATGCTCAAAGTGCTCTAAGCAAGGACTGGGGATGCAAACCTAAATCAATTATACTGCACAGAGGTAGGAAACCATTTCTTAACGCCCCATGAAAGGAAACACAATGTCCGATTTATACAATATAGTCCACAGCAGCAGTAGTGATCTATAATCCAGTGCTTTAAATTGTTGGGCAAAAAAAATATTCAAATTTAGTATAACCTTAGTAACCAGCTTCAGAAAAATAGGGTAATTTCCTTCATAGTCACAGGTCAAGTCAACAATTAACCTTGAAGTGTCTTGATTTTTACCACAGGACACTCGTATGATGGGTCCAGCTGGTTCCCATTTGGCAGTTTAATAACACTGAGTTAGGAAACCTGAATACCTATATAAAAAAACAAAAACAAAAAACTGTGCACCTAAAAGTGATGACAGTACGTAGAAAATAAATGATACAATTACATGCAATTGACCAAAAAAAAAAAAATCTGCTCTGGTATCCCAAAGTCCTCACTTGAGCATTGCTAAAAAGACCAGGTGGTTTTGCTCCTTGGAAATGCAGCCTCAGAAGTTGGTCCTGTGCACTTATTATAATCTGGACATGAGTTCGACAGCCCGGTTTTTAATCGCAAACGCAGTATCTTGCAGGTAAGTCCAGGTGGAATTGGTGAAGTTTATCACATGATTTTGAACACACTGTAATGATGCTTCACCACTGCAATGAGAAAAAGGGGTAATTATGACAGATACAGTGACCAGATGCAGTGAAGACAAACCAATCAAACTAGCATGTAAACACTGGGAAATTAAAGAAAACATCTGAAAATTATTCTCAAGATGAAAACATACAAAGCTGTTATTATATCCGCCATGTAATGCAGGCAGCAAAACGGTATGTACTTACTTGCAAGAGTCTACAAACTTCTGCCAGCAATGTTCGAGTGCTGCTTTGAGATGTATCATGGATGGAAGGATGTAGTTCACATGGAGGAAGAGCAGAAGTTCTTTCAGATACTCAATAAACTGGAAAACACCTTCTGGGATGTTGGCGTTGAGCTGTAAGAGGGAATGATAAGATGACCATGCGAGCCTGAGAATCAGTGTACCATTCTCCAATGTGCCAGTGAGCGGTTCCATTTACCCATTCAACAAAGTGTGGGCCATTCTCCCTGAACCACAGGACTAAGTCTGAACAGAACTCTGTGACGAAGACGGCAGCGGTCCTGGACTTCTCCCAGGCCACATGCAAGATGGGTCCCACAGCAGCAATGGCCTCCGAATAGTATAACGGAGCGTTTGTCTCGATCCAACTGTAACGAGATGGCGACTGCTGGTGTAACTCAGCCACGGTCTTAGCAGGTCAGACAGGATATCTGCTGCCTAACTGTTTATTTTTTCCCCAAAATGAGATGTAGAGTGCCAGCCAACATAGCATTCAGAAGGTGATACCAAACTCACAGCAACTGGCTAAGCTGAACATGTTCAGATGGACCCTAGTGCTACATTTCACACACGTGTTGAATCTCCAGGTGACAGACTTTGGTGTAACCACCACAGAACAAACCTGAAGCCCGTCTGGAGGGAGTGAGCCGTGCGGGTCCATGCCTGCTGACAGAGCGGCGACACCCCCGAGCTCTGCAGGTATCTTGCTGTGGTGGACGCTGCAGATTAAACACAGCATCATGTTAGAAGGGAGCACTGCAGTCAGGCATTTTCAAAGACGACAGTGTGTCCAACTGCAGCACAGAACTGAACTGCTGTGAGGACCTCATAATGCCTGACTTTACAAAACCCACTCAAACACCCAGAACCATGGCAGTAAATTTATGCCTACCTTTAAACGACCCATGTGACCTGATGTCATGGACCATGAAGCCTGTCGTGAAAACCAGGATGGCGAGAATCAGTCGCCACCAGGGGAAGTGCCGGCCTCGCATCTTCTGCTGCAGGCCCTGAGCACGGAAAGAGATGAGGCTCAGGTCAGGAGGATGAACATCGCCATGGAAACACCCAATACAACACAGGGACGGGGGCACTCACACTGCATAGTGTGTTACACTCCGTGATCTCCTGGGAGCGCCCACAGTTCCTCATCTCCTCATTGGTCGCCTTGAAGGACTGAATCGTTTCCTGCAAGTGTCTGCGGAGCTTTAAAAACAAACAAAAAAAAAAAGCAAAATAAATGTACATTACTACAAAGTTGACTGTAATTACACACACAGGGCAGATTTGTATGAAGTACAGACTTACATTTTGTGATAAACTGCCCCATGACTGAGATAAACTGTTTAACAGCAGGCTGTAGACAGAGAAAAAGCCTCCAGTCAGTGGTGTTCATGCAGAATTAAGACGACAAACCCCTTAAAGTGACAAAGGGACACAGCTAAACTCTCATTATGGAGCGAGTGCCTACACAGCCCCTTCGTGCGCATTATCGACCATCCTAAGCGCCATGACACGCGTGGCTAACCACATCCAGACCCGGGCCTCACCCCGACTGCGGCAGGTGTTTCGGGTACAGCTGCCTCCAGACGGCCAGGCTCTGCGGGTCCAGGGACAGGCACTCCGTCATGCTGCCGAGGAGCTGGGGATGAGAGCGGACACATGAGGGCCCACCGCCGCCACCCCGCCGAGGACCACCACCCCCCCCCGGAAGGAGCGGCATGCCTCCAACACGCTGACATTTTGGTAAAATATTATATTAAATTGCATTTTGCTTAATCCGAATTTCATTCTTCTTACTTTGTGCAATACTGTACTATGCTGACAAGATTTACAGAGATTACCAGAAATAGACTGTTTCTCAACCCAGTCCTCAGGGACCCCCAGAAGGTCTACATTTTTGCTCCCTCCCAACTGTCAGGGAAATAGGAGACAGCAAAGACATGGACCGTCTGGAGGCCCTGAGGACTGGTTTCAGAAGCACTGCTTTAAGAAAGGTGTAGCATGCTAATTAACACAACACAACAGCATGGTGGCTCACAGTTTTTCTGACTGTCAGGCCATTTTAGATGCATTTTAGATGCCTTCCAGTTAAACTTTTTATCACTATAGGATTTACATTTGTATTTTCGATGTAAAGGAAGTTTGCAATAATTTCACTAAGTTTGTGATCGTGAACTCAATATGCAGCAGTGCAACATGCATCAGCCATAAGGCCCAACTGCATTTAGATTTAGATGCAGAACCCGACACCCACCTCTCTTTTCATGTCGTCAGGGCAGTGTGGCGTGGCTCTGGACAGGAATGAGGGGAAGTATGTGTGCAGCGTGTTCTCTGGTTTGGCGCCGAACGCCAATACTTTGAGCCGGGGGTAGAGGCGACGCAACTGCTCCTGCAGGCTGGTACACCGGCAAGGAGTCAGCCTCTTCATGCGGGGGAACACACACACACACACACACACACACACACACACAGCCCAGGGTGCGAGGCGCGGCATAAACAGCTTACCTGGGAGACAGTGCGTTTTTGGGCATGAAGGCAAAATCTAGCAGAGGGAAGAACTCCTTTGGCCCCAGGATCCCGAAGCCTTTGCTCAAGTTGGCATGTAACCTGGAACAGATGGCAGGTAGACATTTCACAGCAGGCCTGGTAAACATGGAGTGCATGTGGGCCCTTGTCTGAAGCACACCAACGTACAGCCGTGGCCATCCGGGCAGCTTCAATCTGTGCCCCGCTAAGCACACGCAAGGCAGCGAATGGGAAGCATGCTAATGCTCGTGGTAAAGTGGAGATGCACTCACATGAGGAGCCTTTCCAGATACGCGATGGCGTAGGACGACAGGGCCTTCACGCCTAGGACCGGCAGCATGACGCCCAGCCACACTGAAAGACGGGAATGACATCTCTGACACAGCAAGGGCCCGGGCCAAGCGGCCTTATGAAATTAAACCACAGGGTGACTTGCGCTAATTGTGCATTTCAACACTGGTTTTGCAAAAGTCAGCAGGACCTAACAGCACCCTGACGGTGACACAGGCTGAGGGCTGACTCATCAGCGTCTGGGATCGAGGAACAGAGGGCAGCACGGCCAGCTGGGAATTAGGAGGCACCCTTTGGCCTGGAGGTACCGACGGCCATTAGATGAAGAGAAGCTGGTGATGGACTGCACTGACCATACAAAGACACTGAATATAACCACTGACCCAAAAATGCACAGGCAGGCCGAAAGCATAGGACCGTCCTACCTGTGTGACCCACAATAAAATCTGTGCTATCACAGAGCTAGATACTGTTTCACTGTCTGTTAGCTACAATCAGATAGGATTCAAGGGCACAGCTGAAAGGGTGTTTTCTGTGATTTGCTAGATCTGATCTTGGTGCTGCTGTGTATATTACTACACACACCATAAACACCAGGACTACTGGACAAACTAGCTGTGACCACAGCTGGCTCAGCCCTTCCCAGACTTTCACAAAGCGCTGGCTCACCCCTGAGTCCCTGGCTGAGGTCCGTAAAGCCCGCCTGGCCCAGGGCCCACATGATGGTCAGGCACTTCATGGGTCGGTTCTGCTGAGACCTGAGCAGCTCCAAGTGCTGCAGAGTGCAAGGAAAGCATTCGGTAAGGTTCCTGTTAATGGGTGGGTGCTTTGACACAGCACTGCAGCTAAAAGCATGTATTTCACAGTGTATTTCAGGTTCAGAGAGCACAGTGCCTCACTCTCAGAGACACTCCTGCTCATCTGCTTGATGCACCCACCTCTGCCAGGTTCATCGTGGCTATTTTGGGTTTGTCCATCATTATGGCTTGGATGCAGATCCTGTAACCATGCAGGGGTTCACCTGCCAAAGAACAAACAGGTGTGGTGATGCTGACAGCCAGGATCCCGCGACAGCATTTGTACGATTCCCCTCCCCAGGTACACTACACCATACATCTAAGTTCTGAAAATGCACCACCCACCAGCGGCAAAAAAAAAAGTTCACCTGAGGGTTTGTCCAACTCTCGCAGCATCGTGTAAATGCAGTGATCAAAGAAATCCTGCAGCGAGTCAGAACAGCGCCCCAGCAGCCTCTTAATCACGCCCTTCAGCTCCTTGGAAACCAGGCAGTATGGGTAATCTGTCCAAGACAGCCGATTGGATTGTGAGAGCCCACTCGAAGAGGACGACGACATGCTGAGAACATCCTCTTCACAGCTGTCACTGCACGTCATAAGGCTGAAACGTACACTAAAGCTGGGACACTGTATTGTGCATCAATTTTTTTATATCAACCCACGGAAGCTTGGAGACTTTAAAATAACTGTCAATCACCAACCCTGCACCAGCCATTGCGTGTATGTACTTTAAAGCCACATATTAGCTCTCAGTGAGCAGCAGGAATAGCATCAACAACTGGGTGAAGAACATATATGCTTCAGCTTTAACAAGAGTCCATGCCAATGCAGCCTCACCTCTATATTCACAATGCAGATCAGTACTGAAAGCAAAAAATCTACAAAGAACCAACTTATTCTTCCGCTAAACAATCAAGAGTGATCAGGAGACACAGGGTGGTATCATCATGCTCTGGGGCAACATGAGCAACATCTCAGAACTGGGCTTTTTAAGCATGCAAATGTCACAGCAAGTGAACCCAACACCCACACTCACATTCAGTGCTCAGGCCAACACAGCCGCTATAGTGAGGCTGCCTACAGAAACATTGTTAGAGAACGAGAGAGAGACAATGTAGCACACTGACTGACCATAAGAGTGGTTACTCAGAGTGGGCTCCACCTCAGGGGCCTGCAGTTTGAAGTTGAGGTATCCAGCCAGGTCCTTCACCCAGACAGAGGGGTTTTCAGGAAAGAGAGTCTCACTCTTCTCCAGCTGCCGTTGGAGCTCCGGAACGTCAAACTGCGACACACACACACAGTCAGATGAGCATTTCAGAATGCAAGTAGAAAAAGAGAGAAGATTTCCGCAGAGTGAAAAGAGAATCAGCAAACCGACTCACTGCTTTCAAAGCTTCCTCGAGGGATTTAAAGTGGTCTGGCTTCTGCACGGCCCCATTTGCGTGAGACTTTTTTGAGTGCTTCCCGGCACCCTGCTTCTTCTGCTGCTGCTCGGGAGACGGCGCTGGAGGGACCTGCTCCTTGTTCTTCTTCTTTGTCCCCATCTTCTCGAAACCCTCGTAGATGGTTTCAGACATCTTCAGTGGAGCTGTGTTAGATTTCAAAGAATAAAAGGCGTCAGGCTTGTATGAAGATCAGGAAGCAGCCTGGACTCGTGCAGACGCAAACACAGTGCTCGTTTGGGGCTGACTGTTTGGCACTGCTCTGTCGCTTTATCTTCAAAACCCGCTACCCACAATCTTGGACTGATACTGATCTAGTTCTGAAGCAACATCGGGAAGCATTGAAAGCAAGCATTATAAAGGTCATAGCAGAAAGGGGTGGAATAGCATTCTGTGCCCAGCAGAACACACATGACTTAACTGCCAGCAGCACCATTTTTGGGGTATTAGGGCACCAGGGAAACCTGAATTCTACTTGCATCTAGGAACACATCCATGGTGCCTAGCCACGTAAACTCGGGAGATCATTGTGTCATAACAGCCTACTGTAAACTTAAAATGTAAAATTAAATTAAACTTTATGAATGAGACGGTGTGTTGCATGGGAAACAGCAGGAGTGATTCCAGAGCAGCCAGCTTTGAACTGACCTTTGCGATGCGTTAACTAACCACCTCGACAATATCTGCGTGCAAATAAAAAAAAAAACGACTAGATACAGAACCAAGAAGAGGGTCAAAAGCGAGACGAGCCTTTCCGAAGCTGCCCTAGAACCGCAGACGACGAGACAAACCGACTTGGGATACGACCCGGTGACCGTATTCTCGCCTCGGAGAGGGGCCACACTGCCGGCCGAGCGACAACCTGCGACTAAACAGCCACCGACGACGGGCGGCCAACATGCCCCTGATAGCCGTTAGCCCGGCAGCTAGCTACAGCTGGTTGTTTGTCAGAAACCTCTAACTAGGAATCGACCTCGCCGTGGCTCTGACATCATGTTCAGCAAGTTACAACGCGGTTTGTTCGAGCGCTTCAGATGATGGTTCGGATAATAATCTGAAGCTGGATAAGTATACAAAGCGTTAAACCAGTCGGTTAGCCGTCCAAATACGTAGCTGTTATGTTGCACATAAAACTCAGAAGCTATAACACTATTATTATTATTATTATTATTATAATTATTATTATACAACTATAAGAAAGATTGGTAGAAGAGCCTCAGCCCCAGCCCCAGCCCCAGCCCCAGCCGCCACCGAGCGCTTAGCCGCTAGCCGACATCAGGGGACTCACGCGCCGGGTCGATCCTCGGCATATTAGACTCGCCGAGCGCTTTCCTCCCACCCGATTTCTTGTCAGGTTGACTCTTTCCCGCTGCGCTGTTGTTGTGCTTCTTGTTCTTCTTCACCACCTCCCATTTACCGACTGAAGCCATTTTTCCAGGATTTAAAGGCGGCTAAGCTTCTGAAGGGCTCGTGGAACTGGATCTATTAGCAGTACGGGGCTAAGCTAACACAGCAAGATAGAAAAGAAGGCTACGTCTGTTAAAGCGGACGCTGCCACGTCTCCCAAGCGCCGTGATGTCATCGAGGCGCGCCGCCAGCTGATTCCGTATGTTTGAAGGGTTACGGCTTTATCTTTCTCCGACGGCCTGATTTACTACGCAGCTTTGGGATACTACAGGACATTTTTACTTTTACATTTTGGGTTTCGATGAAGGGTTTAATTATTTGAGTATATTCTGGCCGGTAATATCAGTGTGTATAGATAGATTTATAATATACTTATATACCAGAAGTTTTTGTTTAGAGTAAGAATCAGAGAGCAGGGTCAGCCACTCCCTGGAGCAATTGGGGTTAAAGGCCTTGCTCAAGGGGCCAGCAGTCAAATCCCTCTGCTAGCCACAGGATTTGAACCAGTGACCTATGGATTAGAGGTACAGCCCTAACTAACAGAAGTACACACCAGCCCAATCCTTGTCTGTAGTTCAGCTGTTTCAGTCTCACATCTTTGGATTATCTTTTTATTTATACAATGCAGAACTGTGTCCGTTTAGTAGCTCTACACAACCAAGTGCACTGGGTAAATTAACCATAGGCGTGTCTGAAGATGTTAAGTGATGTTTCTGTGAATTCCCTTCCATATTCCCTGTTTTATATTTTGGTAGCACATTGTGTAGTTGTGATGTCTCAGACTTCCAGTATTGGGGATTCAAATACTACATCATCTTTCTGTGTGCATGTGTAGAGCTTGCATGTTCTCCCCATGCCTTGTGAGTCTCCTTCCAAGAGTTCAAAGTCACACGCGTTAGTGATTCTAAACTGCCGGAAGTCTGTGCATGTGACATGTGAGGGACTGGAATCCCATCCAAAATGTACCCTAACCTTTCAAGTTTCTTATTGTCACATGTTTTCGGGTAACACAGTGAAATTTAAAAGGCTAAGTTGCAGGTGGGGGGGACAGGATGGACAGCAATGCAATAATAGACTGCATTATAAATATAGAAAGACATGATAAAACGGGGTGACGTGGCACTGGGATGCAGTGGTTGTGGGATGGTTAGCCAGGTCAGGTACACGTCGCTGGTTGTTCAGCAACCTCATGACATACGTAAAGGCTAGCTGTTTAATTTAGAATTGAGTTTAACGTTTCATTTGTTTTTAATGCAACTCATGGCACAAGTCACCAGTACATCTCAGTGTCTTAGACCAGCCAATCCCTGTTCATTCCTTGGGCATGGTTGAAATCAAAGGGTGACTGTGCCTTTGCCATTTTGCTGCACCCAGGTTATGGGATGGCTACCACTGCATCTGAGATTATCCCCAAACATCAATACTTTTAAATATTGTTTAAAAACATACTTTTACTCTCTGGCCTTTGGTTGTGTTTTATCTTAATTTTATGTTATTTTCTGTGCCACGTTGTCCAGTGTCTCTGCTTTTATTATGTATTTTGATTATTATTGTATTATTTTTATATACAGGACTTGGGAAGGTTAGATTGATTCGTGACGTGGACACCCAGGAACCTTAGTTCCATTTATGAACAGATACCCTATGCTGCCTGGGACAGCTGCAGGTGGCCAAAGTAGCTGGTTAAAAGATGGATGTTTCGTATTTTGAAAGAGCACCTGACAATGAGCCCATAAACCCATGACCACTGTTTACATTGTTTATACTGTCTAAACTGTCGGTACATTCCTCAGGTCTCTTGCACATTGCGCTTATAGCATTCAAATTTTATTTGTTTCTTATACTTATCTTATATTTTTACGTTCTTGTCTTGTGTCTCTGTGTGACTGTTTATGTAACATGAGCAATTTCCTCCAGGATCAATAAAGTTTTTCTGATTCTTATATTGCATGGCACAATCACTTTGACCATGTCATATATGTATAGATTTACAGCTGAATATATTTCATAATTTTTTATTATCTTTATATTTTACTCTCTTATTATGCACAGCTGTTTGGAGTGACCATTGTGTAAGTGATGAATAAACCTCTTGAATCTTGACACTGTTTTCCCCTGAATACAAATGATTAAGTTTACACACACTCCTGAATGTGATATGTGCTCTGCTATAATCAGGGGCTTCCTGAAAGGAAAATCTGTATGAGCCAGGATTGGATCACTTACAAGGTCAGTTACACAGTTCTATACAATCAGATAAGCCAATGCACCAAAATGCAGATTCCAACCAAAACAGCACAGTCACATAACCAAGAGACATGGTTTTTTTTTATAGGCAACACTGACATTCAAAAGCACAAGGATTTTGGAGTCGGTGGCTGGTTCTCACACAAGTTTATTTATATTGTATAACTCAAAATAGATGCATGGTCACATAAAATCAGTCAGACAGCTGATGTGAGAATGGTAACATGCCTAAGGAACTGTGCAATTGGTTCCTACAACCAGCAGGGGGTGTGCATGCTCTGCAACTGTCCATGCATCACTTTTTATTGCACTAAAGCAGGGGTGTCAAACTCCATTCCTGGGGGGCAGGAGCCCAGTGTAGCTTAGTTCTTTCCCTGTTCCACCACAAATGATTTGGCTGTTTGGTAATTAGCACAAGGAGTTGAATCAGGTGTGTTAAATGAGGGGAAACCCAAAAATATGCAGGGCTCTGGCCCCCCAGGACTTGAGTCTGACACCCCTGCACTAAAGCCTCTGAGTCCAGCTTCTCATTTCAACTTAGAACCTGTGTGGTTATTAATAGGTATATTTTTAACAATTCAAAAAAGGAAAATAAAAATAGCAGCTAAAATCTTAGTGTTATAAAGTCAGCTACACAAGCAATCTTATTGTTTTAAGGTTTTAATGTAGGGTTCCCCAACTCCGGTCCTGGACGGTCAATCTGCTACACAGTTTGTAGATTTCCTTGCTCAAACACACATATTAAACCTGGCAACTAGCTGAATAAGGTATGTTTGAGCAGGGAAATCTGCAAATTGTGTTGCACGACTGGCCTTAAATGACCGCAATTGAAGAACCCTGTTTTAGTAATTTGTTGCACAGTTATGATTTAGAAGCTTCTCAGTATCTGACTCTCCTCGCCTTGCCTTTAAAATAAACAAACTTCATAGCTACTTTGCTGCAGTTCTGGGTCTACAGTGAAAATTAGGTGTCAATAATGAACACCATTTTCCAAACTTCACATTTATCATCAGTAAATAATAATAAAGCTCTGTCTGTGGACCAAATTCCCATATATATTCCAACAATTCTATATATAAATAGTTATAAAAATATATGACTGTCTTTGTTCTATTTTATCTGCAAGCTCTATCTTGATATGCAGGAAAAAACCTGACATTTCAAAACCAATCAGCATCTTTCGTCACTGTTGTCAACATCAGTGAATTAAGTGCATTGTTTCATTTTTCGAAATCAAGTCATACCAACGAAAGCAACAATCCTCACTCTAACTTTCAAACAAACATCAGCCCTTTAACCGAGTCATCAGTCTCCAGTGCTATTTTATCATAAGTTATTTTTCAGGTATTCATCTTAAAATAGTACTGAAAGGATCTGGGAAGGCATTTAAAAACCACTGCAATGTACATTTTGGTGCAGAGAAGCTGTGTTGTTATGCAACGTTATGGACACTGTTACTTTGAGGGGGGACAAAGTGTTAGGGTACTGGGATAACTGGGACAGATTACAGGAATCAGGGAGAGGTCTACAAAACCAGGCAAGATAGTGGCTGCTGTCCACGATCGACAGCTTCGAAAGTGACCTGACCGCAGCAGCACCTCAGTAAGACTGCCGGTCATTCGATCCCGCGCCACGCTGAAGTGGCTGGGAAAGGATATTAATATTACTCTCTGACTGCATGGGTTGGGGGGGGCGGGAGTTGGTCCGGTAGGCTGGTGAACACCAGGATCAGAGTGTGGCGGCTGTAGAGACCTAGGGAAGTGAGAGAGTCAGAAGATAAGAGCAGAGACGACACAAGGTGACCGAGAGGTAGGGGGAGGCAAACAGAAAGCATACAGGATAAGGAGAAGCATTTAGTATTCATTATGGTCCTCGTGTGACTGTTCATCAATGTCCTCATCTTCAGGTACAACAAAGCCATCCTGAAACAGAGGAAAATTCATTCAAGCAGTTAGGTATAACCAGCCTGAAGAAAACATCTGTAGCTGTACATGGTGATGTTAGACTGTCGAATTCAGCTCCTTCCCAGAACAGCCAGCACTTGGGATTTGCCTCAAAGTGATTTATTGCAAGGATGAAGATGAAAGGTAATGATCACACAAGGAAGACAAACAGGGTGTCATTCTCAGACCAAACTGGAGGGGCAGTCATTCAGCCAGTTAGACAGTCAGTCAGAGAGACAGGCAGACATGGTTTATTAATCCCTGGAGGTGCAGTTTCACCCACGAAGATAACATTTTCAGTGACTGGGGGCCTCATATGTGTTGCTTTAAACTCCTGTTTTCATCAGCACAGTAAATGGGGGGAGTGGACATCTCAGGAAGGGGAATCATGTGACTAAGTCAATCCATTCACGCTCCCTCCACCCACCATGTTCCCCATCCCATCAGCTCACTCTCCGTCCACCCGCCATGTTTCCCGTCCTATCAGCTCACTCTCTATCCACCCGCCATGCTCCCCATCCCATCAGATCACTCTTCCTCCACCCACTATTCTCCCCAACCTATCAGCTCACACTTCCTCCACCCACTATGCTCCCCATCCTATCAGCTCACACTTCCCCCAGCCACCCTCCTCCCCATCCTATCCTGTCAGACTCTTAGCACCCTGCTGCTTTTGTTTGTCCCTGTCTGAGTCAGCTCTGCTGTGCTGATCCTATGCCTGCCCTGTGTCATGTGCTTCTGCCTGTTGCTGATATATTTAGAACAGTGTGTAACTAAGCGCATGACCTTGGCTGCAGTAACATTGCAGAGGAGATCTCCTGATTCAAGTAGGATACAGACTGCAAAATAATTCACCTGCTGCTTTGAGAACTGCTTATCCAAAATGAGATGATGTATGTTACAGAGGTTCAAATCACCTCAACAATGGCTAAATGTGACCACAATCATTATGATACTACAGATAAATATGGAATAATATGATTAATATAGATAATGTATGTGAACAGAGTAGGCACTGCGCGTTCCTGACTATAGGCTATCTGGACAGATTGGAAAGACCTAAATGAAAGCAGGCAGGCACCTCTGTTGCATAGAGGATTTCCATAATCCTGCCCAGGATGGGATTATTTTCGCTCTCATTCTCCTGGCAGATGAGCTCAATGTCACGGAGTTTGCTGAAGTAGAAATCCCTCTCCTTCTCCAGTCCGTTCACTGTAAGTCTGAGGTCCATTAGCTGAGGGAAGACAGAAGGGCCATGTCAGCCTATGCCCCGTTGCTCCAGATAATTGGGGAGAGGAGGTCCGAATCTGGCCACCATGGAGAGACGTACCTGCTGATTGAGCTCTGCAATCTGGGCTTCGGACTCACTGCCACCATTACGTGCCGTGGCTGTGTTCTTCCTCGTGCCAAGGGATGAAGTGTTGTTGAGGGCCCGTGGGGGGCCGGGCATCGTTTTAGGCACCGTGGGGGACGTCCTGTGTGGCACTGCATGATGACATCACATAAGTTATTTGCAGCTGAGGTCTGAGTCCTGTCACTGGTCAAACATCCAGATACATGAACATGCTGCAGAAACAGATCAGTCCAAGTCAACCCAGTATGGCATGAGGAGGCAAATCAGATCACGGGGCCTTTCAGTTTGATGTATAAGGAGAAGCACATACAGTAGGCTGAAGGATGTGTATGTTTATAATGCCCAAGTGGTGAATTACTTAGATTTGGAAATGAAAGCCAAAAACTGTGCCAACATTGTTTTTGTTAAGTTTAGGACCAATGTTGACTTAAGACTGCAAAGACCTGGAACACACATGAACTGTCTGTCAGGATAAGAATATGCATGCATTAGGATAACTAATCACATTCTACAAAAATAGGTTAACCTGAGGGTAATTTCAGTTTCTGAAATAGCGGAGAGATAAATTATGTGGACAGTGAGAGATTTGACATGCAAGGCAAAGAACAGGTGAAAGAGAGAATCAAAGACAGAGTTAAGGAAAGGGTCAAAGAATATGGCAATGGATAATTCAAGGGTGTAATAAAGAATTGATCAAAGAATGGAACAACAAGTGGGTCAGAAAGTGTCAAAGTATCACATACCGGATCAAACTGTGCATCAGAGTTGATCAATACAAGGATCAAATAGAGGGTTAAAGAGAGATTCCAGGAATGAGTCAAAGAGAGCTGATGAAAGAGGAGGTCTCAGAGTGGATCAAAGACAGGGTTAAAGAGAGTCAAAGAGATGGTCAAAGAATGTAGCAAAGAGCAGGTCAAAGAGAAGGTCAAGGAATTTATTAAAGAGAGGGTTAAAGCGTTTATCATAGAGTGGGTCAAATAGCAGGTCAAACAGAGGGTCACCCCACCCTGGCAGGCACAGCACACCCTGTAGCATTCTCAGCAGGGGCCAGAAACAGTGTGTTACCTGAGGGGCCACTAGCTTTCTTGGGTTTGTAGGAAACCCTGGGTTTGTGTTCACCTGGATTGGAGGGTGGGGCCACATCCTGGCCCTGTCTGGTCAGCACGGGGTCGTACTCTTTCCCATCATAATTTGCATCAAAGAATTTCTTGAACCACTGCAGAAACTCAAAATTGTCCTGGAACCTGCCCTTCACTAACCTTTCTACAGGAATGACCTGAAGGAAGGAAAGGGAATATTATCATCTAATCAAGGACTTAAGGAACACATCTCAAAGGGTCATCCTTATGTAAATAAAGAACATGCAAGTCCAATTTCAGCCTCCGAAAAGACTTTATTGGATTACATTGTAATGGAAGCCTCTGAAGTAAAATATATTCAACCCAAAACAAATTCACCCTGATTTTCTGATCTCATTGTCATCACCCAGTTTAGATCACAAGAAAGGTGAGGAACCATATGGAAATTTGCAGGTGCGTTCCACACATTTTTTGCTTAAGAAAGTGTTAATTTGTGCAAATACATGTCATTATAAACAAGAGGAGCAATGTGAAATTTGGCGTTTGTATTTCTGCAGCTTTGATCTGTCCTTCTAACTAATAGGCAGTACAGGTTTCCCTGCTACCCGAAAGTAGAGCATTTCTATGAAACCCTTCATAAGACAAAATGGCATAAAGCCATGAAATAATAACCAGCAATTTATACCAAATAACACATAAACCCTAAAATAACATACATGATAGCAGGAATTCAGTAATAAATACCCAGCCTACATAAGGCACAAACAATGTCTGTACAGCGTATTTTCACTTACCAGAATCAATACAATCATGTATCGCTTAAGGACAGGGATACATTACGAGAAATGCATTGAGGTGATTTCGCTGTTGTGAGAATATCACAACAAACTAAGATGGTATTGCTTACTACACATCTAAGCTACATGGAAAAGCCTAAATAACGATAAAAAGTATGGTATATTATTTAATGCATAAACCAGTAATACTGTTACATAAAGTAACATTTATTAACATTATCAAGTATTCTGTGCTGTACATAATTGTATGTGCTATACTTTTATACAACCGGCAATGCAGTAGGTTTGTTTACACCAGCATCACCACAAACAGTAATGCTTTGCACTATGATGTTACAATAGCTAAGACATCACTAGGTGAATTTTTCAGCTCCATTATAATCTTATGGGACAACCGTTGTATATGTGGTTTGTTGTTGGGCAAAACATCGTTATGCGGCACATGACTGTATATCAGTCATTGACTCGCTGATGAACAAATGCTAAACACTATTTTCAATCATCTCCCTTTTTTTGTAAAAATCCTCTAGGGATTTCTTTCAGTTAACGAAAACAGGTGCTAATGTAGGTCTTTTGCAAAAGCGAAATGGCATAACAAACATTCATAAAGCAGGGGATACCTGTACTTGTATCAAGGCAGACAAACTGAATAAAGTACTCACTTAAGTACTCACTTAAGTACTCACTTAAGTACTCACTTAAGTACTCACTTTGTCAACATTCATTTTCTTGAAGGCTGTCTGAAGGACTTTGAAGTTGTGGATAAATTCATGCTCTAGCCTGGCTTGGAACTTGACCCTCTTAAGGAGAACACAGCCAGGAAACAGCATATCCATAAACTGGCAGTAAGCGGCTCCTGGGGACACATGCAGATGGCATTCAGGAGCTTTTACTCATCTCACAAACGAATCCCATCACCATTCATATACTGAACCATAGATGGTTCACAGTGAAACTTAATGACAGGCGGACCTGAACACAGATGGGTCACAGTGAAACTTAATGACAGGAGGACCTGAACACAGATGGGTCACAGTGAAACTTAATGACAGGCGGACCTGAACACAGATGGGTCACAGTGAACCTTAACGACAGGCCGATCTGAACACAGATGGGTCATTGTGAAACTTAATAGGCTGATGAGTCACACAGATCAGTACGTAATGATAGGCAGACCTGAGCACAAATGGGCCACAGAGATGCATAATGACAGGCTGACCTGAACACAGCTGCTCCACCTTTGTGTAGGTGAGGTGCAGGGAGTCGTTGACCCATGCCAGCATGTCATGTCGACTGAGGTTCTCTATTGTCACCGACGTTGAATAGACATTCACAGCCATGCTCCAGCTGAAACAGACACATTAGAGCGAATGTACAGACAGTCAAAGAGAGACTAGGACTCTCCGTATGTTCTGTGTTTACCATTAGATAAAGGAATGACTAAGCAAACTGTTTGTGGAAAGCAATGCCCAGAGTAATGAGATCACTGTTGTCCGGGGAGTAATACCAGCAACAGCAAAAGTCACAAAACAGACAGCAGTGAAGACTATCAATGAATAAACATAACAAGCATCACAATTTATAAACTGCATTAAAAGCATAGGAGCAAGTTTGTGTCTGGGATTTATATTTCAGCATAGTCTATGTTCTTTCATTCATTTATTCAGCTGATGGTTGTTCAAAGTGACATGCAAGTGAAGAAGATTTAGGGTCAGAGCACAGGGTCAGCTGGCATCTAGCATCCCTGGAACAGCTGTGGTTAAGGGCTCGCTGAAGGCCCCAGTGAGGTTTACTGTGCCGGCTGGAGGACTCCAGGCAACTCCAAGCTCATTTACTGTGTCTGCTTTTGTTTGTCATAATTTGCAACGAACTATGGATCTGAGAGGAGACCTGATGAACTGTAATCTGTGGAAATCTGTGTCAGGTTAATCAACTGTTGTTTCTCCCAGCAGCCAGGGGGCGCCAAAGTAGAAAAGGCAAGTGAGAGTTCAGAAGTAAGCTCCTTGTTTATTCTTGACGTTGACTCTTGAGAGGTAGCTTGAGAGGCAGTCAGGAAAGGGTTCATGTATTTAAATGCAGGAAGGCCATATAGGAGGAAGATATAACTTACCTAAAGACTAGGCTTTCATCATCCAACCACCGATAACGAATCATAATTAGCCAGGTTAGCTGCCATAAGTCCTGTGATACATGAGCATCAGCTCGCTAGGTCATATTAAGGGACCGGATGGGAAAAGAAGGACAAATTTCTAGGGCACGTTTTAAGGAGCCTTTGAAATGGGACAGCCTTGTCATGTCACTGTGAAACATTCGGTCTTCAAATGCAGCGTTAGAAGGATGCAGCCCCTGACATGGGATACAGCTACAGACATGCTATTAAGGCAGACCAACGGGAGGAGGTCTATAAAGGTGGGGGTTGTGCCCTGACACACCAATAATGCAGACCAAGGGGAAGAGGCTCTGCGCTGGCCAATCAAAGCATGACAAAGGTGGGTCTCCACATTAACACACCAATAATGCAGACCAAGTCAGAAGCCTCTGCTCCGGCCAACCAATAAGCCAGACCAAGGAGAGGAGTCTCTGCTAGGATACACCAGTGCAGTAGGACAGTGAGGCTCTCAATAAGAACCAACATGATGTGCAGACAGACGCTGAGCACCTCTCCACAGGCACAACCAGTGTCTTGAATGGTCACTAAACAACAGTGCAAAAGCTCAGGAAGGTCATGGGCCATGTGACAGTCCATGGTAACCTGAGAGCTGGATAAACGTAACCATGTTCACGTTCCCAGCATGGCACAAACCCCACTATAAACCAAAGTTTCTTCATGCATGACAGGGATTGAAGAGCAGCCCATTCTGGAGGTGCTGTTAATGTTTCAGCATGCTCAGACCTGACCAGGGCTCAGCTACACAGCGAAAACACTGTCCGGCCTCAGACCCCAGAGCACAAACACACAGGAAATACACTACTCTTATATATACATCTACAATGAACTCCCACTGAGTGAATATCTCATTCTGAAAAGCGAGATGCTTTTATCCAAAGCAACACAAATTTCTTCATAAAGCTCAGCCACTGGAGCAAATGGGGGTTAGGGTCCGATCATAGGCCCAGGGTCCTAACCCACTGAGACCGATCACAGATCCCTTAGGCTGTCTGAAGACAGTGTCAGTCATGGTTGAACTGAACACTGTTTAACCAGAGTGTTAAGGCCCTTATATACCTAAACACAAAGCTAAATAATGGACACTGGAATACGTAAAGCCCTAAACACTATCTCGCTCTCTCTCACAAAAATGTCAAGGTTCAATCCCTCAGCTAACCCATAGTTACATTTACATTTATATTATTTTGCAGATGCTTTTGTGCAAGGTGATGTGCAAGTGAGGCAAGAAAATGCAAATCAGTTGAGATATTCAGGGTCTTTGGGTGGTTTACATGCATTGACATTGATTGGCTTAGTCTGATCTACACGAGAAGGCAGGACGTTCCTTAATAAAATATAATGGAGACCAATGTTGGAGTGGGGGCGGGGGGGAGCTCAGTGTGCCTGAACACCTGCCCCTTTTGCCTTAACGATACTCAGCTGGAGAAAGGGTGGTGCGTTGTGTAGGAAAATCGTTTGCCTCTCCGTCCTGATCTGGGGCCACTCAGACCCCATGCCCCCTCACTGCATATACGTGGGAAGTAGCCTGCCTGCCCCTCTGACCCCCCTCCCACACCCCAGGACATGGCATTTTAGGGAATTCTGGGTTGCAGGATCCTGTTGTGGCTGGTTATGAGACTGGAAGGTTCAGAAAGGGAACAGGGTGGGTGACACACGGAAAAGCGAAGGTAAGTATGATGCAACAGCGGAAGAGAGACAACAGCAGATTAAAGATGCTTCAAATGGACAGCAAGCCACCAGCAGGTGACGTCTGACACTGGTCTGACCCATCAGCCGGTTTAAGATTGGGGCTCACTCCCATCCCTGAATGACCAGTATGAGTCCCACAGAACCAGTAGCACTTCGGTCCTTCTTTCCTGGAAGCCTGCCCTCCCCTCATCCAGCTGACTGGAACGCAAACTCAGTCTCTCCATCCTAAAATCTCCCGGGACAAAGAAAATACGCAAGGAAAGAATCCGACGGATGGGCCCTTTCTGACCAGGCCGCAGTGTCAATGCTGTGTCAGAAATCCACATCACGTCTCACTCATTCCTAACTGGACTGTGTTCTTTGTGATGTTTTCACTTAATTTTTCATTTAGTAGATGCTTCAATCTACACAATCGCACATTTTTAAGAAAGTAGGGTCAGGCAGTTCCTGGAGTGATTTGGGGAAGGCCGGGTCATATAAATGGTATAAATGTCATTTAATAATTAAACAGTTTGAAAAAGGCTTTGATAAACTTTCAATAAGGAACACTGCTAGCAATTCCAACCAATCATATGGCAGTATTTTAAGAACGGCAGCCTAAACCCAACATACCCACAGTGAGGCTGATTGAGTTAGCGGAGCACAACTCGTGTGCTGTTTTTGTAGCACACGAGTCCCGGCAGAAACGAGTGCAGCCTCAGAGGTAGATTTGGTGTCTGTGTAAAAAGCGACAGCTCAGCTGCCAAAACCACTTTTCGAATAGGAGGTGTTGTGGATACGGTAGAAGGGCAGCAGTGGCGTGGCAGTACCTTGGCAAGGTCAAGCAGGCAACATGCTGGTGGTGGGTACTGTACTCTGCTGAAAGCTTGCGGTAAATAAAACTGAAAATACTGCAAACTTAGTTTGCTGCCGTACAACATACAGGACGCCACAGCCTACATTCACAGAGCAGCAATTAGGGTTTCCACCCTCAATCTGTAGACATACAGGACAAAGTGCATCACGTATTGCTTCAAAATTTGACAGAGTATTTTATTTTTCAAGACCTGACAGGTGGCATCATGACAATTCCTGACAGGAAATCGCGATCAAAATGAAACCTTTACCACAGACATTGTATTTAGAAACCTATATCAGAGTTTCCCAATCTGTTCCTCGGGGACCTGCAGACAGTTTTTGCTCCCACAAAGCAAAAATGTGGACCGTCTGGCATGGAGCTGGAAGGGAGCAAAAACGTGGACCGTCTATGAGTTCCAAAGGACCTGTTGTGAATCATTGTCCTACATTGTTATTTGCCAATTGTGAAGGGA
>JAODJW010000039.1:17360872-17371260 GCA_026777045.1 Hyperopisus bebe | reverse complement strand
TCGAGAGCCACCAACGCATCGGCAGCCGGGGGCCCCATCCACCGGCAGGGAGTGTGGCGGGGGGCAATAGAGCCTGACGAGAGACCCAGCACCCTAACCCTCTCAGCCGCATCTGCCTTAAGTCAGAAATGGCCATCAGTGCCTTCAGAAGATCGGTGCCCGGTACTGCTGCCTATCTAACAGTGTTGCTGGAATGTGCCTTCAAACCGACCGCAACTGCTCTCCTACTAGCAAGCCTTGGAAAATGCACACAGCATTGTCACACCATTCAACCCGCCTGCTGCCTCTGCTGTAACAGATAATAACACAGCATTTACATCTGAATAAACACCACAGAGAAGATTTGCAGCTGCAGAGTGGCAGGGTCTATCTACAGCCTGACACCGCCGTTAATCCTCCCGCCGTCAGACGCATTTTCAGCACTGTGACAGACACCATGCATTCTCCGACCTCTGTGGTAATCTGGCTGTGACACTAAGCCCCTTTTAATCCTTTTTGTAAACAAATGCACATTCTGTGTGCTCACCGTACATCTACTGCACAGCTGATGCTAATCTTGTAATGCTAGTAATACAATATGCTCACGTCAAATATAACTGAAGTCTGGCAACCCAACAGCAAAGCACAAAACAAAAAGAGCGCAATTCGTCGCCTCGGACTCTCTCTGATCTACGGGATGCGTTTCCCTGTTTTCCGGACAGAAGTCAGACTGCCTTCCGCGGGATGGAATTTAAACAGTTTGAGGGCATGGAGCGTAGGAGCCTTCCACCACCCGAGCTAACAGGACGGCAGAAATGCCCCATCTGTGTGGAGACATGGGGTAGTGGTGGAATGTTCAGGTTCAGAAAGTACAAATCCAAAAGTTTTTGTTTCAACCACCCAGTTGAGTATAAAAAGTCACAGTCACAGAGAACTGAACTGGTGGGTTGAAACTACAACTTGGTCAGGATTGATACTTTCGGGAGCTGAACTTGTCACCTCTGGCTGTAACATTCGTTCATCTGTCCGTGACAGTACTTTGCTGAAGCACATCTGCACACTGATGCCACGCGAGAAACACCCTTTCGAAGATGCCCATATAGCAGCCTATGTTACAGGAATCTTACGGCTATCATCCCAATTTAACAAAGTATAAACGCTAAGCATACAGAGCGGATCAGAGCCAAAAGACGTAAACTGATTTATAAAGGTGAAAGTGCAACCATATTGACAAACCAAGCTGACAAAGTGAATGAAGACCGAAGGGGTCAAAGGTTTACAATGAACCAGTGCATCAGTCAACCCTACAGATAAGAACGACGGTCAGAGCTGGATGCCACACGGGAATGGGCTAGCTGGTTAGCAGAACATGCTGCTTCAGCGTCTCCTAAATAAGGAATGCATTTATGTCATATTTAGTGTAGTGATTGTTTGTGGCCAACAGGGGGCCTCATACAAATGCATGGTTTGAGTGGCGGTAAACACCCTTGCTGCCTAGAGGAAAGCCAGCGATGCCAGCTGTCGTGAGGCATTATCTCTCAGGTTTTATGGCGAGGGGGAGGATCGTAGGCCTGCTGGTTAATCCCAAAACAGGCTCATTCCCACAGGCAGGTACAATACTGGTCAATGATTAGCAGCAGGCTGCACTCAGCACCCAGCAAGGCCAGGTGACTCAGAACAAAGCTTTGCTGAAGACATATCAGAAATCTGCCAGTATCAGTATACAGTGACTGACAGATTCCTGTAGCCAAACTCCAAAGGAATCCATCTGTTTTGTATCCAGTGCAGCTGGTGGTGTCATGCGACTCCCATTGTCCTTCGAGAAATACAAGGCTTACAAAGGTATTGACCTGGTTCCTTCTGGGCCTGGCACAAGCACACAGGGACGCCCAGCGCCTACAGGATTAAGAAAGCTAGGAGACCCAACACGGACCCTTCTGTCTGCCACTGGAGTTTGGCCTTCTCCTCCAATGTTTTGTTTTGGGAAACCATGGTCAGCCAATCCCTGGAGCAACTGGGGGTTAAGGGCCTCGCTCAGGGGCCCAATAGCAAAATCCCACGGAGATTTGAACCAGCAACCTTCCAGTCACAAGCACAGCACCCCCTAACCTGTTAAGCCACACACCACCCCAAATATTCCTCCTTCGCACCAGATTCAAACCAGCGACCTAAGGATGACTTTCCTCTATAGTCCTCTGCTCTACCAACTGAACTACCAAAGGACATATATTTAAGCTATCAAATGATATCTCAGATCTAAGGCATAAGGCTGCTGAACAAGCAGGTGAAATGCTAATCTGTACAATGGAAGCACACAAACACGACCCAGCACAAGCTGATAGAGAGTCGGACAGTGGCCAGGCAGGCAATGAGCAGAGGGATCGACCTCCTTTACAAGTAGACCCATTTGAGCCACTTAGCTTGCACAATAATTACATCTAGGTTTGTGCTACACAATACACATCTCACACACAACCTCAGCTGACTGTACAGGTCATGAAATGCATGAGGAAACCCCAGCGACCCACCTTCAACCTTGTCCTGGCGCGCTGTAAAATTCTTGTTCCTCTGAGGCAAAGCCACGACTGATTCCTAGAAAAAGGACACCCAGATTCAGGTAAGAACCTATTTGACTCACCAAAAACCTTAAAATAATTCTTTAGGCTGTTCTTGGGAGAGGACTTTCTAGATTGTTCTCTCCGTTTCCAAACATGATTACAATCCAAATGCCAAACAAAACAAGTGTTCTTCTCAGAGTTCAGGTCATGAACTGTAATCAGAAACACCCTACCGATTACACAAGGCAGCCTGTTTTAGCATTTCCAAGGAGAGACTTACATTGGTGGCATGATGATGATTATGGCATGAAAGCATGACCAAGGACCAGGACCTTTGGAGAAAACCTGCCCTCACAGAAGGCTCATTTTCAGTGGCAATCGCATAATGTGCAAAGGGTTTGGGAAAGCAGGGCAGAGTACTTGACAAACAAAACTAAAGCATACTCTGGGTGGTACAGTGGGTGGCATTGTGGGGCAAAAAGAAAAATGATTGGTTCACAGAGATAACCAATCAGACTGTAGAGTAGGTTGGGCCAAGCAACTAGAGGAGGCAGGGCCAAATAATCAGATGTCTTAGTCCCACCTCCTCTATTTGCTTGGACCAACCTCTTCTACAATCCAATTGGTTATCTCTCTGAACCAATCATTTTTTGTTCTGCCCTCAGAACATTTTTGTGTAAGTAAAACTCCTATGAGCAATTCTTACTCATAACCTAGTGTGTGTGGATTCTCTCTGTGTCTGGCTTCCCACCTAGGGTGTTTCTTAAGTGTCCTGGGACAGACTGTAGACTCACAAAGCCCACCATACTGGCCACACAGAACCACATTTCCTTTCTACTCACAGAGTGGATCAGCTCTGGATTCCAGTCAGCAGCTTGCCCTTTTCACCCAAGCCCACCACTTAGATCAAGTGCACCTTGGCCAGAAATGAAGTGGCTCAAATGTTTGATGGAAACGTTTAATAAAAGGCAGAAACTGAAGCCTGGCAGTTAAGGATGTGGAATAATAGCCTGAGAGTTAATGAGGGCCTGCTGTAAAATATCAGAGCACAGAGAAATAGTGTGTATTCAGTCTAAGGCGTCCTCAGTGCAGGCGCTGCGTTACTTTCTGCTGGCTTACTTCCATGGTTGTTTCTAAACGGGAACATTAAGCTTGTTGCCCTCTGAGCTGCTTATGTCAGTCCCACACCCAGTGGTATGCATCCTTTTTAGAGGCGGAACATTTCCTGTAAAATTAAAGGAAACCACTGTTTAAGAAAGGGGAGTCCTTGCTACTGTTTAGAAACAGCCAAGCATTATTACGAGCATCAACCTCCACGATCGAGCAGTGCTTTTCACAGGAATCTTACCATATGGTAAAAGCACACTGCACCTAGCCTGCTCATGGAGTGACTTACACTGAGAAAAGTACACTGCACCTAGCCTGCTCATGGAATGACTTACACTGAGAAAAGTACACTGCACCTAGCCTGCTCATGGAATGACTTACACTGAGAAAAGTACACTGCACCTAGCCTGCTCATGGAATGACTTACACTGAGAAAAGTACACCATGCTCTTCCTGGTAACAGACAAAACTACAGTGATAAAAACACACTATTGTCAGCCTGCTTGCTGACAGAAACATACTGATAAAAGTACACTACACTGAGCCTGCTCAAAAAGCAACTTACACCTATAAAAGTACATATCTTACCTGCTGAAAGACCAAATCACACTAAGTACACTACACCTTGTCTGCCCCCAGACCAAATTACAGTGATGAGTACACTATGTACTCAACGTGCTCACAGACCAAATCACACTGATACAAGTGCACTATACTCCTCCTGCTCACTCACTGACTTACACTGAGTCCTTATTTTCAGCAGTGCTGATATCGGTGCACTTCCTTGTCCGGGCTGTGTCCTGTACTGCACTGCACTGTACTCTGTACTGTATCCTGTAACAGGCTCCTCTTGCCAACCCAGCTCTGCATTTTGCAAACCCTGAGTGTGAATTGGTGAGCGCTTGACATACCATCACATGAGCTGCACCATAAGATGTCCTGATCTATTCCATCCCAGCAGCACAGACGCTGTAAAAAGCCCTGCAGAGTGAAGTTACAGCCGTGTTACCTTGGCCAGTGTGTCACTGGCCTGGACTGGCACAGGGAAGCCCTCAGTGAAGCATAGGCACAGCCGGCGCCCCTGCTGACGCAGCGGATCGGCCGACCCAGAACGGAGACACGTGGCCCAAATCAGTGCGGCGAATATGCAACACTGTCACACAGCGTCTGTGGGGATTGAGCTGAATCAGCTGGCTGGGGCTTCTGTGTGGCACTAAATACCCTCCATGCCCAGGCTGGGTAGGCCGACAGACAGCTGATTAGGGAGAGGCCGGTTTCCTGTAGCACCGTGCCCCAGTCCCGACGGGACATTAACTTAACAGATCTGCAACGGCATCAGTGGTGGTATATCGATGCAGAAATTTTGACCAATACTGATAATTGATATAGTTGTGTGTAATATTACCGATACATATGTCAGATACCAACAACCCCCTCTGAACCACTTCCCTCCTGTGGCCTGACAGACACATTGAACCGAATGCAAGGTCCTGATTTTTAATGAACCAATATGCTAACCGGCAACTCATGCATCTCAAGTAGTCAGTTGCCTTAACAGTGAGCACTAAGACCCTGGTCCACCTCTGGACCCCGGCACGCCTGCCCTTGACCACCCCATGATGGCTTCACCTCCGGCCTGCGTCTTCTACTCAGCAGCGGCCTCTCTGAAGGGAGATGAGACCGCGGAGGACGAGAGTGAGGGACTGGCAGCGAAACGTCTCGGCATGCTGGGATACTGAGCCGGTCTGTGAGTCACCCAACAGAACAAGGGGGGAGAGACCCTCCCGACAGCATGAAGCTTCAAGTCATGGACGGAAAATATGTAGCACCAAAAAAAAAAAACAGATCCCAGGTAAAGATCCACCGCCCTCCTGTTTAAACTTCCTTCTTCCTTATTCATTTCAGTCATGAGGCAAAATAATTTAAAATGCTACTGACTCATCAATTGGCCAATTAAGATCTATATTCAATCAACCCAGATTATACAATTTATACATGAACACAATGAACTTAAACATACAAAGAAATGCCTTATTTTTATCTGCTGAACTGTCGATTTCTGAAGGTAGATGAAATCATGGTGTATTGAACGAGGACAGATAAGCAAATAAGTATTTAGGACCTATTTGCATAGTCACACAGATAACCTTGATATGAAACTACCTTAGGCTACCTGCCCAGAGACATGATATCCCGCTTGTATCAGTACCGGATTGCTGTAATGTCATCTATAACATAACTTATTTACATAATACGACTGTAGGGAAAGAGGAGAAGGGGGCGTCATGGTTAGAGACACAGCCGCCTAAGCTGAAAACTGTTGGTTCAAGTCCCACGAGAGAAAGTGATGCTGCAGTTCTATGCTGGAGGACTCGGTTACTGCTCTGCGGAAATATCCGTGATCGCAAGAGCATACGAGCTAACCAGCTATAGCAGAGCAAGCGAGTAAATAGACCACGTAAGTCGATGGTGTAATCAGTAACGGAGCAGAGGGTGGAAGAGTCAGGTACGTTGGTAATGTACTCATTTATAAATATATGAAAACGCGTAAATTATAAATCGATGTCAAAACAACGCATCGGGACGGCGGCTGTGCCCCAAACAGGAAAGGTAATGTAAATGCAATGTAAATGCAATGCAATGAGAATGCAATGAGCCTGGCCTCCTCTACAGGCTTCCGGGAGAAATGTCACACAAGCGGCCCGCGGTGTCTCTCCCTCCTCCGTGTCCGTACCGCTCCGTCACAGGGGCAAGACGTTTTCATCCGTGCTACTCACCGCGTCCCAGAAGAGACCCCCTGCCTCAGTCCAGCAGCCGCCGCTCCGAACCCGACTGTCGCCGACGCGCGTCCAGGAGAGTGCATGTGCGAGCTGCGCAGGTGCCCCTACGATAAGGGTAGGCAAGAACGCGCTCGGCACTCTTCGTGCGTGTTCACGCGCTGCGCGCACACGACGCGCAGCTTCACTCTGCTCTCGCTTTAGGGTTAAACGCAGGGAGCCTTCGGCTCTCATCCTCACTAGGGCGAAATATTATTTGTTATGTTTCTGTGATAGTTCTTTAATATTTAATCAGTCTGCACACGAATAACTAGGTCTACATATTATATTGTACGAAGGTTTATTTTTTATTTCATGCTTCATTTAATTTTTATATCATCGTCCTGCAACAACCATTAAAATCACCAAGTATTTTTTTCTGATGGGCCGCTTAATTTGAAATTATTCTATTGATTTGTCGCTATTTTGATGTTAAAACATGTGCCACGGATGCAGTTTATGTAAACTGTAATAAAGACATTAAGGTTGTTTCTAGGTTATACTTGAACTGGTGTGTCCTGGTGAATTGTACCTACGGCAGTGTTCAGGACATAATAATAAAGCAATTTTAAAATAAGGATGGAAAGATGAAGGGCTTTTGAGAATTCGGTGGTTTATTTCACACTCATTCGGTGATAAGAAACAAACCAGTACGTAAAGTTCACCTTTCAACACAAGTCTCTACAGATACATACAATCACAAACCTTTTCACAAAGTGCCTTTTTGAAAAAATAACTACAAAAATAAAACAAACTGCGGCAATTAAAAATGTTCTTTTAAAAATCTTCCAGCACCAGTTGAAACACTGTTTATGCCCGTGCACATTTTCTTGCTGTGCATTGTGGTGACAGTGAAAGGGCATCAGAGGAACCTCTACTGAACTCCCCCCCCCCCCCCCCAAAGCAGCGTGGAGGCGTTACGAGATGACGTCAGACAAAAAGCATGACGTAAGCCTCCGAATGAGATCGTGTGAATAGGAGGCGAAGCTGCTTCCACCTCAAACAGAGGCATTCCCAGTCCTTTTGATCATATACACCTTTATTGATACTCACAAGTCATAACAAAGGCTTAAAGCACTTTAAATAACACGTTATGGATAAACTGGGAATACGTGAAGAGGATCTTTTCAGGTGACATGTGACCAGGCTCTGGCTAAAAGCCATTTCTCTTTAAAATGTTAACGTTCAGTAATGCGGTGATCATGCTCCCTGGCTTGCCTACGCTGTTCCCGCCCCTCCCCCGGAGCCCTCTCTGTTGTCATGCCGTTCATGCAGGTCTCATAATAACATGCTGTCAGCTTTGGAAAACAGAACAAGGTGTGGGTTACACATCCACCTTCCCCCACTAACTGCAGAACAGATCCTGGTAACAGACCAGTCACCCCCATTAAAAAAAAATAATAATAATAATAAATAGGCCTGTCATGTGACCAGAGATGTTGTAGTACTGGAACATTCTGGTGGCAGTTTGAATCCTAACACTTAAGCACCTAGATCACAGACTGCATAAAACACAGACCCCATCCAATGGAATATAGTTTCTGTGTGCGTGTGTGTGAGGTGAAGGATCTGGAAACGCACTGTGATTCACTGCTAACATCACTTAAAACTGTTTAAAGGATTCGGGTCACTGCATCTGTATTGCTCTACTTTTTCGGAAAAGATATGTGATCATATCGAGGACATAAAGTAGTGCTGGATAGCTGTGTAGCTGCATTTTTGCCTGTGCCTGCTACACCTCCAGCGTAGGGCGACAACTAAATGCCCTCGGTGATTTGCCACATCCTTTTTCAAGGTGTCCGTCGAGATCGGCATGTAGTGGAGGCAGTATTACGCTGTGTGACAAACCTGAGACGTAACTCAAAAGCAAGATAATGAAATACTCAACAGAACATCGGCAAACATCGCTTTTACAGTCAACAGAAAGCAAAAGCATTGTTTTCCATGACCCAAACCGAGACAATCAAACAGTCACCAATCAACTGAAGATGGGCAAGTCACATCCAAGGATGTACAAAGCAAGACAGATGGCTGTCCAAGGAAGGTGTCACCCCAGCCACATGACCTGCTTCGGGAACTCCCAACAGAGGGGAAAAATGGGAGCGTGCTGTCTGTAAACATGGCTGCTGATCCTGCCTAAGACCACATGCCGTACAGCGTATATGGACCAATTTGTGTTTTCTCCAAAGTCAGATAACAGACTAAGTCTTGGTGACAAGTACAGAATGGACCTGCTAAAATTATATAGAAAAATGTATTGAAGCCTTTGGATTTTGTTTCTCTTGGGCTTCAAAAAATTAACACAATATTTAGTTCGGGTGCCTCAGCAGACTGTAAAAACATAGCGAGTCCAATGGTTAGGGGTGTGCAGTATAACTACAGGACATCATATTAAAGAACGGCAACGTGCAACTCAACAGGAAGCTGGATGCTCACATCAAAGCAAGGGGGCTTGAGAGGCTTCATTAGAGGATCCAGGTTCCTTGGCTGAAACTCCTTACAGATGACAGATAAATAAGTCGGAGGGTTTACTTTTTCATATGTACCCAAGAAGACACCATAACAGAAATCACATCGCATCATGACTACCCTACATCTAGACATATCTATGCATTTTGTCTGTTCCTAGTATGGATAAATTACCCCAGTCAACACCAAACCAACAAAAACTGTACTGGTTTTATCATTCACATATGCTCAGCGTCCATGAAAAAGTCGAATTTCATAACGAGCCTTTTCTCTAAGACCACATTGGTGGGTAAAATGTAAAATTCATTGTAAAACCTTCTCAGGAAATGGTGCAATTTTCTTTCCTTCATAAAATGTGTTTCAGAGATTATAGCATTTTTCAAAACAAAATCAGTGCAGTTTTTTCTGGTTGGACATTAATTTACTGAAGACTGATGTGTTTGTGTTGTATCATAGTAGCACTGTACTGAACTCCAAGTCTTGCGCTTGGTCCCCCACTGTGGTTGTTTCCGTGGTTACCAGATGCCACTGGACCGGCCACCGGGGGGAGCCAGAATCCTGGCTGAAGACCTCTTTGGAACGTGATCATCCACCTGGGACCCTGATAGGTGATAAACAGACACACAAAATGCTTTTATAAATTATTGGTATATTAATAAAAACTAAAATTCTAATGTAAACCAAGCCTCTTAGAAATTTATTTAAATCCAAATACTTATTTTAAATGTTTTACTTCCAAGTTGGGCAAATTTACTGATATCCCATTGATTTCCTGACATTTTAATATGTTTAGAAACTGATGCTCTTCTTGGATATGAATTCAGCTGCAATCCCATGCTTTACACGTTAAACGTGCTGAATGTAACATTCCTCCCCCAAGCCTTAAATATTTGTGCTCAGCCCTGCATCCCAGCCCTTGCCATGAGGAGCTTCAGACATGTGTGTCCCACGTGTGTTCCAGGTGTTTACCAGACAGACTGAAGCTGGACTCGTGTAGGTCCCTCATGCCCCCATGTCGGGTACAGGGTCGGGTGGGGGTGTCGCCGTCTGGGGCTCCTGTCTCCTTTTTCCCAGAGTTATGCACTATGGCAACATCGCCGGTATAGGGAGCTCGGTCCACAGCTTTCAGGGCCTGACACTGTGAAGTCACACACACACACACACACACACACAGTCACATGTCACCTTCATACCCTCAGGACAACTAGGGCAGCATCCAGAGGACAGAGAATACTGTCATGTCAAAGAACATCTGTTATTAAAATATAATGGATAAACTGTAGACTGTGTATATTTAATTTGTGAATGAGGTTCTCTGTTAAAATATTAGAAGAGCTGAAATTTTAAATGTCACATTAAAATGAAGAGCGTTCCAGTATCATATATGTAAGGAATAATTGACGACGGGCCGTTGAATTATTAGAAAATAATGCACACCCGAGGTGGTGATGCGGCCACG
>JAODJW010000039.1:17332193-17360772 GCA_026777045.1 Hyperopisus bebe | reverse complement strand
TTATCTGAAAATAATTGCACACCTCAGAACGTTCGTCAGCCAATCAGATTCAAGCATTCAACGGTCCCGTAGTATAAAAATATATATGTGTGTGTGTGTGTGTGTGTGATCAAAAGAGAGGAAAGGTTTACATGAAGATGGCATGAATATTCAGTTACCATTAAAGATTCATCCAGCCATTCACGGCTCTGACCCTCAGAGAGATTACACATTATGGTAACGGGATTTCTCTACCTTTTCCCGCTGGATCATCTTCTTGTAGAGGAAGTCGGGGAAAGTCCTGAGGGGGTAGAATTTCCCGGAGCCCTCGGCACACATGAAGACGCCATTCTCACACACCACTCTGCCACGGCTGATGGTGACCAGGGGCACGCCATGACAGCGCAAGCTCTCGTACAAGTTGAAGTCACCCCCCTGCTGCTGAGTGCTCACAGAGATAGTCCTGGTCAAACACACACACACACACACACACACAGGTTTACAAAACTGTTTTGTTTTAGGAAACTACGTGAGTACAGGCAGCTCTTGACTTATGTAAAACCAACTTGAGTAAATCCAGACTAAAATACATCTGAGATACACAGCTTACAGAAGGATTAACACAGTATGACAACATATATATGACATAAGTAAGTTTACACTTTATCTTTTCTTTATCTATTCTTATGTTTTCTTTAGTACATATTGCTAATATATTTTTGGCTGATGTGTTATTTGCTATAAGGTCTCCTGAATGAAATGGGAAGGTATATCTGACATACATAAAATTTGACTTGCATAAGGCTTTGTGAAACGAATAACCGACGTCAGTCGAGAACTCCCTGTATGATTTTAGCTGCACTTTGTAATACAACAGCGATGTTCACTATGTGTATAGCACATTATTCCATAAACTCCAGAGAGCTTCTAAAGGTAGGTCAGACCTGGTTGCATCAGGGTCCCAGACGACTACGTCAGCATCAGCTCCTGGGATAATTCTGCCCTTCCTGGGGTATAAGTTGTAGATCTTGGCAGCATTAGAGCTTGTCACAGCCACAAAGCGGTTCTCATCCATCTTGCCTCCGACCTGGTGGAGATCGGACAGAGATATTGAAGGCCCAGCTACATCAGAGCACTCCTGGACCAGCCCTTACCCCCCTCACTCACCACACCCCGCTCCCAGACCACACTCATCCGATCCTGCACCCCGGGCACGCCGTGTGGGATCTTAGTGAAGTCCTCTTTGCCCATAGCCTTCTGCTTGGTGGTGAAGGGACGGTGGTCTGAGGCCACGACGTTCAGAGTATCACTAGGGACACGAGCATGGCCACAGTTACACAGCCTCACAGAAAGTCATAAAGAATCACAGTCGCAATCATTAGCTGTCAAGCAGAAATCACACCCAGTCATAAACATTCAAACAGAAATCACACTCTATAAACATTCAAAAAGAAAACATACTCAATCATAAACTTTCACTCAAATCACACACAATCATAAACATTCAAACAGAAATCACACTCATTCATAAACATTCAAACAGAAATCACACTGAATTGTACACATTCACACTGTAACAGATTATCATAGTCAAACAGAAAAAACAGTCAATTGTAAACTTGCAGTACCCTATTAGAAACCATCACCTGTCATGCCTGCACTTGCATATGTTATTGCTTAGATAGTCTGTCTATTTATAGTTAACAGTCTAACTATCTTTATACATTGATTACTTTTCTATATAATGTACTTTTGTTTTGGTTTACTTCTTGTATATATTGTTTACCTCATATATGTGATTGTATCCACTTGGGAGGTCACTAACACAATAACAGTAAATTGATCCTTTGAATCTAAATCGACTGCATCACATAGGCAACACATATGAATCAAACACAGTCATATCACAACCAACCTGCAGAAAAATGACACACCAATTCACACTGAAATCATGAAACACTTACACAGTCAAAGCAGAACACGTTCAAAACGGCTGACATTTTAATTCTCTGCAATTCAGCCTTTGGCATCGGCTGACAGAAGGGTGTAAGACACAGCCCGACCTCTAGGGGGCACTTACTTTCCCAGCAGACCCATCAGGTAGTTTGGCGTGTTGGGGTCCAGGCGCAGCGGGGGCACAGTGACATAGGCAGCAGCATGTGACCAGTCCTGGTGGTAGTAGTGCAGTCCGTTGAGGACCGCATGGGCCGTGGTCGTCTCTGCGTGGACCACCTTACCTGTGCAAAGGTACACCTGGCTCAGCAGGGACCCTCAGGTATTACGCAATCTCGAGGTATGGAGCGAGGGAGGAGGAGAAGAAGAGACAGAAAAGAGAGAGAGAGACCAGCAGAGAGGAAAGAAGATTATGACATAGACTGAGAAAGATAAGCAAAAAGACAGACTTACAGAAACGGATAAACAGAGAGGGAGGAAAAATGAGAGAGAAAAAGAGAGATACAAAAATAGAGAGAGGAAGGAAAAATGAGTAACAGAATGATAAGGCAGAGAAAATTATACAGCGAGAGATAGAAAAAAGAAAAAGACAAAGAGAGAGACAAAAAGATCAAGTGACAGAGAAGAGTGTCAGAAACAGTGAAATAGAGAGATAGAGAGACAGAGAGGGTGACCGAGCGAGAGGGATACAGACAGAGGGTGACAGAGTGAGAGGGGGACAGTCAGAGGGTGACAGATTGAGAGGGGACAGACAGAGGGTGACAGAGTGAGAGGGTGACAGAGTGAGAGGGGGACAGACAGAGGGTGACAGAGCGAGAGGGGACAGACAGAGGGTGACAGAGCGAGAGGGGGACAGACAGAGGGTGACAAGGCTCACCCTGCATCTTGGCTGTGGCCACAACATCCCCCGCTGACATACTGGACACATTGACCAGGTAGATGGGGCAGTGAGCCTGGAAGAGGTAGTTATTGCTGGTCAGACACACAGTCCACACACCCTTCTGGACAGACACACAGACACACGCACACACAGCACGCGACTCACTCTGTTGGCAATGGTGATGGCTCGGTGCGTAGCCTCCGCCTCCAGCTGTAGGTGGAAATTAAAGAGCACAGTGATGAACAAAGACCCCAGAGTGCCCCGGGTACTCCTCAAATGAGCATCAGCATCAGGGCAGTATAAAAGTTTGGAGTGGTTTCATCTGACCAGTCCGACTAGCAATGCAAAGGCTTGCGACCTCAGTCAGCTGTTACACCCCCCTCAGTATCAAGGATGCTGTAGCCCTCGGCGGATTGACACAGCCTCTTCAGAACCATCGACATACCGATGCCACCCTGAGGCTGTTTGAGAAAACCAAAAGAGAGAGGACTGACTGACCTCCTCTGGCCGGCTGATCTCGATGCCCTCTGGACCGCTAATGCCCAGGTCCAGAGCCTCCTTTGCACCCTGGTAAAAAGACACAGTGTCACAGCAAATGTCCCTGTGTTAACCACAACTGTGTGCAGTGGGCAGTCACTGCGAATCTGACGCTCATGAAAACATTATCAAAAACTGAGAGTGAACCAGCTGACGTTCTTTAGGCTGATACAAAATAGAAAAAGTGAGGATATTTTCAAGGCTATCAACTGCACTGTTCAACAAAAGCGTCTGAATAAAAATTGTCATGTTGCATTCAAGAGAAACTCTGCAGGAATGTGAGAAGCCCCTCCCCCTCGATGCTAGTGAGAACCCACATCTTTGTAGTAGTAGTTCATTCTGACCAATCAGAGAACATCACCGGCTGCCATAGCCTGTCTTTGTGTAGCCATGTGACCACAGTACCCATCCTTGGCCATCTGCTCACATTCTCTGATGGTTTACATGCCCCCTCCCTACTGACCTCCCCACATACATAGTTCACCTCCCTCCCTAATAACGCCTGTCCTACCTATTGAGCTGACTCCCCTAACCTCCTTATTAAGCCACCCTCTACACTGATATCCCCTACCCCCACACTGAGCCTACTTCCCTCCCTATACTGAGCATCTCCCAGAATTCGATCTCTGCCAGAATTCGATATGAACAGGAAGCTCTTCTCCTTACTGGAGGAGGCTGGTGGCTCTGGAGTCCTGCCAGGGTGGAGTACACAGGGTGGAGTACACAGGAATAAGGTATACTGCCCACAGGGTGCAGTACACAGGAGTAAGGTATACTGCCCACATGCTGGAGTACACAGGGTGGAGTAAGGTGTACTACCTACAGGGTGGAGTATACAGGGTGGAAAAGGTGTACTGCCCACAGGGTGGCGTACACAGGAGTAAGGTATACTGCCCACATGCTGGAGTACACAGGGTGGAGTAAGGTGTACTGGTGGTGCATTCCTGATACTGGGCTACAGGAAGAGCAGCCGAGATGAACCGTGTCAGCAGACTGCCACTAAGAGCAGCTTCCATAGAGGTCGTATGGACACCAATTCATCAATATATATACAGTGGTACCTCAGTTCACGAACTCATTAGAACTCAAATTTCTTAAAAGTCGAACTAACCAGTTCGAAAAAAAATTACCTAGAACTCGATCTGAATCTCAGAAGTCAAACCGTGAACGCCGACCTAAGTTAACTTGTACACGCGGGGAAATGAGTAACACAGCACGTCTCTCAGCGGAAACAAAGGGTAAAGCTTCAGTCTCAGCCTCGCATTCGCTACGATAATATCGTGCATGTTTACACTAGCTGAATACATATATTTAGACAGTAAAAATATATATATAGCCTTCCACTGGCCCCAGTAGTGTTTAATTACAGCCAATATGTTTGTATTTTGTATTATCTAAAGGTAACATTTCATTTACATTTGATCTCAAGGATTTCTGAGGTTTGGCCAGTTGTTTCCTTTTGTGTGTTTCCTTAAATGAATTTCAGGGGGTCTGTCCTAAATGTTTCTACAAGGGAATTGTGTATATTTAAAATGTGGCCACAAGGGGGCACTCAGGTGACTTCAACATAAAACATCTGAATCGGTTACACTTCAAAGACTGTAGACAAACACTAACAGACCATTACTGTGGATCCTGGCTGATTTCTGAAGGAGCAGAGAACTGAGGTTTCTGAAATCTCATCTTATTTTCAATTCAGCTGTTTACTAGGTACACATACTGGGCAGTAAATTATCACATGTAAAGGTGTATGTGTTTGTGTGTGTGTGTGTGTGTGTGTGTGTGTGTGTGTGTGTGTGTGTGTGCATGGAAAACTACGTTCCTCCCTTAATTTAAATGTTCCACATGCAAACTAACATTTGCTCCCTTCCCTGTTAGCTGAGCTGAGATACTCGTTGCTCAAGAGATTCTGGAAACCTAGCCATCGACTGGGATTCATATTTCAGAGGCATAATCCATCTGAGGAGCCCATGAAAGCGGCTGGAGAGGATCACAGGTGGCAGAAACGCTGCTCAGGGTAAGGGGGGCCCTCATCCTGGCATATCTGGGCCAAACTTGACTATATTGTTGAAATTTATGTTTTATGCTCTGGGAATTGTGGGAGATACCCTGGACTCCTTCCCTAGATGTACACGCCTACTGCAGGGTTGTAGCAAACAGCCGCCGTTTGGTTTCTGATAGGCTGTCTAACATGACAGACCTGCAGTATGGCTAGGGAGAGGCCAAAACCAGATGCACCATGGGAAAAAGCCTCATTCCAGCCCCAGTTTGTTAAAATGGGGGCACAGGCATTAAGTGCAGTGAAATTTGACTCAGTGGGTAATGAGTGATGTGATGGCTGCCCCCACAGCACTGTACCCCTGCACTGGCCCTGAGACATCAGCACCATGCCACTGGACAGTGCCGGGGATTAACTGTGGCACTGGAGGTAGGGTGTGGGGGGGGGGGGTAGGTGATGAGAATGACACACAGGTGTCAACCTGATGCAGGGGGTTGACTGTCATTGGGACAAACCCACCACTCCAGCATTAGGGGGCAGGCTGGGGAGCAGAGGTGGGGGCACCCCACCCCCTGGTCTGTTTCTCCTCCCACAAAGCTCCTCCACCTTCCTTATACATCTCCCTAGTCCTGCTTACCCTGCTATACCTGCTTCTTCCCCGCCTGTCCATCACATTGTGCACGTGTGCATGTGCCTTTAGGTGTGTGTATACTTGTGTGTACGCGTGCAACATTTTTGGGAACAGCGTACCACCAAGGACACCAGAGGCCAAAAATAGACATCGTGCAGACCTCCTGATGAGGCAAAAAAAAAACTTAATTAGCTTTCTAAAAAGCACTTTTTTGTGATGAACTTTTATACCGTTTCTCATTTTTGTTAGGCTGTCGCTCTGTCCTCACCTCAGCCACCAGCTCCCCGTTTTCAGCATGGACACGGGCCACCGCCCCGATGTCCTTGCACGTCTGGAAGACCTGGTACAGCTCGCAGTCCCTCAGCATCATCATGTCCTTGTAGGACATGAACATCTGGAAGGAGTTGACACCTTTCTCGCGCACCAGCGTCTCCATCTCGGCGTGTACCTGAAACGGGGTTGCGGTGTTAGTCTCAACGCCAGCAGAGCATCTTGGGAATTTCAGTGAAAGATGGATTGGAGGTGGAGTGAAATCACACTATCCCTCATGTGTGCGTCATGCTTGCATCTTGCTGAAGATACTTGGGGAGATGCCATCAGACTGGCGCTGGCTTCCCACACCCCCATCCGCAGCAGGATCGCTGTGCGTTTCTGCCAGTTTATTACCAGGATATGGGGGGATCTGGATGAGGCGTGTCCTTACCTTCGGCCCCCACCAGGTGACGCCAACGTGCAGGGCATAGTCGCAGCAGGCCTTGGGGTCGGCCAGGGCGCGGCACTTCTCATAGGCCTCCAGCAGAGAGGTGTCCTTCTCTGGCAGGACATGGCCAATGACCATGGTCGTGCCCCCTGCCAAGGCCGCCTGCGTGTGCAGACACGGGCTGCGTTACATGCAGACAGATCTATAGTAACCCCTTCACGTTCTGAGACATGACATTCGCAGTATCAGTTATATGCGATTTGGCAGCGGACAATTAAACAGGAACATTTTTGGAGCTTTCAGGAGGACCGCAGAAACTCTAACTTGATCCGTAAGCCAAGAACAATACTGAAAATGAGTCACATATATCATATAATACACAAATATCAGTGACACATAATATTTATTAGTGTCCATATCTTTCATATTAAAAGTGCTGGCCTGGGTTTGTAAAAAACAAAGTTTTGAGAGGTGGAAGTAGCATTTAGTGGAAAATCCCACTAAAAAAAGTGCACGCAATTGTGTGAGACGACGCGAGTAATATGAAAGAAGCAATGGATGATTTGGGAGTCGCTAGCTTGGGCTGTTTTGCACACTGGTCACAGCTTGTAATACATGAGGGGCTGCGATCACAGCGGAGTGTAAGTGACACTGTTGCCAGTGGGAAAAAAAACTGTGGGGCATTTTCAGTATTTGCCACTTGCACTTGGACGACATTCGTACTGAACTGCAAAAGCCTCAAAAACGCTTAAAACAAGATGCACAAGTGAGGGGGAACAGGGCGTTATTGCTAGTTTAAAAATAAAGTATATATATGATGTATATATGTCATGCTCCCCTCTCTGTGCCCCATAACCTCTCTGTGACCCACTATCACTCATTGTCAGCCTCTGCCATGTCTTCAAATCCAACACCCAGGTCAGATGTGCTCAAAACGCAGGACCACATCTTCCGTACCACTCAGAAACACACACCCAGCACCTCAACACACAAACACCTGATTAGTAGTACTTGGCCATCCACGACCTGGTAGGCATCTGACCTGCTTTAGAGAAGCACCAAGTGGAGATCTGAGACAAGCTCTCTTTTCTGTCAGATCCACTGTACAAACACCCTGAGGATTAACATAAATGCCAGACAAAGAGCGGGGTCAGAAGGTCATGAGGGTCGGGGTCCCAGGCAGGAAGAGGTTCACCCTCACTATGAAGTGACTGACGTCAGCAACCCAGCCCCCCATGAACAAAACATCCATCGAGATGTGAAGAATGACAACCCTTCCCCAGAGGGATTTCTATGGCAACTGGGAACCAGCAAGGAAACATCCCAGCTGAAGGAGAAACAGGTGCCATCTTTTTCTGATTCACACAGTTCCTGGGGGCACCATCCCCACATCTGCCTTCCGAGGTCTTGGATTCTGTTGTCGCAACATGACATGCATTGTTTCATCACCCACAGCCTCACGGGTCACTGGCTTGCGGCCAGCTGTCAGGGCGGTTTCTCTCACTTTCCAGAAGGGGGCAGCTTCAACCTTCACTTATATCCACCCCCCAGCCCCTGCAGGAACACTGTTGTTTCAGTCTTATTCTGCATTTCTGTCACTGAAAGAGCAATAAATTCACCCCCCAGCCACTATATAAACCACCAGCAGGGGTCAGTAGTCTCTAACACAGCTGGGTCAAACCTAAGACGCTATTCAGGAGCACACTGAATCACACCAGAATTAAGCTTTAAAAACTCTCGATTTTCATTTTAATGCCTCTGCCCCATAGTGCACGGATACCTATTTAAAGTCAACAGGATGAGCAAGATGTGAAAGACAGCCTTAAGCAACCTGGAGCGTTTCCTGAGGCTGGTGCTGGAGTGAACATACAGACCTGGCCAGTGGGGAACAGAGAGGTTTGAGGTTGGCACAGTGACCTCACACTGGCAGCAGGGAAATGCACATGCGAAATGCTCATGCAACGAATTTGCCAAGACACTCTGACGGGGTCAGCGCCCAGACGGTCACAGGCCTACGGTTATCTGCAGTGAAATGGCTGTAAAGGCCATTGCTGAGACACAGAGCACCATGCAGTAAAACTGTTAGTATTGCGTAGACATTGCGGGGGGGTGGGGTGGTATGAGGCAGGCCTACCCCCCCGGGGCCATTGAGGGTTGTGGTTTCTATTCCTGGTTTAAACTGATGTCCAGCTCTTGCCGGTGTCACCTTAACATTACACTGCACACAATCGCACCATCAATAATTCATGGCTTTGTCACCTAATCTGAGTGAGTGGCGTGAGTTCCGGCCCGTCCCCGTCCCCATCCCCGTCCCCAAGCTTCAGGAGCGACATCTCAGACGATGACAGCGTCTCAGAAGGAGTTTTAGCACAAACTCGTCTTTGTGAGGGTGGGACGTATCTCCACGTGCTTCTCTGCAGTGAACAGAGAAGCTCAGCTATTTCCCCCAAACCAAGATCCCTTCATCCTATCAGAGGGCTTGCCATAGGTGGTATGATTACAATAATAGTCTTATTAGCTTCTTGGAAGACACTGTGTAGCTCCTGTTCCAATACTGCTTACACTCGAACCTGGGCTTATGTTATGCATCTCTAGTATTTCTCCACAGCATTAGAGTCAGGGGTTAAAGCAGACTGCTTTACATTTACACAAAGCTAATCCACCCCAAAATAAAAGACACATTTATATGTCAGATTTGCTCATTACAACTGACAGCCATCAGTCTGTAACAACTGTTCAACCAGAAGAACCTTACTACACACAGCAGAACTCAGAGTGTTTTTCCCAGCTCTGCCTTCCACAACTTGCTGTCATTTCTGTCCCAAACACCCCTTTAGCCTGTACCAATGCTAACAGCCTCACTGCTAGCTTCTCATCAAACACCCCTTTAGCCTGTACCAATGCTAACAGCCTCTCTGCTAGCTTCTCGTCAAGCACCCATTTAGCCTGTAGCAATGCTAACAGCCTCACTGCTAGCTTCTCATCAAATGCTGTACAAATGCTAATCACTTCAATGATAACACATAGTACATCAGCTGGAGAATCAGCATCTTACACTGTCACCAGAACCATTCATTTGTTCAGATTTTCCATACAAAGCCTTTTTATCTTGATGGACAAAATGTGTGTCAACACCAAGGCCTCATGATCCACTCAGGAAGCTGCCTCGTTTCACAATGGGCCAATAAGCATCCAACAATGGCACTTTTCCAGAATATTCCAGAGCAGGCACTTGCAGACGATGGTGCTGCAGAGCAGTGACTGCCTGTGTAGTGGAGAAGCCATTCCATCAGCAAACCGAGCTTAAATGAGTGAGGAAATGAGTGCCTGGTAACCATGGCAACGTGCACCCCTTCCCAACACTGACTGCCAGCCCACCCATCAGCCCCCCATCTAACTATGGCTGATAGATAAATAGGCCAGTAGCCCCAGCACACTACAGCCCCACCCCCAGTTTCTAAACGCACACGTTACATCCCCACCCCCAGTGTCTGTGCACACACACATTACATCCCCACCCCCAGTGTCTGTGTACACACACTACAGCCACTACAGTGCGTTTGCGGTTTCCGTTGTCGCTGCGTTTCTTGCACATGCTCACCCGTGTCGCCCAAACTAATAGCAAACTCACACACGGCTTAAGTTAGCTACTTATTTGCAGCTTCACTAGAAGGGAATGTTTGTGCGGCACATGCTGCAGTTTTTACATAAGACAATTTGACAATATACTTGACTTATGAATAAAAGGTTTAAGCTGTACCACGTACATTTATTTCATATAAGAAGTCTCCCTGTAATGAAAATGGTAGAATTACCCAGGCATAATGTGATTTTTCTTTCGTAACAGTAAACTGGTCACATGATACTCTGAGCAATTTTACATATTGATTTGAATAATAAGCCACATTTTCAAATATAATGTGGAGGTCTTATTCATCTTGGGTAAGGCAAAAATGAAATATATAGTATCCAGCAGGCACGCCACTCTAAGGACACAAATTAGCCTGAGCCAGATAGCTAGCTAGCTAGAAACATGACAGTCTGGGCCAGGCTAATTTCAGTGTTTCCTTACAATGGCATACCTGTATAAATATGTGTGCTAGAGTTAAAAAAAAATCTATTCATGCCGCTGCAAAGACTCCCGTATAAGGAAGCCGGGAATAATGTGAAATAAGACGCTATGAATAAGAAGCTGAATGAATCGGAAGCTGCAAATGAGTAGCTAACTTAGGCCACATGTGACTTTGGCATTAGTTGGGGCGACATGGGCAACCAACACGAGGACAACGAGATCAGCTCCCGCACTGAGAAAGCGCAGGGATCCGTAGCTCCGCCCACTGTCTGCTGCAATTAACATATATTTGCATGTTGTCAGCTTTGAAAATGAAAAAGCAAAGTAAGAAATGAGAAGTCAAAAGGGAAAATGAAAAGGAAAAAAGGATTTTTAATTTTTCACATCTGACTCATACGAGTCATTTTCATTTTGCCAGGATTTCTGCACATAGACTTTGAAAACTAAATGGAAATGTGGAGATTTTTGTTTCATCATTTTCATTTTACCTTCTGCAAGAAACCACCTCCCATGAATCTTGACTGAAGACCTGTTACTTCAGTATAGCCCCCCGCAGTTTAACATGTAACACACAGTAACTATGGCAGTTTACACCTTGTGCTCACACTGGCAGCAGGGAACAGTTTACACCTTGCTTTTAGCAAGCAAGCCCACTCATTCTTTTCCCATAATATTAGCAGTTGACCTTGGCCTCCCAGAGATTTTTTTCTCCCAACTGGGGTGTTTTTGGTTCATCTCCTCTGTTGTGACAGAGCTGGCTTACTTTCTCTCATTTGTCTTCCTCTTTCCTGGTTTTTTGCATTATTCTGTCTTGATGTTGTAATGCAGGGGTGGGCAATCTTATCCACAAAGGGCCGGTGTGTGTGCGGGTTTTCACTACAGCTCCTTAACTAGATTACTAATTAGAGGACTGATTGGCTGAAGAGTCCTCACACCTGGGTTTGAACAGCTGACCTAAAGGTTATCCCAAAAACTTACATACACACTGGCTCTTTGTGGATAGGATTGGCCACTCCTGTTGTAATGTATCACAAGACACCCATGAAAAATGCCTTGGGGTGACTCTTGTGAAAGGCGCTATATAAAAATAAAATGAATTGAACTCAGAAGAGTACCAGCCAGTAGGTAAGATCTTGCCTGCGAAATGATTTTATCTAGCCTGTGGTATGTTTTTAATTCATTATTAATTATGGTCTACAGATCACAGATCGATCTTCCGTTTCTTCACAGAGAATAAAAAATACTTTAATGCCATCCCACAACTTAGTGCCATGAAGTTTCAGCACTGCCCCCCCCCCCCGCCCCTGCTAGCATACTATACCACTAGCACAAGTTAGCCGGTATCAATTATCAGTGATGCTAGACAAAAATATATCAGTTATTGCTGTGATCCCATCCTGGGTTGTTCCCTGCCTAGTACCCATAGCTTCTGGGATAGGCTCCGGACCCATGTGACCCTGCACAGCAGAAGCAGGAATGGAAAATGGATAGATGGATTGAAATTTCCACATCAGTGCATCCAATTTTTCAGGAAGGCTGCAATATTGGGTGGTGACCACAGTCGGCCCAAACGCTGGCATCTTGGATGATGGACCACTGGTCATGACACACAGCCATGGTCGACCCAGACGTACCCAGGCTCCGACCACAGGTCTGGATTTCAAAGCCCATCCCAAGTGCCTAAGACACAGCTGACAGGAAAGGCGTGCATGCCACCCAGCAAGGTCCCCGTTTGTTTACTGCCTCCATAACAGAGTGACAGAAAGACAGTGAGCCGTGTAAAAATCGATCGATCCCATTATGTGCGTGCATGATCGATGTGGTCTGCTCCCCGTTTGCGTGTCGGATCAGTGACATCACAGACGCGCCTCTCAGAGTGTGTCAGCCCAGGAAGGCAAACTGGAGAGTCTATCATCACTCAGTAAAGCCCTTTTTTAACGGGACAAAGATGCCCACTCAGCTATATTTTCTCCAGGGGGATCTGTCTTAGTTCAAAGGTACTATCTCCACCTTCCCCCGACAACATTCATAGAATTAAGATCCTTCAACTTCGAAAACAAAAAATCCAAGAGTAACCGGCAGCAGAGGCGCCCCAGCTGGGCACCAACAGAGGACTCCAGAGAACTTTTAAAACCATTAATCTTTCAGCAACCAACACATGAGCTGGCAAAACAACCAATTAATCTGCGTGACTTATTACTGGGGCAGTGTGGAGCAGCCGACACTGATGTCTAATGCCACCACGCTGAGGATTTACTGGCAGTAAATAAGCTGTTCGTATCTCCTGTAACCCTTTGAAAGGAGACAGCCAGAGGGTGTGGTCAAAGCCCCCAAGAGGTTGTGGGAAAAATGATGGAAGTAGCTTAAACTAGCAGCCGGAGGCCCCCACCATAGCAGGAACGAGTCTTTATTTAGAGGAATGCTCTCTGAGGAGCTGAAGACAGTGAACTCTGGCTGTCTATTGCTTGAGGTCACTGGAGGCACTAATGAATAAACCAGAAAAGTCTTCAGAGAAATGCTAATAACACCACATGCAATGTGTGTCCCTGGGCCAATGTCATCCTTAAAATGAACTTTTACCTGCTCTGCAAAAAAAAACATGTCAGTAATGACTGGGGTGCAGGGGATTATGGGTATATTGACGTGGATCATACAACGAAAATAATCCACATTTTTGCAAAGCTCATTATTGCGAATTGACCCCAAGCCGCTTTGGTTCTTCCGAGAAAAACACAGATGGACTGAAATGATGGCTGCAGACACGCATAGGACAAGAGTGACACCCTCCCCTGAATGCAGCACATGCCCATCCATTGCTCTCATCCAATAGGGCTGTGTGACCTCTGTCCTCATGCCACAGCCTGTAGCTGACAGGATTGAACTGAGGTGCTTCCAGTCACATCTGGGGGTGGTGTCTGGTTTCACTGCCCCGCCTTTTGTGCACCATCTGTCCTGTAACAGGAAAGCTCCCCCCGCCCACCCCTTTTCCATTCTGCTCACTGCGTCCGGAGACACGCCGCCAAACCCAGCGCAGTGTTTCCCAACCCGGTCCTCGGGGACCCGCAGATGATCTATCTTTTTGCTTCCTCCCAGCTCCCTGCCAGAAACTCCACATTTTTGCAAAAATGTAGACCCTCTGGGGGGCCTTGAGGACCAGGTACCGCCCTAGCATGCCTCTGCTGAAGTGATCCTCTGCTCACATTTCCTGTGATGGCACGCCCCATCCTTGTTGCCCCCATACCGCCTGCGTGTCCCTCTGGAATGCCGTCAGCAGACGTGACTCGCCGAGAGACGAGCGGTGTGGATTTTCCATGTGACTGCTGCTTACAGACATGCATGCCAAAGTCTGAGTCTTCAGCATGATTTCACGGTCCAGTGGAGGCCTGCGGGGGTGCCCCCCCCCTCCCCCGGCTAATTAAATCCCAGTTAGCCATGCATTGGGAGGACTGGGAGGACAGGGAGAACTGGGGGGGGGGGGGGGTTGCAGCAGGAGAATGTTGGCCCATAGAGTTTTACTTTTTATTACAGCTACTTAAACCGCAACTTCCTGGCTGTTAAGTAATGACTGCGCTGGTGTGGCTCGCAGTTTTCAGGGGAGATTAGCAGGATGCATTTTTATGGCCGCAGCTTTTAGCGGAATGAACGCTGCACAGAAAGACGCGGTCAGGCCGGGTGCAGGCGTTCACACCGGAGGATCAGCGCCTCCCCCGTCTCCGAGCAGCTTCATGTGACACTCAACCCTGGCCGACATTTTTAATATTTTAACAGTGTCTGCGCCTTGTCTATATAAATTAACCCTATTTATTATTATGATTAATATTTAAAAATCCATCATATGTCTGCAAAAGACTATGCTAGTAAATAGTTTTCAGTCCATAAACATGAAGGATATTGAAGAGACATTCAGACAATCAGGCTTGTGGGTATCTTTGATCGATAGTGACGCACCTGGCACTCCCTCTGATCGTCTCTGATGACGTCGCTTGGCCCTTCAGCAAGACCCTTAACCTCCCCTCCCCCTCCCAAATGCTCCCTGCTTTCTCAAAAATGTGTGTCGCTTTGGATAAAAGTATCTGATAGATAAATAGATTTAAATCCGGACGTCAGCTAGAACTGGACATATGCCGCCGTACGCGAGCAGAGAGAGAGGCCTAAATTACAGTCCATCATACAGTCTCTCATGCTACTCAGCTGTTCTGCAGGGGAGGATTTAACTGATGGGATGAGCACAGCTGGCTGGTAATCGGGGACCTGGAGGTGCAGCCTGAGCCTCAGCTCACACTGGTTTCTGTGAGATCAACGTGGACACGATCTTCTGCCTGCTCTTTGTATGTAGCACAACTAAAGACCCGTGTGCATGTTAAATATCATGGGACATCTACAGCACTCGCATTAACGCCTCTCTCTCCTGGACCTAAAATCTGTTTCGGATTCTGAATGAAATCCAAGAGGCCGGTACCCTAAAACTGGCTGAGCTGGTCTTTAACGCTGAGGCATCCCAGCTGGCCCTACCTATGTTTAATGACGCAGTCTAAATAAAATGGCTCATCGTGATAAGATACTATCTTATTATCTCAAACCAAAGGAAATGGCCGATGAACCCAAACGCTTCATACCTTCTCAGCCAGAGGCTGTGGAGGACAGTGAAAACCCCTAGGAGATGCCTGCTGAAGCAGGAGAGACGGAAAGGTCTGGGATGACAGCCGCGCCTGACACGGCCGTGAGGCGTAAACCCATGTGACACGTCTCTGTGCTGAGATCACGTCTGCGCAGCCTGCGGGCTGCATTCGCAGTCACACTGTGCCGTGGCGGGACGGGTGCAGGATCGGGGAAAAAAATGCAACAAAGACATGATATAAAAGAGGCACGCAGTCACCCCAGAAAAACAGAGGATGCAAGCGTCGGAGAGACATGAACAGGGGTAACATCATCGCCATGGTAACGTCGCGGTGCTGCGGGTCGCCGTGTGGAGGGATGCAGCAAACATGGCTGAGAGGGAGTCCAGTCCAGATGCTCGCTCCCGTCCTCGGGGCTGGCGGGCAGCCGTGGCCAGGCGGTGTGATGCAGTGTCACCCTCTGCCCCACGTTTAAGCATCTTTGTTCTCTGACACAATGGCACGACGCACAAACAGGACACGTCTCCGGCACTGCGGTTGCTATGGAAACAGACAGTAATCTGGCCGAGCGCGGAGAGAGAGGAGCGAAGACAATGTGGCTTTAGAATCCAAGCTTGGCCGCCGTCCGGGCTGAACCGCGGTCCTCGGGACTGAAAGCGGGCCCTCATGCTGGCACAGTCACACGGCCCGGGCCCCGCCCCTCGCCAAGCTGCACAGAGCCGACGCACAGCAGGTGCGACACTTCATAATTCATACAGCCGAGAGATCGATGAAACCCCAAAGGATATGGGCACCCGAGCAGCTCTGGTGAGGCGAGAAAGGCCGACCGGCAGCCCGGCACAACCACACCGCTGACTGTCCCCTTCCGTCTTGTATTCCGACACCAGCGCCTCGGAAAAGCTCCAAACCCATTTAGACCTCAGAGAGGATGATGTCATCAGCCCCACGATTCGGTGAAACATGGCCGCATTTAGAACGGGGAGAATCAATACTAAATGAATGATACGCAGAGCACTAATGCATCGGTGAGTCCCGCGGTGGGTGGGGCCGCAGTGGGCTGTCAGTCACCGATCGCTTTAATCCACTTCCATCTGGTTACTTTATTGCTTTGCAGCGGGTGATTGGTCAAGCAGGATTATCCCGCCCATGTTGGGAAAGCTGTCGCCCCAAATCCCCCATTACTGTGAATCACTCATTAAAGGAGTTAACATTAAGCCATTCATCGTGGAGTGCATTCAGAGGTCAGAGGTCAGTAGACCATGGTTCTAGGGGAAGTCCTGTGCAGCCGGAATGGGCTCATGTCCAGGCTCATAATGGCTGTAAAGACACCACACCGTGATCACCTCCACAAAGGCTCCATAGGCAAGAGTTATGGAAACACCATCATGAAGCAGATCTCAGACCAGCCTGGTCCAGGAAAGCCGGCCGGGAATGCTCCATCCAGTAGGCTTAGGTAGCTAGGCTAATGGCCACTCCCCATTCACCCCTAGTGCACCCAGTTCCTGAAGTCCACAGGAGAGGGGTGTGGCCCGCCGAAGTCACATGACAGCCTGCAGCAGATGGCCAGCCCCCTCAATGCGCCATCGGAAGCGGGAAGTGGAGTTCACAGGGGATCAGATTTCTTTTGTGTTGCTTAGCCCACCCCCCCCACCCCAGAATCCAAGGGACCATCATGTGACTCTATTGTTAATGCACCCAGTACACACTGGGGGCAAGGGGGGGGCATCTCTCAATCTGCCGGCTGCTAAAATTCCCAGAACCATGTCTGCGGGCCATTGGCGAGAGCCCGCAGACATGGAGAGGCGTGACAGAGAAGCTCTGAGTCTGTGCCCACTTTCTCAGGAGACTTTAAAAGCCCAACGTCTTCACCTTATCAGTAGCTCCTGCTCGCAACATCCTGCTCCTTTACCGCTCAGCCAAGCTTCAGAGCTCAAAAAGCAAAGCGAGGTCTACCCTCCCACCTCAAAGACAACCACAAAAGATTTACTACGCCATATCTTCCAGACCATACTCCAATGTACCCCAGCAAAAGACCTATTTCAGATGGATATTCAACCTTGAAGGTGTTCTGCTAAAGATCAGCTTTCAGTGTGTAAAAAAATGTACATATTGCATTACAGGGGTCAAATGCAGCTAAAGGGGTCTCTGAACAAATTTGCAAAGTATAGATGAGAAGCCAGTGCTAGTTTAGGAACTTATCTAAGCTCACTTTAAAAATGGACTCCATTATGACAAGACCACAGAGCTAAAGAGAAAATCCTGGCTAACTGAACACATAACATCACTTGGAGGTCCAAGCCCTGATCAAGGAGCTCTCTGCACAAGTGCTCCCCATTCCTCAGTAGCCTGGGAGGTTCGAGGTAGAGACCAGGCCATCCAGGAAAGGAACATCAAATTCAGCAAGGCACTACTGCGGGTGCCCCATTCCCACATTCCTGCAGGCACGCCCATGAGAAACCCCTCTGACAGCTGCAGGCGGATTCCTGACGCATCTTTTAATGCACCATGGAAACGCATGTGGCCGGCCATTCCGCTGCACCAACTGCAAGCCTAACATTATCAACGGTGCTACGGATTGGGCCAGCTCAACCAGGTCCTGGTGCACACCATCTGTGATCGATATCCATATTCTTCATATCTGGTGGAGAATCGGAAGGCAGCTAAAGGCTGATGTTGTCTTTTCGAGGCAGATTGCTGCAAACCTGGTATTTCATGCTTAGTGGGGCACATGCTTGACTCTGGAAGTATCCAGTTCCTGGTAAAAGGAGCATTAGCACACTGATTTGTATGCAAAGAGCATAAAACAGAAGCTCTTTTTATAGACAACGAAAGAGTCGACCAGGAAACTTGTAATGACAGACCTCCTCCAGCAGGGGATGCTCACCTTGGTGCCACTGTAGAAGTCGTCCACAGAGGTGGCGTTCATGAAGGTCTGCTGTAGGTGTGTGCTGGTGTCGATGCCGCCCGGGATCACCAGCTTGCCTGTGGCATCTATGACCTTTGCCCCGCCAGGAATCATCAGCTCCCGGCCCACCTGCTGGATGATGCCGTTTTCGATGTAGACGTCCGCCTCCTGGGTAAAGTCATCATTGACCACCTTCCCGCCTTTGATCAGGATCCGCACTGTTGCCGAATTAGCAGCCATTGTCCTGTGGGGATAGATTACAAAGACGCTGGTTCGCCGGGTGACGGGACAATGTTTATTTGTACCAGTGCACTGAGATGGAGTCCCTGCCAGGTGTAGTGCTGAATGCGACCACCTTCCAACTGAAACAGCTTCACAGAAAAATGCCTCCTTAACAGCTACTGATCTGCTCTTGGCCATTCAGGAGTTTAAGTTGTACAAATGAGTCTATATATAGTAAGTCACACACACACAAACATCAGATGGCACTACAGCAGAAATGAAATCAGACAGCTTTTAGGCCATATAACCCTTCACACATTTTTGACAGTGTGTGTTACATAATTTACAAGGGCATAAAAGACATGAATTATTAAGCAACTTCTAAAAGTCCTAGGTTGTGTTCATGGTTACCAAAGACAACAATAAAAACACATGATGTTTGGGATGATTTAATGCAGTCAATACAAGAAAAAAGTGTTTATAAGTAGTTTTTATGTAAGGTATAAAAATGATAATTGTATCAGCAATAACAGTAATTGCAGGGAAGCGTTTAAGAACAGTAACAAGTGTCTGTCCAAAACCACAAGACCCACTACTGATCACTCCAATGACAACAGATTATATTCAGAAACCTGCTCCTGATCTTACCAATACCAATACCAATACCAATACCAATTAAGAAAGCGGGTTGTCTAAAAAAATAATATGTAATATTTTTTAGTTAAAAGTATTGGGATAAAAATAATATAGAAATCTCCCCTACCACCCTACACACACAAGCATACAAACACGCAGAGGGGCACTAATTAGAGGCGCTCATGGAAAACGATAAATAGGCAGGACGGATTTAATTATGACTTAAAAGCACGTCACAGGCCGTCTAAAACAATGGTTCACAAACATTTTGCACCACATACCACCTCAGAAAGTACTAAACTCTCCGTTACGACAGTAAGTTTGTTCCTCAAGAACAATATACTGGGTAAGAAATTTGGTTATTACCACTGAATGGACTTTCATTTGACATTTTCTCTCTGTGTTGCACATTGGGTTGTTGCAGAGGGCCACTGGTGGTCTACACTGTTTCTTACCTTCTCTTGATATTTTGTAGTCCATCATGCTTTGGCTTTTCTATTCATTCTGAAGTGTTTCCATTTTATAGTCCCGTTTGATTTGCTTGTTAACAACATCACTGATGCATCACTACATGGTATCGGTTATAGGTATCGGCACATTGTCACAAGGATGAGTATGAGTACATGAGTGCTATATCAGACCTCATACCAATATGAGTATTGATGTACCTCTGATCCAGACCAATAGCAAGAGACTTTATTAAAAACCTGCCATGGTCTCCACCCAAAAAAATTAAAATGAGTGCTGCTTCCACACATTCCACCACTTAACTGTAAAAATATAAGACTGGCAGTATCTGAGTGGTTCGCGTCGTTGTACGGTACCTCTTTTCCTGCCCAAAATAGTCAAGGGGTACGTAGATCTGCTGAGGCTGCGAAACACGGACGTACCAGTGGGCTTCTACACGGGCACCATTCTGGATTAATGTAACGAGGCTGAAGTGTGTTCTTCTCACCAGAGTCGTGTGTTCCCAGGAGACGCCCACCCCCATGGTACGATCCCACTCAGCACAGCTCTCTTCGCTTGTATCGCCGCTCTTACTGTCCTTATGATGCCCAGGCAACATCACATTTGTAATTTCTATATGACGACAGGATAGCTTTTTCCGTAAAATATAGACTGTGTCTTTTATCAGTACTGATCATATATCAACTGCTATTAATATACAGTATTAATTAATACACCTTATAATGCCAAGTTGGAAAAGACAAAGCAACCCATAATCAAACAGGGTATGTACATACAGTACGGAGCAAAAGTCAAAGAAAATAACTGATGATATTCATGTTGGTGTGAAACTATGATATTACGTCTGTCAAAATGAGTCAACTATGCTAACAGTACAGTAGAAGACATTAAGAAGAATTTCAAGACTAAAGTCTGACACTCACATCTAGATAATGTGTCATTAGTCACAGAGTTTTTTTGTCACAAAGTATGATTCTGCAAAGACTGGGCATATTGTAGGGTCGCTATTTAGTACTGCAGAGAGCTCACCTATTGGTTGTTGACAATGTCTACGTCATTATTTGCATGAGCCAAGACTAAGACCTATGATGATACTAAACATGGCTGATTTTATCGGAACATCAAGACAATAAAATTCTAGCGAAATTCTCATAATTTTACTCCAAAACTGGAAAATTTTCTGCGATAGTAAAGCTGCTTGAAAAGTGGTTTGGTGTAAAGCCAGCATTAGCCATTTCAAAATCTCTTGTGAAGTCAGTAAAGGCAGTAATCGTCCAATATACCCATGTATTTGTTGACTTGACCAGTAGTATACCAAGTTGGGATAATAAATACCTCATTGAGCTATTTAACTAATTAATTAATTGAACTAGAGGTGAAATTTAATGAACACATGGAATGGTTGAGATGCCCCTGAGGAGAGATCCAGTTCTTCTGGTCATCCAACAGGAAATCAGTCACTTTTTTGTAGAATAGGAGAAATTGGGTTACTGTTCATTTGTATATGACCTAATGTTAAGTTGTGTCTATTTCTGAGCAAATATACACTTACTACCCAGAAAAATAGCTTTAAACATTTTCTTTGACTGCCAAAGACTTTTGCATAGTACTATATACATCATATTTGTATGTATGTATGGATTTGTTTCCCTTTCAAATTAATCACTGCAAAAATACAGCCTGAAATTATATATCATAGTATAGCATAGAACAGAACACTATATTGCATATCATAGCATATATTACAGTATAGTATGGCTGAGAATAATAGAGTATATTCTAAGTTCACTATCTCTACCCTTCTTGTTTAGAGTATTTTATATGATGCGTCACAGTGGGAAATGTGTAAAACTGCTTCATTCTAACAGCGATCCAGATTCTATTAAACATTCAAATGTGTTCGTTTTATTAATTACAAAAACGAAATAACTGCTCTAGGGCATTGATTCATACAATGTCAAACATGTCAAAGAGTTAGAAGAAAATTCTCCTTCAAAGTAAAGACTTCATAATTAAAGACGAACCTGCTGAATGCACGTACTAATAAAATACATATTAAAGAAAAATAAATTCTTCTCAGGCTAGACTGCATGTAGCAGCGGGTTACTGGGTAATTACCAATATTCAACAAATGTGCATTTTATGCTAGAAACATAATATCCAGAGCAAAAGGTCGGGAAGCAGAAACATAAAATGCTGGGCAATCAGGAAGCAGACAGATATCACAGCCTGTAAAGGTACCAACCGATACAAAAATGTGGACTGACGGGGGTCCGTGAGGACTGGGTGGGGAAACTAATTTATAGGGCTTCGGTTGGCTGTTAATGAGACGTGTAACATCAGTACCAGCTATTCTACTAGATAAAGCCTGTAATCAAGGAAATGATGATCAGGGTTATGCTTAACACACAGGTACACACATTCACTATGTAAAAGGCATGTTGGTGTGATAAGGCCGTCCTGGGCTCTGCACTAGATCGAAAGGGACAAGAGACAGCAATAATGGCCAAGAAAATGTCACTCCTTGGCTCAGGGCCTGTCACATTCAGGCAGGAGAGCCGGGACCCTTCATGGCATGAAGTCACCGGCACCCTGGGGTCGATCTGCGGGAATCTGGCTCAGTTCTTCCACATGAACTTCCTTCAGTTTCTGCTGGATGGATGCAGCCTGACAGTGGCCACTAACAGTGCACTGTCCACCTGGAGGAAGCGCGGCATTATGGGACAGCCCCCGACGGGCTGGCCTGGCAGGGTGTGGAGTGCAAGCCTTCTTTGGGATTGAGTGAAGAACGCGTGCTGTGGTGACCTCAAACTGGTGTTTGGACCATCATCACGAACATGGCAATGAACACATGCTGTCTAGAATGGTTAGAGGTCATTAACCAGCTTTACGGAATCTCCTCCTCAGCCATTTGGTTGAAACGACCGCGTTACACCCCTGCCAGATTTAACGGGGTGCCATCGCTTTCCTCTGTTACCCAACACATGCACTAGTAGCCATGAGCCTTGTGGTTCTGAAGTATCTGCTCCCACCAAAACCCGCTCTTTCATGATGACATCTTTCCAAGCTTTTTTTTTTTTTCGTTGGGCTTGCATCATTTTCGAAGCAGAAACGTCTGCAGATTTTGCAATGTTTGTCAGGCCAGAAACACCACTAATTATACCCCGTTTCACTGCGACTCTTTACTCGCTGCTCGTTTATTACTGAGAGACGTTCACGGTCGACCACACTTCCTGCAGCCTACAGTGACAGGGTAACCAGTGCAAACAGAGGAGTAATCCTAACCCTCGCCATACGCCGAGCACGGGAGTGTTTACTCGTGCGATTCACCATGATCAAGGGCCACTCCGGCAACAGAGCGCCATCTCTGGCCTCTATGCAGGATTACACTCACACGGATCGACGTGGACGGTGACCCGCTGCAGCCCAACCCAGAGAAAGCCTCACGTCACTGCTTTGTACGCCTAGATGCTCGACAGTAAAAGGGCTCTTCCCAATCAGCCTGATCCAAAGCCCTGAGTCACCGCTGTAGCCTTTGGAGAAGAATAATTCAGAATGATCCTAAATGCACACCAACCGCCACGGCCCTGAAATGATAAAGACGACGACGATGTTTAAAAGATGATCCAGAAAAGGTGCAGTAGCAGCCAACAACACTGGCGGACTGTGAAAAAAAACGGATCTGATACATGAAATCAGGTACAGCTCTTCTTATTGTGGCTCTGTAAGCATATTAACCCAAATATCCAAGCACACGACAGATAGGAAATTAACAGGGAAACGGTGGAGCATCTGCCAGGATGAGATGGGAGTGCATTTAACATGGAGATTTCCATATGTGATCATGGTAAAAACACAATGCTGGTATTGCCGCTAAAGCAGAACATTTATCCTTTCTGGGCAGGTCTCCTCCTAGCCACTAAAGCCCCCCCCCCCCCCCCTCCACTCACAAATACACATTGGGGTCCAGGCCCCCCCTGCCCTCCTGCCCCAGCATCAGCTTCCAGACAATGCCTCACACCCCATGAGTGAGCGGGACAGTCACTGGCACTGATAAAATGCGGTGTAGCTGTTTGCACTGGACCCGGGTGACGTCATCTATGTGGCCCGTCAGTGATTCTGGGCATTATTATTCGCTTCCAACCAGTCAGACACCATTCACAACCACTGACAATTACTGCTGTATAAACAGAACAACCATTGCATTACAAAGAAGCACAGCAGACGGAAAACCGAGGGAAATAACACACGGAAACGGTTCGAAAATAAAATCAAGTCAGCGCAGCTTAGCACGGCGACCTTCCAGCGACACCCATTAGCGCAGCGGGCGGCTTCGGGCCCAGACACCCGGCCCAGCTTCTCGGGATGGGCACACGCTAATGGAGCAGGGTGGGGCACATTTACTGACATTAAGGAAAACCACTTCTTTGGCCCCACCGCCTGTTTGGGATGCACCATCACACCCCCGTGAGTCTGGCACAGTCCCTCGTCTGCTTTGGTACCCGTGCAATCCAGATATAGAGCAGGAAACGGCAGCAAACTGCGGGCCGGCACCGCAAAGACTGAACGCGGGCGACAGCCCAAGTATGTCTTCAAATAAGCGGTGATGAGAGCGGACAGCTGCCCGCAGACATTTCACCGAATTACAGCTTTTGGGGGGCGGGGGGTGTCAGTCAGAGTGCCAAATGAACGCGCCTCTTCCCTTCCTCCCCATAGTGTGCCCATCTCTGGATAAATAAAAAATGCATATTTACTCCACATCCAGAGATTTTTGCTCACAAAAGCCGAATGATTCAGTGAAAAATGTGCCCTCTTTGTGCCATAGAGAGCGCCTGTCCCGGCGCATCCGATCATGAATAAATCATTAGGGAAATTGGGGCGAATTCATGTGGCTCTAACAAACCAGCTCAAGCTTTAAGGGGGAGCCCGCAAATACGAATCTGTCATATCGAAATTATTTTTATCCAAGTACGATGCTCATTTCGCTAACAAACAGACGCTCGTAACCCATTACACCGCGTTTCACATCCATTTACCTTTATGTAATCGAAGCACAGAAACATGCGGATCTTCAGCCCGGATCTTTGTTATCCGAGCGATGGGTGTGACAGCTTTACAGCTACACGCAAATTCGCCTTTCGGCCGCAAATGCGCTAGAAAATAGCGTCTCCCTGGCTCGCTGGGTCAGCTGGAGAATGGAAAATTAAATGCAGACGTTTAGCGACCTCATCGCTGCCGTGCGTATCCGGAAAGGCGTTTAAGATGCGGCTGGACAGCATCACGCCTGTGTTCATCCCGGGACGCGGCAGCTCGCGACAAAGGGGCCCGGTGGCATGCGCTCACCGCGGGGAAGGTGCATACGGGCATCCCCCGATGAGACATCGACACTAGCTGGGCAGTCCACGGGAGCCCTTTAATCCGAAGAGACAAAACGCGCAAAATGAAGCTTTCCCCTGCAGATTCGCTGAATGGATAAAGAACCGGTACGTCCGCCGCGCCGCAGTCACAGGGCGGGCGGAAGATGCTTCGTCGAGCTGCCACGATCAACAACGGACACTTACCTTAATCCGCTCCAAAATGCTGTTCTCCGCCACGTTTAAGCGCAGCCCGCAAGCCAACGACAGCCGGAGCTCCTATGTAGATGTAGAGCACGGATGCCGAGGCAGCAGCATCCAGCGCAGGCGGCGGCCGGATGCACCAATAACGGGGAGCCGACGGCGAGGCAGCCGAGTCGGGACCAATGCACAGGCAGCTGGGGCGGTGCCGCCGCCGCCCTGAGCCACTCTCACTGGAGGGTGGAGAACTTCAGCTGAAGGAAACAGGGTCCTAAACACGGGCTGGGGGATGGAGAAGACTTTGGTATTCGGAATGTAGGGGGGATAAGGAAAAGGTCCCAGTGTCATTCTGTATAAGGAGTCGGCATCCGCCCGGTACAGCAGGACTGGCTGGACCGCGGAGCCACATCCCTGCCCGTCTGTCCATCAAGAAGCTCATTTCTGAAGGAGGACACATCTGATCCTTCATCTTAATGTAGTGTCTACCTTTTAGGTAAAAGCAGATGTGATTTTTAGGGTAAAAGCAAATGTGTTTCTATGCTGCTTTTTAATTATGGATACTGGAAGGATGAAAACACGCGTTCGTTTAATGTACCGGTAAAAATACCATAGGCCTATCCATTGTATGCACAGCATGTAATAAATGCACATGAAGTGGAAAAGTAATGACACAGGCGATTTTTTTTTTTGCACAAAAACAGTACATTTATTCAAGTGTTCTCCAGCACAAGTACATAAGAAAGGGGTCTTTTTCTTCTTTCTGGGCACTGAAAAAACGGGACGAAGGTGGAGCGAGTGTGACCGCTACATGGAGGCACGCACTGACCTTTATATTATAATCCATCAACAGCTATGTCACGAAAAATAGTTACACAGGAGTACAATAGTATCACTGAGAGATATACAGAGAGTTGACCTGTAAGTCTGTGAAATGTACATTATTGTTGTCAATAAATATCAAAGCGACAGTAGAAATTTCAGTCTGATGAAAGTAAAACAAACATTATAAAGTACGGAGGGTCTGGCTGTATGGAATGGAGAGCACAGGAGCGACGCCGCCAGGCAATGAACAAATACAATATGTAACAGTAAAAGTTATTACCAAAGGTCTCTCTAATCTCCAATATGAATACATGATTTCCCACAGATAAGCACCAACTACAGCAATGTCTAGGCTAAACACATGAATCTGTCCATTTTCATTTTTTTATTTTATTTTTTTCAAGTACAAAGTTAAAATGCCTTTGTTAATATATTTGTACAAGAGTAAAATAATAGTGCTTTTTCATACAACGAGAACTTAAAAACAGTCATTGTCAAGACAAGTTGATTTTTTTCCTAACAATATATTTTTCTTTTATTAGATAAAATTGTGTAGCACCTTATGAAACACCCGCAGTCCCTCTTTTTATGTTTTGTTTTTTATAAAAGAAAATGCAAAAAAAAACCCAAGAAATGAATAACTGAATAGCGCATGTAGGGCTGCGTGCCAGAGCTGAGCCTTTTCCTTCTTAAAGCTGTCGAGACGCTAATAGGCGCATCGTCGGGTCTGCACTGGCCGCTTACATAACACACAGGCAAATGGTTCATAAATACACGCGGTAGTCGCGCTTGGAGACCCTCGGAAGCCAGCTGCATTGTAGCTTATTTTCACACAGATTCACCAGCTCTCTTGCATCCCTCTCATCCCTCGGAGCGTTACTAATTTCATGATATATATTAGCAAAGAATCATATTTGTACATCCCATAGGCAATTCAAAAAGACATGACCAAAAAAATAAGCACCAGGCAAAGTATGTACAGTAAAATGCAGGCATTGTTATTACCTATTTCAGTTTAACTGAAGGAGAGGGGATCGTCTGGGTGTTATCAAAAACTGTAAGGAGTGACATATATCCAGTGCAATGGTGGCTATTACAGTATCATCCATTGACGTGTGGCTGGGATAATCACATTTGCTTGGTAAAATATAAGTAGTTTCCCGTTAAGTTAGACTCAAAGGAAAATGTGACTAAAGTTAATGCACCTTTTTCCCTTTTCTTTGCTGAAGTCAGCGAAGCACCTTAGCTAACCGCCCTGGGAGCAGGGATCGGCCAGTGAACAGTGAACCATCTCGACGGCATGCAAGAGACGCGGAGTCAGGGGGGGAGCACAATCCCACCTGATTTCACAGAGGTGTGCAGTTCACATATTAAATTGCAGGCCGCGCCCCACGAAAGCGTAACATGGTGACATTCTCACCCCACCTCCCATAGTAAAACGGAGGGAAAAACGGAGGTGGGAGCTTACGTGTATCGCTCCTTTCATGCAGGTGGATAAATTGAAAAACCTCCATGGTTCCGAACACACCCCCGGTCTTTCAGACCTGTTGGCACAGCCCTAGAATGGTCAAGTACTGCAATTCGTACAGTTCACATCATAAAGCGAAAACGAGGAACGAGCACACATTTAAAAAGAAAGGGAGGACGATAATATGATAACGGATAACAAAGGAAAAAACGAAAGCGCAGACATCGGAGAATGAGTTTTAAGGGGTATAAAAAGGCAGAAGGGCAATGTGGAGGGAGCTGCACCATAACGTTACAGATTTGCACCTGACTGAATAGATTGTGTGGGCACGGGGCCACAAGGGCTTCTGGGGAGCCAGCTGTAACGCGCCCGCCTGTGGCCCCTGGCCCCCACACAGTTGTACAGTAAAATGACAATGTCCTGGTTGTAACTAGAAAAGTAGTTTACCACAGTCTGTGATCTCAAACGTTTTGGATGACAAAAAACATCACCGCTCACTCGGCTGGCTTAGATTTATTGTGTTTTTTTTTTCCCGGTTTTGTGCTGCCACAGGCAATGAGGCCTGAGAAGAACAAGGCCAAAGGGTTTGGAGAGAGCACCAGTAAGTTTGTGTACAAAAGCTGTGGTAGATAAAAAACACAGCTGCGTCAGCGCCCTGTTGGCCGCCGCACAGCCTTCCGTCCGTCCCCCCCCCCCACCGCGACGGGGACCGGGGACCTCTCTCAGCCACTCTAAGTATTGCATTGCCTTTTTTTTTTATTTGTGGAAGTCACGCCGTAAAAATAAAAACGACAAAAAGAAATACAAAAGACCAAGAAAGCCAAAAGATCCCTGGCTACTTAATACCTGTATCCCTGTCTGTCTGAATCGTAAGGCCACATGAGTGAGATGTTTTTCATCACCTGAAGCACCATAACGCAGTGACCGCTGTGCAGTAGTACCTTGTTTCTGTTGATGAGCTGTAAACAAGCACTAAGTGGGCCGGGCTGCTCGCGTCTCAGTCCGAGGGTCCCCTACAGATGGAGAGGAGACCACGCCCCCACTGTAGGCTTGTAACTCTCTCAGTGACGGCTCAGTAGCTGAAGTGTGAGTGTTGCCGAAGGACCCCCCCCCCCCCCCCCCCCCCCCCCACCCCC
>JAODJW010000039.1:17311663-17332093 GCA_026777045.1 Hyperopisus bebe | reverse complement strand
GTGTTGCCGAAGGCCCCCCCCCCCCCCCCACGCCGGGCCCTGATCTGATCCCCCACCACCATGCTGTAATGACTGCCCAGTTAACACACACATATATATACTCAATATACCATGCAGTATATATACGCATCTTAAGAAAGATCATTAGTTTTCCGTTGTTCCAAAATGTACCATTTCCCAGTGCTGTTAAAAGAAAGCCTCCCTGTACAGGTTGCTCATAGAGATCAATATAAAAAAAATTACTAGATAACATTGCTAAAAATTAAAATGACATAAAAAAATTAAATAGAATAAAAGAATGACATTTTAATTTCAAGAAATAACGTAAAACATCTAACTTTAAATGCATTTCAATAATCGCTTATGATTCCGAGATTGATAAACTTGCTTATCCGGTTGTTTGTTAAATATCAGTTCTTGTGTATGTCGCTGTGTTGCTGGGTGGGGTGCTGCGGCGCGGTCTACTCGCAGGCGAAGTACTCTTTGAGCGGTGCAAACAGGTGGCGGATGACGGGCACGCTCCAGGACCGCCCCAGGAGTCGCTGCCTGGCCAGTCGGCTCATGTTGGACACGTCTGTGTAGTGGACAGGGAAGCCGAACACCCTGGAGCAGACGCAGAGGAAAGCGGCTTGGAGTACTCACACAGGATGCAGTAATCAGAGTACTCACATGAGATGCAGTACTTGTATCCATTAGAGCACTCACACGAAATGCAGTACTTCCACCCAATAGTGTACTCAAACAAGTTCAGGCTAGTGACTAATTACTACCTACTACTACTACCTTCATGATTTGTCATGTGTGTAAGAATCTGTTGAATTTGGTAGTTTCAGGCACTAGCAACCCCAACATGCATGGACTATAGTAGTAGTAGTAGTAGTAATAATAATAATAATAATAATAATAATAATAATAATAATAATAAAGGGTATTGAAAATGGATGGGGGGATGATGATGAGGATGGTGTTTGAGTCCCGAATGGGGGTCCTACCTCTCCATCTCAGAGCACCACAGAATGTCTTCCTTGTCGTTCATGTACACAGGGTAATGCTGGTCTTTGCCCTGCTTGACAGAATTAGACCGAGTGGTGATGGTTCTCACTTTGCCGAACTGCAAAGACAAAGCAGTGCTTCCAGATGAACACGCTTCCTCACTCTGCCACTGCAGGATCACAGACCAAGACTCCTCAAGGGTTTCCAGCTTTCGCAGTGCAGCCTGGGACTCCCCATCTTTTTAAAGAGCAGGGAGCCCCCCCCCCTGCCCAGCCAGTTAGCCGACTGTTCAGACAAGGCCTCGCATGGTCTCTTTTCGCTGGTCAAAATGCCCGACGCCGGAGCGGTGCACTGCACTGTGGATAACGTACCCAAGCTGTGGAAGCTAAATGGTGCTCCTGAGCTACTCCGCAGTGAGCTGCTGTTGTCTGGCAGGGTAAACATCTTCCAGTCCGAATGGCTTCATAAAAGCAATAAAAGCCAAACTGAACGGAAAGGTGCCGTATCTATCGTATCCCAGGGCTTCAGACAGCATACACATGTACAACAGACACGTGAAAGCAGTGATCAGAAGTTATGACCTACATGGAGAAAAGCCTTCATACATCAAACGCAGCCAAGCCCCTGGACACTGACCTCAATCTGCACAAAGGGGTAGGGGGTGGATTTATTTTAATTAATAGGTGGCTGTATACCCCCCACCAACCACCCACCACAGAAAACCTCAAAATGGGAACTCAGTCTAATCTGACCCTTTTAACCTTTACAGATGCATGACAGACTCAGTGTGTTCCCTGCTTCTGCACATGATTGGTAAGTTACCCATAAGGTCCATCTTGCCCAGTGTCCAAGCACATGCCACAGTGGGCAGGACCCTCACCTTGGCTGTCCGCCCATGCTCCAGGCACTCCTGCAGGTCCAGCTTGTCATTTGTCATGGCTGTCAGCGGCCTGCATGGTGAAGAGAGACGGACCTTTCAAACATCCATGTGACACACACATAAAGTCACACCCGAGACATCCGCCTCTTCAAATCACCTCACATTCCCCGGGAACAAGCCGCACCGTCTAACCGACCATGAACGCGAACCTGGCAGGACTCATGCTCAAAGGCGTTTTACTGCTTTTTAAGGAAGTCTGAGTCAAACTGTGTTTAGCAGACAGTCAGACAGGCTCAGTCACACACAAGAAGTGGATCGGTCCCGATTAAACAGTAACGGAAACGCCCCATGGCATCAGTGACACCCTGCCAATCTGCTGCACTCCTTGTGACCCAGTAGAGCAGGGTGGGTAACTCTGGGGCAGGGAGGGTAACCCCAAAGGTAGGAAATGCTGTAAGCAGTGATAGCAGCAGTATGAGTGGTAGCGACAGCAATAGATACAACACAAACAAAAACACTACTGATAACCGCAGATTAAAAATGGAATCCTGTTACTGGAGGCTCACGATTTTGGGCCTGAATAAGCATTTTCAGTTTAAACCCCCCCTAATATTGCCAGCACATTACCTGAATGCTGCTGTGACTGACTGACCCTTTTGCACTATTTTTACTGCAATTTCTCAATAAACTACAGTGCAATATTTGGTAATGAGTTATATTAACTGCACCTTCATAATGCCTTTATAATGCATTCGTAGAACATTCATGAGCAGCATGTAAGTATACCTTAACACTGTAACAGACCTTAACAGCTATAATATACATTAATAGCATAATATACATTATATAACTATACAATTATCATCTCTGTAAATATTGTGTATTAAAGCTGTTAAAGTATGTTAAAATGTTAGGGAATACTTACTTGCTGCTTATGAATGCATTATAAATGCATTACGAAGGTGCACTGAATGTTCTATGAATGCATTATGAAGGTGCACTGAACGTTCTATGAATGCATTATAAAGGTGTACAGTAGTTACTGTAAAGTGTTACCCAATATTTTCATATATGATATATACACCATACATTTACACCATATGATCACATAAGTATTCCTTATATCTGTAGTATAGTACTTATTTATTACTATGTTGATCGCCGCGTTACATATGTATGCTTATACATTATAATTTCCGTTGTAATTGTGCAAAGTTCCTGGAGAATGACAAAGCGAAAATCGCTGATCCATGAAGCTAAAGGGTGAAACAGTAAAAGCCTGCCGCCACTAGGTGCTCTGTCGGACCTGCAGGTCCCCCCCCCCACCCTCACCATAAACTCGCTGCTGGATCTCCACCCCCCTTTCTCTGTCACTTCCCCTGCTGTGGATTCTGGGAGACCCCTGAACCTGCTCTCGCATACGCCATGCTTTATGCCTCCTGGTCATTGAGGGGGCTAACTGAGTTAGCTGCCCTGCAGGACGGCACGAGGGACAGACATTTACCCAAAGTAATCCCAGAAAAGGGCCCTTGGGGTCCTGCAGACCCCGACTAGGAAAAACAAGAATGACATCTGCCTTGAATTAACCACATTCAACAGCATAGGAGAGAGTCTGATATTGAAGGCGGAGGAGGGGGACACGCTAATTTAAATACTTATTTATAAATCCAAACAAAATATTGGGGGGTACACACCCTTCTGCCCCCCGGTCCCTATGCCCCAGAGCACATTACAGATCAACTGAATTACCTCTATCTTAAAATGATTTACAAATTATCTGCATTCTTTTTGTATAGTACTGTTTTTCTCTGTAGCCTGGATTTAATACAAGATTTTTTGGATTCCGCTGAGTCATGTTTACTTGTACACAGGAACACTGTTAGATCATGGTTATGGTTAACATTGTAATTCCTGAAGTCAAAACTTATGATTCCCTTCAGAAGGTATCACACTCTCAGCCATAATGCAAATGAGCTCTTTTACTTACATACATATATAATCTCATACTAATTATTTTGGAATGGTTTATGGTTACATCCTAGACAATAGGTACATTTATACATTGCTAGTTCTGGCTGACATTGCGTGGTACAGTCTAAAAATATAAGATGTGCTAATCTCACACAACCCCCTAGCTCTTTACATTAGATCAAATCTCATGTCAAGGAATAAAAATCATTAAATAACTGTCACACTGCCCACAAGATGGCAGCATAGTTCAGTTTCATTTCAGGATTGGCCCTACTGTAGGTTGTCTTTTACAGTAATTAGCTTTTACTGGCACTCCAAGCTGCTGAGCAGTCCCAACAAAAGGCCATTCACCAAGTCTAAGAAACAGCTCACAGTGTGATTACAGTGCCAGTCCAATTTGCTGAGCAGCCCCAACAAAAGGCCATTCACCAAGTCTAAGAAACAGCTCACAGTGAGATTACAGTGCCAGTCCAAGCTGGTGAACAGTCCCAACAAAAGGCCATTCACCAAGTCTAAGAAACAGTTCACAGGGAAATTACATTGCCAGTCCAAGCTGCTGAACAGCCCCAACAAAAGGCCATTCACCAAGCCTAAGAAACAGTTCACAGTGAGATTACAGTGCCAGTCCAAGCTGGTGAGCAGTCCCAACAAAAGGCCATTCACCAAGCCTAAGAAACAGCTCACAGTGAGATTACAGTGCCAGTCCTGCTGCTGAGAAGCCCCAACAAAAGGCCATTCAACAAGCCTAAGAAACAGTACACATTGAGATTACAGTGCCAGTCCAAGTTGCTGTGCAGCCCCAACAAAAGGCCATTCACCAAGCCTAAGAAACAGTTCACAGTGAGATTACAGTGCCAGTCCAAGCTGCTGAGCAGCCCCAACAAAAGGCCATTCACCAAGCCTAAGAAACAGTTAACAGTGAGATTACAGTGCCAGTCCAAGCTGATGAGCAGTCCCAACAAAAGTCCATTCACCAAGCCTAAGAAACAGTTCACAGTGAGATTACAGTGCCAGTCCAAGCTGCTGAGCAGTCCCAACAAAAGGCCATTCACCAAGCCTAAGAAACAGTTCACAGTGAGATTACAGTGCCAGTCCATGCTGCTGTTCAATCACTAATAACTATGACTGTGTTGTGTCTATGACTATCACCAAAACATTCAAATCTGAACTCTGGACACAACACTGTATCTAGAACTAAAACCCAGCCATAAATTACCAAGATGCTCTTGGTACTCTCCTTTATTCAGTACATAACATTGGTACCATTTTGTTAAAGCAACCTCCTTCATGACTTTAATATTTCAGTTAACTGCGTTCAAAAATGGACCAAGTGTTACTATTAATGGAAACAGAAAGGCTGTGTTCTGTTCTGATTGACCCACTTTCACACGCTTTGGAACATGAAACGTAAATATAAGTTCATCATGAATGCTGACTGAGATTCTACACTCTCTGTTGATTTTCTGGCATGTATTAGTTTAGCTGGGTTCTCTGTTTCTGGGTTCTTGAATAGCACTAAGCAAATTCAACGCAGTATTTTTCATCATGAAACATTAAGAAGGATTTCCACGGAAATCCTCCACTGGCTTCCTGCTGTGGCATCCTGATGAAAATCCTGTTTAAATTTTTAAGAAGAGAATGGCAATTAAAATATACTTCATATTGAAGTGCGGAGGAGGATCTGAAACTCTGGCTAGTAGCTGTGGAAACAGAGCCCACCCTCCACCCACCAGAATCTATACAACAACTTGACCCCCCCACAGCCATTTCCTATCAGACAGCAAAATAAACACCCAGAACTGTGTTCTACCTGACACGACCCTTCAGGGTCATGTCCTATCAGAACACCAAAATGTCCCTCCAAGGCCATTCCCATCCCATTACATCATGACCCCCTCCCAACCCACCACAGCCATGTCAGACACCAAAAGAGCTTGTAATCTGGCCACAGAACACCCCAACCCTTAGGGGAGCCAACCTTTCTCACCTGTTCATGCCAGGAAGGTTACCCCAGAAGTAACGGGCGCGGTGAGCTGCAGACACGTCCTTAGCATCAATCATCACCGGGTTACACTGCAGGGAGAGAAGACCCAGACTGAGCCCCATCTAACAGGGAGACCTGTCACTCGTGCAGACACTGACTGGGCTATAGATTGTGGAAGGCGGTGCTTAATGCCGGATGTTTCAGCACAATCGGTTAAAATACTCAGCATGTAGTTTCTATGTTGCCATTTAGGTTTGATAAATAGTGTTTGTGTCTTGGCTTTTGCCTTTTACCTCAAAGAGGCAAAAGGAATGAGAACATTCTAGTCAGGGAATTTAACTTAGAAATTTTACTCTAACGTTGATTTAAGTTTTGTAAAAAATACCCAAATACCAAAAAATTTATGAGCGGCAATTCAACTTCAATGTAACATTGTCAAAAATATTTGAGACTTACAGTTAAAACATTTAAAATAAATTATCATTTTATTTGAGAATATACTAACTGAAATGACGTCAATCTATATCATTCATAAAAGTTAGCATACTGTACTCCACATCCGGGGTGTCAAACTCCAGTCCTGGAGGGTCAGAGCCCAGTGTAGCTTAGTTCTTTCCCTTTTCCACCACAAATAATTCAGCTCAAGAGCTGTGTGGTAATTAGCACAAGGAGTTGAACCCGGTGTGTTAAATGAGGGGAAACCCAAAAATGTGCAGGGCTCTGGCCCTCCAGGAGTGGAGTTTGACACCCCTGCTCTGCATGTAAAACTGATTGCAGTACACATCATTGCCACAGAGTGGCAGTCATTAGTCATGAATTAGTGTTTGGAGGCAAGGCCACTAAATCTGATCTTCTGCTCCATCCAAGGACACCAGCTAAACCTTTACTTATGGCTAAAAAAAGTGGCGGGTAAGGCTACCTCCAGAAAGCGAGAGATGTCCCTCTTATCGCTGACGCCCATGGCAACTACATTCTCAAAAAGCCAAAAGAAGGGCCGGTCGTCATCTGGTTTTGGTCTGGCCTCATGGAGCAGCCGGTAGAACTCGAAGAACAAACGTCCAGTACCCTCTAGGAAACAGAGCACAAGGTTAGTTTTACTGTACCCCTTCGGTGAATGTGTCAAAGGTCCCTGAGCGAGACCTTGCGGAACAAGTGACTTCTTCAACATAAATTTAAATGAGGAAACCTATTTAGCAGACAGGACCTGTGCTCTCAGAGGTTCTCAGTGCAAGCCCAACACAATGTTGCTATTAAATAACTTATTAAAGATTAAACCATGTTTTGACTAAGAGCAGCGTGTAGCCAGGGAGACAGCGTACCGTAGAGCCCCTTCCTTGCAGGATTGACGATGGAGAGGTCATTACATGGGCTTCCACCAATGACCAAGTCAAAGGGGCCCCATTCCTGAATCTGTCAAAAAGAGAGAGAAGGTTCTGTACGTTTCATTTGAGCAGCCCTAACCCCCCACCTAGACTGACTATTTATGAGGTGGTTAGTTTTGTTCCCCATGGCTGTGGGAAGAAGCACCAACATTCAGTAGAAGAACCAACATACAAAAAGCGCCAGCATTCAGAAGAAGAACCATCAGGATGCAGACATGTGAGGAACATACTGCCTTTCCAGACCTCATATCACTCAAAGCCAAATGGGAATGAAAACATGAATTATGGATGGTTTGGGTCTCAGAAGAAGGGGCTTGAAACGTATAAAATAAACAATAGGGTTGATTGATTACCCCCAAGCCCTGGAAATGTGTGCAGAGGCCCTGACTATAAGGCAGCAAGCAAGGCAAAGGCCACGGCGCCAGACAACCACTCACGTTCTTTCGGGTGACGTTCCGCACGTCCCCCACATACATGATGCGGCCTTGGTGCCGCACGATGCCCACAGTGATGGAGTCCTCACACACCTCAGAGGCGATGTAGCTCTCCACCTGAATCCCCAGCTCCTTTAGCACCAGCAGTCCTGCCAAAAGGTCAGAGGTCATACTGATACAGAAGGTTAAACTGCTCCCACTCCTCCTGACAAACTTTGGGGAATTAAGTGCTATTTGCAGTGATTCTCAATTTTAAAGTCTAACAAAGTATTGTCTATCTTATGCTGTTTCTGCCAAATCGGAATTGACCCAATGCAAAGCCTTCAAATAAAAATCTGCTAGATGTGGACCGGGGGGGCAATCTCACCAGTTGCTATGCCGTCAAACAGCGAGAGGACACGAATAGGTTGTCTCTTTTCAGCAGCAACTGGTGGGTAAAGCTTTGGTGGTTCCTGGAAAACACAGAAAGAATGCCTGGGTTGGAGGCCACAGTGCTGTTGCTGGAGAAGCCGGATCCGACCCAATAAGCCGGCACTCACAAAGTCCTGGTCATGGTTGTTAGCGAAGAAGTGCTGCAGGCGACAGGGCCAGTCGTCACGCCTCCTCAGCAGCCCATAGACGTTCTTGTGGCCACACATGTAGCAGTTCCACGGATCCTCTTTGATGGCCGCCTGGGCCGCGCCTGTTCCCACCAGAAGATCCACACACTCCACACAGAAACACCTGCAGGAGAACCATGGCCAATCAAAAGCGATCCCCGACAGATTCCGACTAGACTCATCAAACATGCCGCTGTCACAAACCACAGGGGTAAGTGAACAGGTGTGGCCACCCGAAGCTTTATGGAGTCCTTGCAGATAAGGGAGGATGCTGACAAGCTCTCCGTTGGGAGCGCAGATGTTCTCACCGACAGCAGTTGTTGTTTCCGCACATGAGCACCTCGCGGCCGCCGCAGCAGATCGTGCAGTAGGACTGGTAGCCGTCGTCATCGTACTGGTACGCACATTCCAGGAAACAGTTCTGCAATACACACCATTGGGGTGATTGGCTAACCCAGAGCCACACGCTGCAGCATACACATAAAGCCTTTCATACCACTTGTTTATGGACATTCTCCGTGGAACTCCATCAAGCTCCGTTTAGAACTATTGATTCTGCTGCTAATGCTCACGGCTAACTATGACCTGCATAGCTAACCCCTAGCCCAAACCACTAGCAGACACAGCACATAGCTGAAGGTGACTCAACCGGTAACGCTCACTGCTAACCATGACCTGCATAGCTAACCCCTAGCCCAAACCGCTAACAGACACGGCACCTAGCTGAAGGTGACTCAACCGGTAACGCTCACTGCTAACCATGACCTGCATAGCTAACCCCTAGCCCAAACCGCTAACCAGCGAGGTACATAGTCGATGGCGACTCAGCCCTACTTGCCAGGGAGCTCAGCCTTACCTTGCAGCTTTGGCACATGCCGCCGATGAAGAGTGGATGTTCCAGGGAAACACTCAGGCTTCCACAAGAGATGCAAATATCTGTGGAGAAAAAAGCCAGTTAGCTCACAGTCACCAAACAGCTGCTGGGGACAGAAGACCAGAGGCCCAAATTGAATTATAATAGAAAAGTTGGCTAACATTCAGTCTTCAGGTGAAAATCTGAAACATCTATGGATTTCTGTGCAGTAAACCATGCACAGACAGAGATCGTCTAACAGAAACCAAATGCAAGCAGGTAAAGAGATGGTTAGAGGGCTGAAAAAGCAGCCTTTCAGAAGGACAGCAATCACAACCTACCTTCAATGTTCCTGCATTTTTGCCGCACTTCATACACAAGTCTCTCTGGAATGGGGTGGGAGAAGAACAGAAGTAGAGGTGTTCAGTCAGACACTGAAAGCTCAGGTGCAAACAACACAGACCCTTGGGGCACTACTATGGCACCAGAGGGCATCGTTATTGTATAGACAGAACCTGAACGTCATTACAGCACTACAGAATGTTAACATTTATTTACGTAGCAGACACTTTTATCCAAAGAGATGCACACTTGAGAAAGCTGGCTCAGACAGTACCTGGAGCAATTGAGGTTAAGGACCTTGCTCAAGAGCCCCATGATGACTTCACTCAGCCAACCGTGGGTTTTAAACCAACAACCTTCTGATCATGAGTACTAACCCACAGAGCCACACACTGGTCCCTTGAAAGTTGTTACAGCACCAACAGAACCTGTATACTATTGCAGAAATTTCTGTATTTAGCAATATCACGACACCTACCGGACCTGAACAATATCAAGGCACCTACTGGACCTGAACAATATCACAGCACCTACCGGACCTGAACAATATCACGGCACCTACTGGACCTGTACAATATCAAGGCACTTACAAAACCTGAACATTATTCCAGCTGATTTGGTTCATGGCTCCTCCATACAGACTCAAACAGACATTTAACTCCACATCAGGAGGTAGCTTCCCCTTTTACTAGAGTCTGCAGGTCAGGATGCATCATACCGATCTTCATTGGACTGCTTTAAGGGTGTCACTATCGATTATAACAATGATCAAGTAATCCTCCGATCAATCTTATGATTCATCGAGGAATTGTTTATATATAATATAATATAATTAAACTGTGGAAATAAATCAAGTTCTGGAAAACATTAAGAGACAACTCTATTTTTAAAAAATATCTGAATTTTTAAATCCTGGTTTAATCCTGGTTCTGCTGCCAGAAGGCTATGCTGGGCAGCAGGGTTCAAAGTTTCTAAGACAGCAGTACACAAGAAGAATGTGAAGCAGAAGATTCAGGCAATAACCAAAAACCAGCCAGGTAAAGGGCAGAAGCAACTTTCTAATGGCAGAGACGACCATTAACTTGTCCGACAGTTTCTCATGAGTCGGACAATGACATCAAGTGACCTTCAAAAGGAAGGGAAACAATAAGTGCAGGTGTGAAGTGCACTGCTGGGACAGTTCATATCAGGCTCCTAGAAGCAGGACTGAGGTCCCATAAAGCAAGGAAGAAGCCCTTCATTAATGAGAATCCAGGCTGGAGTTTGCAAAAAAAAATATATATATATTATTCAAAGACACACACCCATAAATTGAGAAATGAGTGGAACAAAAAATTGTGCTGTGGTCTCTTATTTTTTCTCCAGAGCTGTATATATTGTAATTGGCACAAGGCAGGAACCAATCACACATAGCATATATTCAGCTCAGGCACTCCAATTCACTTAGGTTGCATAGTTTTGGACACTATAGAGACTGTGGAGAATCTGCTAAAAAGCAAAGGACACACAGGACAAACATGCAAACTGTGGCAACAGAGATACCCACTGCACCACTGTGCTGCCCTCAGCTTGCACAAGGTGCAGCATTAATATCAGCATGGCATTTCATGCACATTGTTAAATCGCAAGAACTGCAATAGTCAGCTGGGTTCAAACCATCAATAAGTTGTGTTTATACATTTTTACTTAGTCTAGTGTACACTTAGAAAGCTCTTTACTTTCACACTTAGAATCCTTTCTAACATTATCTAGTTAGAGGTTGAAAAAATTAGTCTAAAGTTTACCGCTGCTACTTTCGCAGGAGTTCTGCATGTGCTCTCCGAAACAATCATAATCATTTTCGTTCTTGCTGTTGGACTCATTCTTAGACAGTGTGATGTGTGTGCGAGAAATTAAATCTGTTATGTTGGGATATTAAGGTATACTTACATGCTGCTTATGGATGCATTATGAATGAATTATGAAGTTGCACTGAATGTTCTATGAATACACAATGAATGCAATATGAAAGTGCAGTTAATGTGAAGGGTTACCCTTTGATATAGTATAACTGAGCACAGAAAGTACAAAGAATATCAGCTACCTCGAGTCCCCTCGTCGACAATTTCCTTGATCTTGGGTTTCTCCGTTGTGCTCTTACGGGGCTTTTTGGCTGGAGGGGGCGGGGTGTAAGAGGCTGCCTCAGGCTCCACCCACATCTCATGGTAAACTTCTTTGTTGCGTTCTTCTATGGTGGGCAGGCACAGAGATGACCATTGAGTATGAGACGTCCACAGCCGGCAAAGTGAGACAATAACTCAGCTTACAGGCTGTTAATCTCGTTTCAAATCCTCTCGGGTCGCGATATGTATGCTCGGCAGCCTGGGAAGGACTTCACAGCAGATCATCGGACTGTTCTGACTACAAACAATTTTCCTGTCAATTTACCAAGTGACTGTGGACTCGAGTAAACTTAGGTTTTCCCAACGTTTACATGATAAGACACTGACATTGCAAGTTAACGCTAAATTGTGCTATTCCACATCTCTCAGAAGTGGAGGGATTACCTTCCCATAACAGGAAAAGAAATTTCATGCATTTGCATTAAAACTACATGTGCAAAAACACCTGCGTAACATAAACATAAAATTACTTTTACATCAAGGAAAAATAAATCGAAGCATACGACAACAGATATCTCTGAAAGGTGATTATGTGGATGCCGCTCTCTGCTCTTTGGAAACTGCTAAAGATTTCCCCTCAGCCTTGGACGATTATGCTGTCAGCACTGTCACAGGCCAAGAACAGCAGTGACAGAAGCCAAAACACAAGCTAAAGCCAGGGTGGCCCCAGCTAACACTGAAACCTGGGTGGAGTCAGCCCTGAGCATGTGTGTGTGTGTGAGTGTGAGGGGGAGCACTCACCTTGGGGAGGTTCCAGGCCCTTGGGCCCTGTGGGTAGGAAGCCAGTCATGGCCCATTCAATCATCTGCTTGTTCTGCAGGTCCACAGACTTGGATGTATCACCTTCGTCACTGTCTGGGCAGGCAGGGAAGATCTTGCCAGCTCGAGAACTGGCCACCTGTGAGGGTGCAGTCTGTTACACTGGGGCCGGAAGTAGGGTGGTCACTGATCTAGCTTATTCACTGCCATTAACTGTATTGGTGAGTCCCAGTGCATGGGGTTCCAACTGCAGTTCACTGGTAAACAGGGGTGACGTAAAGGGGGGAAAGTGTATTCATGGGGTCCAAAATCTCGAGCACCACTTGTTGGCAGGCACTGCATGGAGTTATAACTGTGGTCATTCAGCACTGGTGAGCACAGTACGAGGTTCTAACTGTTGGCATTCTACACTGGTAAGCAATGCATGGGGTTATGACTCGACCAATTCTGCACTGGAGAGTATTGTATGAGGTTATAACTCTGGGCATTCTGCACTGGTGAGCATTGCATGAGGTTATAACTGTGGCCATTCTGCACTGAGAAGTACTGCACGGGGTTATAATTGTAGCCATTATGCACTGGAGAGCACTATATTAGGTTATATCTGTGGTAGTTCTGAACAGGAGAGCACAGTATAGGGTTCGACAGCATGGAATCACGAGATTCTGTGCAAACACCGATAACGTAGAAGGTGGATTACTGCCCTGTGCTTCCTGGAACACTGGAGATGTGGGGGGGCTCACCTGCAGGACTTCGTAGATCGCTTTCTTGTACATGGGTTGCTTGCTGTAGGTGGGTTGGTGAAACGCATTTGAAAAGGAGCTAATTGGCAACAACTTCTCCAAGCAAACCTGTCAGGGGCAGAAGAGGCATTCAGTGATTGCAGGCATATCTCACAGTGCACTGAATGCATGCCAGATGAAATCAAAGATTTGTTGATTAATCAAATGTGAGAAAACTTGGTCTTAATCAGCCAGAAGACCATTTTATCAGTTCATGTTGAACTGATACTTTCCAATAGTTGGAGCTGCTTTGAATGCCAGGATGGTTACAGACATTTCAAAGGCTGCATTACCACACAGTCCCTGCAGGGGGAGTATGACGTTCATTTACACATTAACACAAAGGGTATTTACACCTAGGGTGGCATGGTGGTGCAGTGGTTAGCACTGTTGCCTCACACCTCTGGGAGCTGGGTTCGAGTCTCCGCCTGGGTCACGTGTGTGGAGTTTGCATGTTCTCCCCGTGTCGTTGTGGGGTTTCCTCCGGCTACTCCAGTTTCCCCCCACTTTCCAAAGACATGCTGTGGCTGATCGGAGTTCCTGAATTGCCCATAGGTGTGACTGGTGTGTGAGTGTGCCCTGTGATGGGCTGGCCCCCTGTCCAGCGTTGTTCCCTGCCTCATGCCTGTTGCTTCCAGTATAGGCTCCGGACCCCCAGGGGGATAAGCGGGTTGGAAAATGGATGGATGGTATTTACACATTTACTATAATCCCCACAATTATAAACTACAGGATCCATCAGTCCAGTATGGAGACCACACCTTGCTGCATTTCTCAAGATCGCTTTGGGATTTCAAACTTGGACCAATTTATATAACTCTAGGGAAATATAGTCAATTGATTTAGAGAAAGCCATATAAAAACACACAATAGCTGCACTGTAAGTCACACTCAAATGAGCACTAAAATAGTGATTAAACTGTATTTCTCGTTAGCCATGATCAATTCTTGTATACTTTGGTCTGCAAGGAGTTCCTGCAGAGTCCAATGGTGTTCTGCTAAATGAGGTGGTGAAGTACCCATTTGTCCAAGACTGTGTGAAATGTGCAAGAGACCATGTCTGATTCAGCTGTAACACACTGTCATTTACCCCAGATCTCCCAGGTGTCAGCACCTGTGTATGACCCAAGAACTGGATCAATACCCCAGGGGATAGAGCGCACTCGTACTCACCACGGAGAATTTCCCGTCACCGAACCACTTGACCCATCTGGTTCCCTCTGCAGCCCGACTTCGGCCTGTTGCCACCCAGGACACGATGTAGCCGGGCCACCAGGAGAACCCACGCAGCTTCCCCCAGACCAGCTCGCCAATCCCGAAGCCACGCCCATCCTGTGACAAACACACCCATTGAGCAGAGTGAACTGGAAACCCCCACCTACTAAAATATGGCACCACCCCCATGTCTTCACATAAAATAGCCATAATGGGTTCTAGTACCCGAAGGCAATCCAACACCATCCAAAATACAGGCAGCCCTCAATGTAAACTGACTGAAGTAAACTTGCACTTGCACAAAAAATATCCGATACACGGAGTTTTCAGAAACACGAACACAAAAAGATGTCATATGCCTGTAAGTAAATTTACACTCTTTCATTTATTTAACACAAGTTGTTTACAACATCCATCCATCCATCTTCCAACCCGCTTTATCCTACTGGGTCGCAGGGGGTCCGGAGCCTATCCCAGAAGCAATAGGCACGTGGCAGGGAACAACCCTGGACAGGGGGCCAGCCCATCGCACAGCACACTCACACATTCACACCTACGGGCAATTTAGTAACACCAATTAGCCTCAGCATGTCTTTGGACCATGGGGGGAAAACTGGAGGAAACCCCATGCCAACACAGGGAGAACATACAAACTCCACAAATAAGTAACCCAGGCGGAGACTCGAACCCGGGTCCCAGAGGTGTGAGGCAACAGAGCTAACCACTGCACCAACACGCCAACACGTTTACAACATATTGCTAGTATATTTTACGGTTATTTGTTCTTTGCTGTAAGGTGTCCTAAAAGGTATGGGAAGGTAAATTTGACTTATGTAAGTGTTTGTGGAACTGATTACTTACATCAGTCAAGAACTGTCTGTATAAGTTGGCAAAATAAAAATAAGAACATTAAAATATTCAAAATGTTCCATGGTCTACTTGGACAACTGCATAAACAAACCAAATCAATGTTTTCCTACCATTTTAAATTGTGCACTTTGCAATAACACACCCCTGATTTCTCAGAGACGTCACAACTTATAAACCACAAAACACAGCACAAATCAGTCCTAGATTCCTGTGACGTAAAGTCTGGGGATTTCTTTAACCACTTTAAAAAAATAGTTTAAACTGCAATACTGATAAAAATGAACTACAATTTCACGGCTGCTAGAACAGTTTTTTAATGGATTCATGTATTGCATTCATGTTACAAACCATTATCTGTAAATCTCAATAGTGATACTCTTTGTGCTGGTGATTGGTATTCAGTTCACAAATGCCATAAGGTGGTAATTTATGAGGTTAGAGTTAGGGTGAAAGGGCTCACCTCGTATTCCGGCTCTGTGTCGATGGTTTTGGGTGTGCCCTTGTCCCCGCTCCCGACAGGGACAGGTTCCGGGGTGGTTGCCACGGTGGGGGAGGCAGGGTCTGTGGGCTGTTGCTGCGGGGGAGTGGGAGGGGGAGGGAGAGGGGGGCTGCTCTCCACTGGGGTGTTCTCTTCTTCCCTCTGAGGCTGTGAGACAGCACACTCCTCCATCATGTTCATCACAGCAATGCGCTGGGCCTTCTTCTCTGCCTGCAATCGAGCAACAAACAGGAGGGTGAGTGTGTTCTCATGGAATAACAACACACTGGAGGGTAAGTGTATCCTCGCAAAATAACGACACACTGGAGGGGAAGTGTGTCCTCACAGAATAAAGACACACTGGAGCGTGAGTGTGTCCTCAAAGAATAATGACACACTGGAGGGGAAGCGTGTCCTCACAGAATAAAGACACACTGGAGCGTGAGTGTGTCCTCACAGAATAATGACACACTGAAGGAGAAGCATGTCCTCACAGAATAATGGCACACTAGAGCATAAGCGTGTCCTCGCAGAATAATGACACACTGGAGGGGAAGCGTGTACTCACACAATAATGACACACTGGAGTGTGAGTGTGTCCTCACAGAATAAAGATACACTGGAGGATGGGCACGTCCTCACAGGGTAAGAGCACACAGGAGGGTGAGAGTGTCATAGAATAAAAATACACTAGGGGGTAAGTACGTCCTCACAGAATAAACGAAACACAGGAGGGTGAACCTCTCCTCACAGAATAACGACACACTGGGGGGTGAGTGTGAGTATATATGTATGTACGTATCATTCATCCATCCATTTATCCATCCATTTATCATGTATAGGTCAGACACACATCATAGATGCATGTGCATCTCAAACGTGTTACTGACATGTGTGCCAGTCAGACACATATCACTGACACATGTATAGGTCAGACTTGCATTACAGACGTGTGTGCAGGTCACTCATTAATCATATAACCTGGTCAGACACACCTTAGAGACATACGTACATGTGACACAGTACAGGCACATATACAGATTAGCATGTTTTTGTTAATATGACACTAGTACTTCACACATAATTCATGCCATATAACCCATTCAAACAAATGAGGTTCATAAATGAGCATCATCATGAGACCATCTTAGCGCTGGTGCTCCCCATCCTAATCTAGCTCTGCCAGGCTGCGTAAAGTCCACAATCTCCTGGTGTTTCAGCCTCTCTGTGGCCATATTTACTGCTTGTGCTACATTCCACTTTCGTCCAGTCCGGACTTGTACATCTGCATTTCTGATAGATGGGTCTGGCGAGTCTCTTAGCTAGAATAAGAGTCTCACCTTCTCCTTCTTGTAGCTCAGGCTGATTGACTGAAGTGGGAGCTGTAGCATATTTTTGCCAAAGAGTGCTGCATTGGAGAGGCAGCGGGGGAGGCCAGGTCATTTCCTCATGAAATTGTTGGCCTTTGCTTCCAGTTTCAGGACTGTTGTCATGGTGATCTAGCACAGCTTCAGTGGCCACATTATGCGTTGGTACAAGGTGAACTGTTAACACCAAACCTTGAATTTTCCGAGCAGGGGGCACTGATTGATCTTGTGAAGGCCGTCCATGAGTTGGGTTGTAACAGCTGAGGCCATATGCTTGTCGGAAAGATCAGCCGTATATAGCCTTCTGAGGCTTCGCACTGGTTCTTCCACTACCAGAGGAATCCTTTCGCCATCCACAGTGACACAGATGTTGTCATTCCTAAGCCCCTTCCAGACTGAGAGGCTGCGGGACTTTGTGGGCTTGATTTTCATGCGGGCCCATGCTAGCAATTCCTCCAGCCTTTTTAGGAGTCTTGCTGTGCACGCTGCTGTTTGGAGGAGCGTGGTGACATCATCCACATAACTCCGGATGGGCGGGAGTCTTTGGCCTGTTTGGGACTTTGCCCCTCCAACCATTTGTTTCCCACCTATCAGGATAATCTCGAATGCAGATGTGAAGAGGATGGGAGAGATGGAACATCCCATTGCTACTCCCTTCTCCAGCTGGTGCCAGGCAGTTGTGATGTCCCGGGTTGCGTAGCAAACATATAGGCTATTGAAGTAGTTTGCTATCAGCTTCTGGATGCTTGATGGTACATGGAAAAACTCCAGGGCGAACGTGATGAGCTGGTGGGGAACTGAGCCGAAGGCGTTTGCGAGGTCTAACCAGGCAACATGCAGGTCCGACTTGTTGTGCCTGGCTCTCTGGATTTGATCCCAAATCATCATAGCGTGTTCTACACAGCCAGGAAACCCTGGGACGCCTGCCTTCTGGTAACCAGTATCGATGTAATTGTTGACCAGGAGGGAGTTAGTCAGGCGTTTAACCAGGATTGAAAATTTTTCCCCTCCAAGTTTAGCAGGGCAATGCCTTGAACTGGCTGAGGTTTTTGGACTCCTTTTCCTTTGGGATGAAGGTGATAACTGCTTTGCACCATGATGATGGGATAGATTCGGTCTTCCAGGCAGTCACCATAAGCCTCCACAGCAGCAAGGGCAATTCTTGAAGACCTTGTAAGGTACTCCGTTTGGACCAGGTGCCGATGCTACTCCGGCATGTTGGATAACTTGTCTGACCTCCATCCACTTCGGGGGAGTAGTGTCAAACTTTATCGAGGGCTCAGGTGGACGGGGTACATAGCCTGGTGATCCAAGTAGTACTCCTCTACGGTTGTCGCTTAACTGGTCATTGATGTGCTGTTCCAGCTCCTGCTCAGTGGTCTGAAGTGTCCCGGTCTTCCTTTCCTCCAGCAAACTGCGAGCGTATTTGAATGGGTCTTGAAAGAAACTTGATCTTGCCTTCTCCCTCCAGCTTTGGCGTCTCTTTATCCTTTCTGCTCTCCTGAGATGTGCAAGCCTTTGTCTGATGGTATTCCACAGGTCTTTCAGGCCTTCTTTCTCATGGGGCTCGGCTGTCCTCCATGAATTCCTCAGGAGCCATCGTTCTTTAGCCAGCTGTAGGATTTCCCTTTCTCAGCTTCCGATCTATGGGGGACCAGTGCTCTTTTGGGGCATGACTCCAAAGCTATTTCTCCCTTCTTTGTGAATGGCATCGCCAAGAATGATGAGCCTCAATGTTATACTGCCTCTTAGCGTACTCTGTAGTGTGGTACATGTGCTCTCATCAAAGGTTCTCCAGGCTTCCTTGTTGATGGCCTTCGGTCACTTGACTTTGGGTTTCTGGCTGTGCTTCTCCTTTGGTCCTCTTACAGGCTCTGTGCTTACAGCATGTGTTTGCTGAGGGGTGTCCTGTTGTGAGGTTTGCTGGGAAGGCTGGTGGTGCTCTCCTAATCTAACCGCAGAGTGGGAATCACTAGCACTGTGGTGCTCAACCTGGCTGTGAAATGTCCTTGTCTGACCTGCTGGCGCAGCGCAAGCCCGCGGCTGTTGGATTCCACCACATTTTGACTTTCCCTGGTGGATGCGCAAACCCAAGTATGTTGTTATTTTGGACCACCCACAGCTGCATTCTCTGGTCCTTTGTCCTTTCCAAGTATGTCGTTACCGTGTTATCCGTCCTTTGTGGTCCATCTTCCATCCCGCCTCTCGGTGGACCTTCGGGTTGTTTTCTTATTATCCTGCTTGCAGTTAGTTTGGGTGTCCCACTAGTCTATGCTAGTTGGATGTGTAGGGAGGGTAACTAGCCCTTCCACCCCGGGTGCAGTCTTTCCTGCCGTCTGCCACTCTTCCCTTGCTGCCCTCCAGTCTTTCCTGGATGCTAACTGATCTATTCTCAGTGGCCACTGTTGTACCAGAGGAGCCAGATGCAAGCACAGGTAAAACTACCTGCTCAGCATTTCTGCCTGACGCACCTCTGACGGTGCCGCTTGGCTGGCTGCAGGGTCGTCAGCCAGGAGCCACCCTTCATAGATGTTTCGCTCCTTTAATCCCGGAACATCTCAGGGTGGTGGAGCAGCGAAAGGGACGTCTCCCTAATGCTCCCTGCAGCCTGCCCTAAGATCACTCTCTCCCCCACGCTTTGTCCTTCCTTCAGTCAGAGCCAGAAGCTCCCTTGCTCTGCCTTATGAGCTAGATCTTGCATTGCTCTCCTCTTCCTGTGGCCTGTGAGACCAAAGGTTTTCAGGAGTCGCTGCATGGATGTTCCAACAAAACCCCTGCACCCGACTTCCACTGGGAATGTAAGAGTCCTTCAGCCAGCTTGGGAGCATGCAGCAGCCAGGTCTGCATACCTCTCTTTCTTCCTCTCATAGGCAGCCTCTATCTCCTCCTCCCATGGGACGGTCAGCTCCACCAGAATGACTACTTTGGCGGGTGTTGACCAGAGCACTATGTCAGGGCGAAGGGGGGGAACTGGTGATCTCGGCCGGAAATTTCAGCTGGCGATCTAGATCAGCTGCCAGCTGCCACTCTCCCCCTGGGGACAAGAGGGTGAACCCTGTGTTGGTGCTGCGCTGTGCTACTCCCCCTTGCCTAACGAACTGAATCCATCCCTGGGATGATGGGATGCTGGCACGGTTTACCTCCAGCTTCCATGTCTCCAGCAGCTCAGCCAGCTTGCACAGGACTTTGTCGTGTCGCCAACTACATCTGCCCTGTGCCAGTGCTGCCTTGCAGCTGCAAAGTATGTGCTTGAGGCCTGGGTTTGGGGAGCTGCAGAGGTAACAGGGTTCTTCTGAGCCATACCAGGTGTAAAGATTGCGGGGGCTGGGGAGTGTGTCATAAGTGGCCCTGATGAGGAA
>JAODJW010000039.1:17271389-17298059 GCA_026777045.1 Hyperopisus bebe | reverse complement strand
ACTTGCAAACGCTGGCAGGGAGCCAGGAGGCCGTCTATGCTCCACGCTGGCCGGAAAGGGGCCGCAAAGCGTGTCCTCACCCTAATATCTATAGTGCGGGGTTCATTTCCATAGCTGGGGAGGGGGCGGGGAGGGGGCACTGGAACCGACTGTAACACCAAGCAACTAAAAGCACAGCGTTCTGCTCTTATTGAGGAGGTTCTGATGTGGCCTGACACTTCTTCAGTAAGGAGGTCTCTCCTCAAAGATGATCCCTTGACTGTGTTTTCAGGACGACGCCTTGGAAAAGGAGTTACACACTCCTCACCGTCCCCACAGACGTGCTGCAGAATCAAGGAAATCCTCCTCCAGTGACAGCTGTCTCACATGACGTGCCGGCGTAAAGGGGGATATGGGGAGCTGGCAGCAGCACACGCGTGAGCGTGACGGGCCCTTGGCTTGGAAACACGCTTGGCGCCGCCACCGTCGTCAATCTGCCCTCTGCTGATGTTTCATGCCTCCCATCCTCATCGTTTTCCCATATTTCCCATCTCGAGACACATTTGTGACTCCCCCATCCCTGTGTTGGGGGGGCTGTAGCAGGCAACATTCACAGGCCTCACTCACGTTTCCATGGTGACCACTCATTATGGCAAACGGACATGTTCATCACTTCATATTAATTTCGAGGACGCTTTCTGATATCACAAAACACACAAAGGGGAAATGGACCGACGATGCACAGACATAGAAAATGCAATGATTTTTAAAAATCTAAAGATGAAAATGACAGAATTTGCTGATGTAATCATCAGTCCCCAGTCTGGCAGAGTGTCACGGCAACTGGAAGACCTGATGTGTGGCACACAATAGCGATACAGATAATCATTAACACTAAATATTCACCATGTGTTCATAGACTCTAGGTAAAAATACCAGAAAACTGAATGCGGAAGCGCCAAGAAACAGAAAATGGCGGCAGAAAGGGGACCTTTCTGCCGAGCTTTAATCAGTCCAGCAGGGGGTGCCTGGGAAGGCTGCCCGACCCAGCAGCGTCAGAGCCATAAACCCCATTAAACTGGTGCTGACGTCACCGTCACTGGGGACGCCGGGTGGGCGGCTCACAGCAGCCATTCCTCCAGTAAATCATTTACTAAAAAGCTACAGAGAGCCTAAGGAATGACAGCAGGCGCTGAGATGAGCCTGTGAGAAACACTACAGTTACACACAGCCACGTCGGGATCGACGGCACAGGACACACCAGTGACGATGGGCGGCGGCCTGGGCTGGGGGGGGGGATCTGGCATCAAAGCGGAGCAGAAAGAGCAGAAAAACATCACAGCAGGCAGCACACAGTGACACGGGGGGGGGGGGATCTCTGAGCACGCCAGGCGCCCGAGGGGTGAAAGAACCAGAAACCCCCACTGACCCGGAGGACTGAAGACAAGTAGCTGGGGACCTGTGGGCTCCCATGAATCTGGAGTGGAGGAGAGGTCTAGCGAGGCTGACGTGGGTTTCTGGGAACCTACAGAGGGCGCGCCCGGGCCCAGTCAGATCTGAGAAATGACAGGGCCCACCGACCAACTCTAGCCAGGGACAGGCACTGAAAGAAACCGGCCTGGCCCTTTCCCAGGTCCCCAGCCCCCCCAGTCCAAATAGCACATCAGTCGCTCCCCGGCCCGGCCCATACAACACAGGCACTGACCCCACAGCCCACGGGTGTTACCTGCACACTGCGGGTCTCTCATACACGCTCACAGCAAGTAAATAACCATTCCAGTAAACATAACCCATACTGTGGAGAAAAGTAATCTCACAGTAATACCACAGTGGACAACGCAGTCAAACGTCCCATCTAAAGACTCCATTTACCCCCCACCTTCTGGTATATAAGCGTTAGCTACAAGAATGTTTAGAAACGGTTTCTACCTACAAGCCAAAAGGCCAGTCCACAGCGGTGAGGTATGAAATGTAAAGTGCACCGTAGATCAAACTAATGGGCATCAGCACACGCTATTAATCACCAGCAGTCATCTGCTATTTGTTTGGTGTCATTCAGTGTTATTTATGGCTCTGTGTTATGGCTTCCTGCTATTTATTGTCTGTGGTAATTATTGTTCCTGCGTCCTCATTATCTGAAGTTCATACTTACAGTTATTCTTTAACGAACAGTCTGCAGCAGTCATGCCAGCAAAGTGTGTCATTGTATGAATTACATCTGAGGATAAATTGGAAACCTGACACTTGAACTCAATGCCCTCTTTCCCGAAGCACATTCGGGCCTGCAGGTCCCAGGCTGGCCACCAGAGGGCATGCGGCGTTCAGGGTTTGGCCGTTACACATGTGTTAGTAATCAGCTCTCGAGTCATATCCTGTGGGAGGGGGAGTTCGCAGCACCACGTTCCAGCCAAGGATTGGATGACGCTGGCTCAGAGACACAACCTCTCCCCCCCCATGTCTGTTGGCCCGCCCGGGGTGAGCTGAGGACAACACAGCCTGTCTCCTTCCTTCAAACACACAAGCCGGTGCCCCTTTATAAAAATGCTTACCTTTCCTTCTAGAGAAACACCTACAGATCTGTCAGAGCTGCATTTAAGAATGAGGACTAGGTCTGGTGGCTTCCTTCCGCCTCGCCGGCCGGAACTCGTGCTCCGGCCGTGTTTTCATGCGAAGGCACACATGTGTCTGAATGAACCTGCAGCCCTCTGGGGAGACTAAGGAGCACGCTGGTCTCTGGGGTCAGAGATTCACAGCTCCGGGACACGTATGATCTGAAGCGTGTGTGCAGCTGCTGAGCACCTGGTTTAAAACGCGCTCTTCCATGAGAAATCTCTATTTGTGAAAGCAGGAAGGAAGTTTAAATAGCGCAGGGCTTGTTCTGGCTGCCAGTGACTCGGGTCTCTGAGAACAGTTTCGTTCCTGTTTTAGATGAAGGAAAATCATCACAATCAGCAGACAAATCATTAGATATTTTAGAAGCAGGGAGTTTATCCATAGCTTAGGTGAGCTGAGGTTATTTTTAACTGACTGGTGTGGTCCCCCAGCTGAGACGCATCTCAAAGAGGTGAGAGGAAGCCGTGCTTTGTGTCCCTCTGCTCCTGCCGTAGTTCTATAAATATAGACAAAACAAAACAACGGTTGCATTGTTTTCACATGTAACATTGTGTTTTGTGCTGTCCTTGTTCAATAAATCCAATAAATAAATAAAAATACACGACCACATTTCTGTCACTCAGAGTAAAATGCAAGCACAAAGGATTACAATAAAGCACTTCATGGCCTCAGGAGGACGCAGCTTCAAGCACTTCCTGGTAAAGCGAAAACCCTCCGTCCCGAACAGGAAGTAGTGGGACAAAACAACCGTCTGTTTACTGGGGACCACAGTGGACCATCAGTGGTGTCTTTAATCACTCCAAACATCTCCCATTGTATTGAGCCTTACACAGCAGCCTTGAATCCATATCAGAAAAAGCTATGTGTGGAGAAACAGCACTCCAATTAAAAATGCTGCAGAAATTTACCTTTTATCCATATGATAAAAGAGAGTGCTAGTTTCAAGGATTGATTGAGAAGTAGAAGCCATATTTACTGTACGGCCACCAACTTTCACCATGTCTACACAATACCTAACCCTGTTATTTTCTCTAATAAGAGAAACAAAAACTTCGTAGGATCAGCCCCAACTTGCCTCCACGTCTGTCATCATACACATCACACTACAGATGTTTCTCAGAACCTCCACAACAGTCCTACTACCTAAACCTTCTTAAATTTCAGGCCAATTTATAGAACCATAATAAATTTCCAGTGCATTCTGGGCCCCATAGAGTACAAGACTACAGTGCGAGTTACATTTTTGATAACCTCCCTTCACTTCCAATCAAAATACCTCCCAGTTCACAGAAGTCATTCTGGAGCCTAAAATGAGCCGCCACACTGAGATCAGAGGTTAGAAGGTGAAAATTGCTTACAATCCCAGTCATACACTGTACAGGCCGGCTTCTGTTTTGATCCTTTGGGGAGAGCAAACCGGCCCTTGCAGTGTTTAACTGCAATTCATCCTTTTCAAAGAGACCATTGTTTCTTTTTTTTTCAGCCACATGTCTTCATTCTACGACTGACGACCGTGGATGCTGAGAAGGAGCAGCTGTTTGCGATTCGTTCGTCTGAAACAATGTGTTCTTCATCGATCCCCAGGCATGTCTCTCACACTTTGAGCGCGGACAGCTGAAAAGCAGCCTGCCTGTGCTGACGATTATCCAGCTATTCACCTCCATCCAGAAATCATCATTTCTTGTTGCAAATCGATAGTTAATTATGGACTGAGTCAGTGTTTTACATCCTTCAATTAGACATTTCTTTAAGAATGAGATCAGCTGCGATACACCTGATCTGACCCTGCAGTTGTGACACAATAACCCTGGCTCACGCCATCGAACCACGAAAATGCTCTTACCTTCCTCTATTATCATCATCTTCATCAATTTGTAAAGACTGCAAATTAATAATCCCTAATATTTTACCATATTGTGTAAAAGGCTTCAAGAGAGGCTGCTTATTTGGAAACAGCCGGAAAAAGGCAGCATGCAAACATGAACCTAGCCAGGCCTGTACAAGGTTTACATAACGTTAATCAAGCATAAAGGAGAAACGTCACATTAACCAAATGCATTTTAAAGCCACCACTGTCTGAGACATTTTCTTTTGTGTATTTCAAGAGACCCAGCCTGTCTGAGGAACATCAGAGGAACATCAGAGACGGTCCATCAGAACAAAGTATTTGTCAGATTTCACTCAGTAAATGTAATCTACTGGAATTTAATCTAGTGAATCTTTGGAGCCTGAAACCTCAAGACATAAAGAGCCGTTCCTCTTCTGACTCTCTACAGATCTCCGGGCGACCATGCTAGCACTTAGGGAGCGTAATGAGTTCCAGAGTGACAGGGACAAAGAGGAGCACGTAACCGCAGAGTGCCTGTGGGCGAACTCATGTCGTCAGGGTGGCCGCGCATTAATCTGTGACTGAACACAGGCCTAGATGCACCAGGTTTCATTTACATGGTGTGATCTATACCCGAAACCCGGGAGAGGGTCCAGCTGACTGGCCAATCTGAGGCTCACACCCGTGGCTCGCTCCACAACTCCACAGACTCTGAACAACCACTTTGGACAACCACGGACCAGCTTATGCTGTACAAACATTTCATGGAAACACTTGGACCAAGTGGCAGGCCAAATTTAATATTTGCCTTTTTCTTTAGATGCAAAAAGAACATGCAATTGTCAGGGGTTGGGAAAAAAAAGGCGTGGCTTGAAAATACACAGCTGTTTTTAAAACATGAACCTACCCCTCCCCCAAAAGCCACGTGTGCCCTGTGGCCTGGTGGAAAACTGGACCAGGGCTTGGGAACCACTGCGTCCCGTTACATCCTCACACCCGACTCGGGGGTTACCTAGTAGAGGATGTGGCTAATTATCATGACTAGCAAACAGTGACAGCACGCAGGCAGAGAAAACAAGACAGCGAAGAAAACACTGCACCCTCCATGCCAGTGAACGTTTTCATCATTACAGTGCCAAATAAGAGAACCCTGCTTTCCTCGTATGGTGATGTGTGTGAATGCATGTGTCCCGGCCTTCACAGGAGGACAGGAAGGCTGCATGAAGCCATCGTCTTGGGGGGGGGGATGATGGGACCTTATCCACAATTAATACTGATGCTCTTGACCCATCTCACTTCTTGCAAAACAAAATCAACAATCTTACTCTAAAAGAAGCGTGAATCAGCTATTGGTGTCCATACTTTTAAATACTTAACTTAGCACTTAGTACAGCTGAATCTAATTTAGTGGAGAATGCATGCGTGCACGCACACACTGTCTCTCAGATGCGACTGTTTCCGTAAGTGGCCAGACATCCTGGGCATCTCTGCACCTTTCTCAAACAGGCATGAAAAAGGGTCGGTATGTAAAATGAGGCCATTTTATTGGTCGGGTTGAATTTAACACCTTCCCCATACTGCATTGCACTGAAGCGGGACACACTGTTCATGGCCTAGCACACATTCCCCCTGGGTCCCCCTGTCCTCATATCCCCTCTACATATCTCTGGAAGCTCGCATTCAGATGGGAAGGGGGATGCCACTTAAATTTCAGCGGTATTTAAGGTTAGGGTTACGTCCTCTTCAAAGAAAACCACACTCCTGGCATCACTTGACACAGCTTGAGTGCTAGTGAAGCCTTTTCTTTACTGCCGCCTTCTTGGAGGTCCAGCAGGCCCGGCGGGTTCTAGTGACTGGTGTCACTGGGCCGCTCCGAGTGACCTCAATTTAAGGGACGCTGCCGTCATATAAGGACACTGCATTGGGGCAGTGAGGTCACCATATGGGCATGGTATCGTGTGAGGATGGTGTCTTGTGGGGATGTCTAAGCCCTGTGGGGACATCAGCATATCAGAACAATGCTGTGTGTGGATGTCGCCATGTCGACTAAGGAAGTTGTGTGCTATCTGAGAATACCATTTGGGGACACTGCTCTCTGAGGACACTGTGCGGTGACACCGCTGTCTGAAGACACTGTTTGGGGACACTGCTCTCTGAGGTCACCTTGCGGGGACACCACCATCTGAGGATGCTCTGTGGGGACAACATGTGGGGACACCGCAGTCAAAGGACACTGTACGGGGACACTGCAGCATAAGGACGCCGTGAGGAGCTGCCATGTAGGGACACCGCCGCTTGAGGATGCTGTGTGGTGACACTCTGCAGGGACACCATCATCTAAGGACGCCGTGCAGAGATGCCATGTGGGGATATTGCTATCTGAGGACACCATGGGAGGACACAAAAACGTTTGTGTGCAAACCCATAGGCAATGTTCTGAGAACACTGCAGTGTAAGAACATTGCAGTGCTGTCTGGAAACATTCTCTTATCTCCACCGAACTTGCGGGGATCTCAGCAGAATCGTCTGCTAGTATTCTGAAACTACCTTTCAGCCATGCTTCAGACAGACCTCACAACAGCAACTGTGTCAAATTTCCATGGCTGCAAGTCAGCAAAAGGGACTAACTTAACCCTTAATTTAAAGTGACTCCTTAAAGGGGAAAGCACATGTTTAGGTCTATTTCCTTTTTTCATCCCATCAGTTAAACTCAGTGACTCCTTAAAGGGGAAGGCAAATATTTCAGTCTCTCTCAATTCACTTAGTTTTTAATTGAAGGGAAAGACATGTTTGGGCCTGTTTCCATTTACCTAACTTTTAAACTTAACTCAGTGAATTCTTAAAGGGAAAGTGCATTTCATGGTCTGTTTCAATTGCCTTAACCCTTACATTTGACCCAGTAACTCCTTAAAGAAGAAGGCATATGTGGCTACAAGAAAAGGACTACAAAATGCTCTGATATTTATCTGACTTAACAATTGGAATTTGCTGACTGCACATTCATCAGTATTTTCTGGACTAAACAAAATGTGCACCCAGAGCAATGTCCACACAGATAAACATTCAAATAAGCAAACAAACAAATGGTGTATTTGTATGTATGTATGTGTGTATGTACATATGTGTGTGTGTATATATATATTTATATGCATTAAAATGATAAGTTTTCCAACTTGAGTTGTAACAGAATTATTGGTCAGAAGGTAATATCCATATTTGGGGGGGGGGGGGTACTGGGCCAGCAGGCAGACTGACCATTTTAATGTTGTGGAGTTGCCTTCACCAAAAACGGCTGAAACCTGCTCTGCCTGCTGAAGAGCAAACAGAAGGAAGGAAGGAAGGAAGGAAGGAAGATATGGCGTGGAACTGTGTGTGTGTGTGTGTGTGTGTGTGTGTGGGAGGGGCGATGTTGTTCCATGCTGCATGACACGGTCCCGTAATTAAATTATGTCAATGAGGCACATTGTTCCCCAGCAGGTCTACAGATAGACATTTATGACTAATCATCTTAAATGGGGGTCAAACCGGCTGAGAACCTGAATGGCATTAGGACCCAGAGAAGGAGGATCCCTGGCAGGGGGTGGCGGCGTAGCATGTCCCGCGCCCCCCCGCCCCCCCCCCCCGGACTCCTCCCTGCTGCGGCACTTAGCGGCAGCTGCGTGCGCCGATAAGGATGGTTTACGGCTCTGTTTNNNCAGGCCCCCCGCCCCCCCCCCCCCCCCCCCCCCAGCTTTTCAGGCAGCAAATGCAGTGGCTACAAAGGACACAAGCTGACTCTCTGTGCTTCCAGAAACGCAAACAAAATCTTTCAAAGAGTTTTAAAAAGCGGCAGAGGAGCAGCTACAAGAGCAAACAATACTGACAGACAAAAACCTACCGGTTACACTTATAATTTGGCTTGCTTGTCCATTTGGGCCTTCTGCACATAAAACCTGAAGAATTACACGCTTCGCTGTATATGGCACTTTGGACATTGCTAAACTCATATCAAAGAAGGTTTCATTCTATAGTGAATTAGTATTTTTTATTTTTTTACATGAACAGTTTAAAACTCCTTGAAGTTCAATTCCATTTATGGACTATGTAACAGTTCATAGACCCAGAAGAGTAATATGAGCCATGAGCTAAATGACATCGTAATTAAGTTGAACGTGAACTCTTCATACGTTAATGAAGGTGACACAGCGATAATATCGTCCTTAAAGAGTCTGGAGCTTGTAGCTGGTAACTAGCAGCTGTATAGATCAGAACTTGGCAAGAAGCCAATTAAGTCAGCATGACTTAGGAGGTGAACAGGAATAAAAGGCGACACAGGAGGGGGCCCAGGGGCTTTTGGGAAACCCGTCGCCTTTACACTCAACATCACTGTGAAACAGTTCATATGTAATGGGGAGACATGATCGCAGGTCCGCAGGGCACCTTCTCCATGTCCACCACAATGTCTAAAGCCACAGCCTTCAGCGCAACGGGACTGGCTCCCCTCTGACCGGAGCGGGTCGTTCCACGCGAATTCAGTCATAAGACTGTCTCTGGCCATTTTTTACGATGTTAAATATTCTGCCTTGATGGGCCGAACGGCCTCCTATCATTTGTAAATTTCTTACGTTCTTAAAATGCTTTATGCTTCAAGTAAAATCTCCGTCACAGGTCTGGGCGAATGCTGAGCGACTACGACAATGCAGTATAACATACTGGACATCCACATCACGTCCTGAAGGAGTTACGATTGAGGTGTTACATTAGAACTGCATTCCCGCCCCCGCTAGCAAAGAGGCTAGCAAAGGCAACAAGACGATGACATTTCAGAGGCCCCTGAAGAGGATCGGGGCTGTCAGAAAGATGTCTATTCGCGCCTTCATTCCTATGCCATTGCTTTTGTCCAAATGATGAACTTCCGGCGGGCGGGTAGGCGGGTAATGGGGGTTAGAGCAGGATCCCCCAACGGCAGTGAGAGCCCTGCACTTCAACATGCTACTCGTTGCTCCCCATCCGGCGGGAACGACACCCGTGAACACGAAGCCGTGAAATAAATGGTACCTTCATGAAATATCAACTGACCCATCAAATACACTTGGCTTTGGACGTTCAGCCCCGGCGCTGGGGGCCTACGCTGTCCCTGGCGGCCGTGACGACGCCATCCTGGGGGCTGCCTGGTACCCGGTACTCACCTCCAACTTCCACTTGGCCAGCCACTCATCTCTCTTCCTCTTGCTAATGTAATAAGGGTCGCCGGCCTGGAAGGCAATTCTCTGCATAGGATTCTGACGAAGGCTGATTTCCCAGCCCAGCGCCCCTCGAAGCTTCGCCCGATCTCCCCGCTAAAAGGGATAAAAAGAAGACGGGAAAACAAGAGTAATTAACTGATTTGTCTTTTCGATTGTTTTCCCCTTCCCAAAAAGCAGGAAGCTAACGCTAAAGCTTAGGTGCTAAAGAGTGCAGGGCTAGCTGCAGAGTGGAGCATCTTTACGAGGGATCCACTGCGAGGGGGGTGGGGGCGCTGTCTTTATGAGCATCATGGCGAAGCCACGAGCTCCCCGCACGCCCAGGTAAGCCGGCTTCCTTTCCCGGCAGGCCCACGTAAGCCGGCTTCCTTTCCCGGCACGCCCTCTAGTGGTCTTAGCTAACTCGCTCTCCTCATGCATGGAGGACGTCTTCCAGTGAAAACCAAGTGTATTTGATACTTTCAATTTATATACCAATCGGTACCATTTATCAGAAAGCTAAGGGCCGGCGGCACTGAGCGCGGCTTTCCTGAGACGAACATCTCAGCCACTCGAGGCATTCGGCTCTGGAGTGGGAGCCGACCCCCTTTGGGAAGCGAAACCCTGCATCTTTCTCCGTGTTCTTCTTCGCGACTGCAGGTGCTGTCCAGACCTGTGGATTGAAGTCTTGGGTTCACAGGAAGCAGGTGGGAAAAAGCCACCGCCTGCTCCTTGACTGTTCAGGTGTAACTTCAAACAACATCACCCCGAGGGCAGTATTACCAACCCCCACTGCCTACAGTACTTTCTGGGGCCGGTTCCCCCACAGATCCGGCGATGGTGTTTTCTGCCTGTCTTGTCATGTGAAAGCCAGCCTGTCTCCTACCTGCGTGTCTTGGTGCTCTGACTGAGGGAGAGGTGAGTCACCCTAGGAATTCAACAGTCAAAAAAGAGGAAAAACACCAGCCCCATGCATCGAGGCGCAAACAAAGGCAGACTTTCCCCCTGGTATGAGGGCCTTGCTATGGTTTCATTGACAGGAGCAGTCATGTCTTGGGAAACAAAGACCCCCGAGGTCAAGATTAATATGTGATTTATGTCAGTGTGGCAACAGTTACAGTGTAAAAGGCGCTCTGCAAACACAGAGAACCTGATGGAGTGGCTCTAGGGAGGCAGCAATAAAAAGCTGGCGATGTAGAAATGCATAATTAAAGAGAGTGATATTATAACCAAGTAATTCAGTCTTAAAGAGACATAGAGTTTAATTAACGCTAAAAATTATAGCACAAGTAGAACAAAGCCTTTGCAAAGACTTTGGATCTAAATTATTATATTTAAGGCTTTCGTTTTCTGAAACTTGTTAGAGGATATTTACGTTACTTTAGACTGAAGATAAAACACAAAGGACACATTGTTCAACACGGACATGGTTATCGGCCATCTTGTCCATTATATTATTATGCTGTATTCTATTAACTTGACCTCAGCATGTACTCCACCTGGGGTAAACAACATGGCAGTCATTTAACCAGCTGCCGAAATCAATACCGGTTCATGATTAACTGAAGAGAGAGAGTTCCAATCCATTAACACTCATTTCCTGCCTTTTTTAAGATATAATTTTAATGAAAATATACTCAAGAACAGACTTACTTAAACCATTTCTTATCTCGCTTAATGCATATATGCAAAATGGATAACTCGTCAAGACCAGAAACCTTTGGTCATGAAGAAAATGCCAAAGTTAGACTAAAATCTTCTTATAAGCTGACAGTTTCACACGGCGGAGGGCAACTGCCTTTGGGCAGCAGTGAGGACGACAGTGATCTACTGAAAAAGAGAGGGAGTAGCAGAGAATCCCTCAGGCCTAGAACGTTCTCAGCAAACAGGAGACTAAGGATCCCGCATGGAGCTATCAACATGCAGACAAGGGAAAGGTCTTTAATAAATTATGTGTCCGAGAGAGACAAATCCATTTCTCTTGGTGAAAATTAGAGCTTTGAGATAACTTATTACAGAGGAGGAGAGAAAAGTTTAGGTAAGAAGGTTGTTGCGTTTAGAAAGTAACATGATTACAGCTTGGAGCTTGGATCAGATCAGATCGAGTAAACATTCTCCAGTGAATACAGCGGAACAATAATGATCTGCATTCGTCTGAAAACAAGCCTGCAGCCCTTTCAAATGAGGAAACAGACCAAGGTGTCGCAGAAAAGGAGCGCAAACACTAAATACAGGCATGGGTGCCCTGAGTCGTCGTGATCCCAACCAAAGACAATCTGCTTGTGGTGTCAAACAAGAGCAAGAGATGCATGAATGTTCTTTCAGGGAACAGTCAGCTCTGAAGTGCCAAACTGCTGTTGGCTGAGGGACGTTTTGGTCTGTTGGTACCAGATGTAAGAGGCTGCAGGGATCATTTAAGTCTGACGAGATACTAATGAATTAAATAGACAAAACAAGTAGGTACAATTATTTGGACTGAGTGGTAGCAATATGAATAAATCTAGCAACAGGACATTAACAGAGTCTGTCCAGAAGGTCTAGCCATATGGGACTTGCAGTAAAACTCAACCCTTACCTCCATCTGGCCTGCACCACTGCTGACCTCTTCCCTCACCTCCACATCTGAAAGAGAACAAAAGAGTCAAGAAAGTGTGACATGACAAGGCAATCATCTAACCAACAGGGTCTGGAGCAGCGGCCCAGTCACAGCATGAGATAATGAACAACACACTCCAGGAAAAGTGGGACCAGCACAAAAGAACTGCAGGTGAATGAATATATGTTACAGAACCAATGAGGAGCTATTTCAACCACCACGGTGTAGCAGGTATGGGAACAAGTCATTCCTTGGCAAGTCAAAGTAAATGCTCGAGTCAAAACATTGCAGTCCGAGTCAAGTCTCGCGTCATTTGCCCTCAGATCTAAGTTGAGTCCAAGTCAAGTCCAAGTCTTTCCATCATTTTTGCTGTTAAGTCACACGCCATCAGATTTGTGACTCGAGTCCAAGTTGAGCTATGAGTCATGTAACTTGAGTTCCTACATGTGTCAATATTTTTTACCTTCAGTGATTAAAACTTGCTGCAGCAAAAACTCGCCACAGTACATCACAAGATATGTTCTTTATAGATTAGAGGTCCTTACAGTTTTTACGTAAGTGTGCATGCAAAGAGTGGTCTTTCCAACAAACTATCTCCGTGCGTTCAGCCAACTGAAATTGCAGACAGCAAAGACTTAATGTACATTGAAAATATAACATTTAAGTTATGGTATCCAGAGGGAAGACTATAACATTGCCTTTTTGAGTCATATGGTCAAAGTTGGGTCCAAGTATCGAGTCATTTACCCTGAAGTCTATGTCTATGCATCAGTTTTGCCAAGTCGGGTCATCAAATTTGCAACTTAGTAGTTGAGAGTCAGTGACTTGAGTCCCCACCTCTGCAGTGCGGCACCCATCTGGATGATACGACAGGCATTCTGCACCAGTAAGCTCACCACACAGTAGCTAATGTGGTAAAGGGGCAGGAGAGAATTCACCGAATAGATGTAGGGGATGATTAGAAGACCAGATTTTAAAAGTGCCACAGTGGACAAGTTTAGCCAGGACATCAGGGAACCACCTCTGCTCTTTTGAAAGATGCCTAGGGATCTTTTATGACCTCATCCGAAGGACAGAGCCATTTTTACAGCACAGTGTCCCCGTCACTGCCTAGGACATTGGAACCCAGATTGACCCAAGAATGGGCTAAGCGGTTGGCCACACCAACACCTCTTCCAGCAGCAACTCAACTTTCCTAGTTGGTCTCCCAGCCAAGTACTAGCCAGGCCCAAAGCTGCTGGGCTTCACGTGTATTTCCTAACCTGACCTGCAGGTGGTCCAGCCACTGGCCCTGTTACTCATCTAAAAGCACAAGCACACTCTGTAATAACAGTAATAGCAGCCAAATACACCTCAGTAAGAGTAGATAAACCAGCCACATCATTTACAATATTGTACAATATATGTTTATGTTTTCTGTGTAAGTTCCAGGAAGTGCACACCGTGTGTTTACTGTGGCAAACGTGTTTTACAGACCACATTCTGATGTTGGACAGGTTTAAACCACTCAAATTCACCATGTCTGTTTTCAGATTCACAGACCTACATTTAAAACCAAACCCAAGGTAGGATAAGCTCTCAGGCTGTAAGGTACAAAAGTCACAGGTTCATCTACAGCTACATCTACAGATAGACAGAGATGTCAGCTTAGTTAGTCTGATAATATGTTTTTTTTTAACTGTCACAACCCAGCTAACAGTGTTTTGAGGACTGTGGTCAGGCCCAGCTCAATTTTGCAGCGAGCTGGTTTAAAAGTTAGCTTCTATATAATGTGTTCATGTTTTTCCATTAACTTCCAAAGGTCAGCTTGTTTTCAGAGAAAACCTTTCAGATATAGCTGCAAAGACAGCCTGCATGGTCAGATGGGGCCTTTGATCTGTGCCTCACCATTAAAAACAAGCTGCTTAATCAGATTCAAACTATCACCCAAAAATTCCCCAAGTCATCTAGTAAACATAGATCAGAAAAATTGCACTGCCTGTTTTGCATAAAAATGGGCAGTTCTGTCTGCTCCTTTCCACAAAGTCCAGGGCAATCACGATGCTCAAATCACAGAGAACAGCCGACCATCCAAACCTAAGAAAAGTGGGTCATTAGAAATTCATCACTTGTGTGCAATAAGGGGTGTGCAAGAGAAGAAAAGGGAACAGAGGATAGAGGGAGGCTGCGAGAAAGGGAGACAGACAGAGGGAGGGAGGGGGAATCAGAGACAGTGGGAGATAGGGATGGAGGGAACTAGAAGGAGATAGGGAAAGAGAAAGAGAAACAGAGAGAGAGAGAGAGAGAGAGAGAGAGTGTGTAACAGGGAAAACAAACCCTGAATGACTGCACTGCACTCACAGTCCCGAAAGGTGCATTAGTATCACCCAGGAGCCAGACGTATGCCGGCACTTACAAACACCTCCTCTCAACTTCTAAGTGCAGAGAGAGCTAGCAATGTCGAACAGAGGAGTCTGCTTAGAACAGAACACTGATGACCAAGTTACAGCATACTGCAGTCAGAACGATGAGGTTCCATTAAAGTGTCATGATAAACCTTTCCTCAAGCAGTCAGCCTAAGAAAAGTGGGTTTATTCATTTTATTAGCTCATGCCAGCTTGGATGATTTTGGTTACAAATGTAATGCAATAAGCATAAAAATTTTAAACTACTGTTTTATTGTGAAGACCCATGACTCTCTAAGAGCAGCTGTGATGTGAACTGGACTTCTGATGGTGCCTCGTCACAAAAGCAAGCAGCTCTCATTGATGCTTCTGCTTCCCCAAAGGACCAGAAAAAGCCAACAAGCTAAAAAAATATCACCAGGGCCCCGGAGCCCTTGCTGTCTGCCAGGAAGGATGTTTCATCTCTCTAAGGGTACCAAGCGCCAGACACCTTAAAACACTGAGAATGTGCAAAGACAGAAAAAGGGCAAGAGCCATTTAACGCAGACACAGCTTTAAAGCATGCTACACTCTGCTTAGAGGCCTTTAACACAGACACAGTTTTAACACAGGTTGGATTTTGCGCCGAGTCCTTTAACACAGATACAGCCTTGCTCAGGTGTCCTTAACACAGAGATCGCTCTGATCAGAGGTCCTTAACACAGAGATAGCTCTGCTCAGAGGTCCTTAGGCAATGCTACTTCCTGTGTGAGGAGGTTAAAATTATGCTTGCAAAGGCTGCTGCATTTGAAAAGGACCGTGATCTACAACAGCAACAAAACATAAAAAAACTTGTGGACTGTGGCAAAGGAGCTATTTTCAGCAGCAGCGGCCACCTTTGTCCGTTGATCATCAACTAGGCTGCATCTAAACACTGCTGCCTCGCGAAGCATTCCACAGAGATGGGTTCACTTGTAAACAGTCTCTCTTTGAACGCGATAAGTCCCATTCCAGGACACAGTGCAAGTTTCATATTCAGGTGTTTATATTCAAACATGACACACCATAGTGAAAGGAACCAAGGAAAGAGCAGCAGGAATGAATCCTGGCACATTTTTATTCATTTAAATTACTCACTCAATACATTGACCAATATATCTACAGAGTTTAAAGATTCAGACAAGCTGTTTAGAACTCTCCGGCAGTAATTCACTTGAACTGTCCTGCGGTATCATGTAAAATGATCACATGGCACCGGGGCTAGAGGCCAAAAGCAGTACAGGTTAAACAAAGATGGGGCCGCACAGAGGCTGCGGGGACCGGGACGGGCCCAGACAGGCTGGAACGGATCTGGATGGTAACCAAGTTAACTTCAGCACATCACAGCATGACCCTGCATCCCTCCTATGAGGCTCAGCTGTCTGTAATTACAGCCCGCCCCCCCCGCTTTTCTGTGACTGCGCTCCTGACACGACCCTGTGTGGCTTATCTTTAACCTGGCAACGGCAGAGACAACAGCCTACCCGCAGCACCCCCTTCTCGGTCCATGACTTGAACTGCACCATATAAGTAATTGCTTCATGGTCCATGGAGATTGTGAAGAAGGACTCTTGTTTTCCAATATTTAAAAAAAACACGCTCCCACACTAATGGACATACATTCATTAACAGACAAACCGCAGGTAGAGTACATGCCCACGTTAACAAAGAAAGGCAGAACAACACAAGGGAAATGCTGGACTTAGGCCTCTTGCGATAATTACGATACCGACAGCACAGGACGGAATTTTAAATCCTGCTCCCGCCTGCGCACGCAAGATTCTGTCACAAACCCACCCACTCATCATATTTTGTTCCACTCCCACCTGCATCCTTTATGTCTCGTCCCACTTGCTCCTGAAAAAGCCTGTCATGTAGTAGTTGTAGTAGTAATAATATATTTAATTTGCAATGTGCATTTCTTATACCCAGTGCCCTGCTCACCAACATCAACAAAAGTTACACTGTAATAAAATAAAAACATATTTGAGCTTGAGCAATACTTTATTTGAATTCTTTTTGAGGGTTGCCATGACGCATTTCAATTCTCACGCTTCTGCATTCAAAACTGAAAATGCATCTTGTGCCAGACTCCACAGGCAGTGCCTCCATACACTTGGTGGCACCGACACGTGAAGATAACGCGTTACTCGAGGCTGAAAGGTTTGTATTTTAATAGGTGTTTTTTTTTCTTGACTACTGCATAATTCCAGCTAGAAAGTTTGAAAGAATAAGTCCAAATGGATTTGGTTCCAAAGCTGGGTTCTATAGCTCCAGTCTGGGAACATTTTGGCTTTAAGCTGAATGGGAGAGGAGGGCCCATTAAAGTGAACGAGCCAGTACGTCGACTTTGTTTAAAAACAGCGGCAACAAAAAAATGGCAATACAACTAACCTAAAAACTCATCTATAGCATAACCATCCCTTCCAGTTCTCCAAGCTGAGATCAAAAACTGCAGCTGGAGTTGGAGAGCAGCCATCTCGATATTTGTCTATTAAGGATGCCTTTGCCTGACAAGGCAAATATAAACGTGACAAAGAAAATCTGCCCCTCAGACATCTCCTTTTGCTCTGCTATTTCGGATATGACCCCATACACCACACATTACATCACTGCTGACTGGACTCTGCAGTCAAAGTGTTTAGAGACCAACTTCATACAGATACACACCCCAAACACATTGCATGGTTTTATTTATTTGGGATATTTTTTTGACATTCCAATTACAATGTCTGAATATTCTTCAGAATTAAAAGTTCTTTTTTGAAAGGGGGTACTTGCTTTATTATGTTATTATAATATCATTATATCAGTAGCATAAAATGATCATAAAATGACAATAATATTGTGTATCGCAATTATTTCTAGGGCAATATATCATCCAACACAAAGTATTTATCGTAACAGGCCTAGCTGGATAACACGGGGAAAGGCTGAACAACCCAAGCAAAAGGCTAGGTAACCACACGGTAACCAAAGCTACATCCCATTATGTTCTAGGGGTTGCACAGACTAGTCTAGGGGTTGCACTGACTTTACTGCTTGGTGATGATGCGTTAAGCTAGTCGCTCATCGCGTGATTATGACACTGACAACATGGACTCCTCACGGAATGCCAGTTACGCGTGGGGAAAAAAAGAGCAGATGGAATTATTTTTGCACCATAATTACATGTAATGCCTTAAAGAATTACCTTTTTGCTTGTGTCTCCATATTTCTGCCTCAGGAAATTCAATAAATACCAATGTACTTTTGCCTAATGTTACTCCGGTACTAGCGGTGAAACTTGTCGGCGCTTATTAGGTGAATAACATTACATCGTTTTTTATTCTGTGGAAAATGATAGATCGATCTACTGGGCAGATTCAATAATGAATGATAAACATGTCACGGGTCATATAAATAAAGTGTAAATAAAAGAGCTGTGTCCCATTTTGATCACGATCGATCCCCCCAATAACTAACAAATAATTAACAAAATGCTGTTCCATTGTTTTTTGGGTGGCACTGTAGTTTCATATGAAATTATGTGCTTATTTAGCATAAAGGTCACAGTCCCTGTTGTGTAGTGGGAAAGCGACCTGTAGTGGCCTGGAGCTACGAGAGATGGTGAAGCACCTTATGAAAATGAGGAGCAGGCTCACAAGCTGGATCTTTTGGGGAGGGGGGGGGGGAGATCACATGTGTTACACTGACATTTTACTCTTTTCGCACTTAAATGGAAGTTGTAGCAAGTGTTATTGTTGTATAAATTGTTGCTGCTGAAGGTGCAAACTGTTGTTGTTTCTACCTGCTTCTGTTTCACATAAAAGAGGAGCTGTCAGTTGTCAGCAAATGCTTGAAGTTTTGTAAATACAGATCGTGGCTTGACGTCATCAGTGATTAGTCGACGTCGATTCGACTTCTGTGTCATTACTGTTGACTTCAAAAAAATCAAGTTGTGCAGCCCTAATCATGTTCCAATTCCCTACGGTACCAAGCTGTTTCCAAAAGCTAACTCCTGCCAAGTTCTGCGATTCCACATAGTACTGAGCTGTTTCCAAAGCCAACTCCCGCCATGTTCTGAGAAAGCTGTTTCCAAAGCTAACTCCTGCCATGTTCTGCTATTCCACATGGCACTGAACTGTTTCCAAAGCTAACTCCTACCATGTTCTGTGATTCAATAAGGTACCAACCTGTTTCCAAAGCTAACTCCTACCATGTTATGCGATTCCACACAGTACCGAGATGTTTCCAAAGCTAACACCTGCCATGTTCTGTGATTCAATAAGGTACCAAGCTGTTTCCAAAGCTAACACCCACCAAGTTCTGCAATTGCACACAGTACTGAGCCATTTGTAAAGCTAACACCTGCTATTTTTACGATTCCACGTGGTACCAAGCTGTTTCCAAAGCCATCTCCTGCCATGTTCTGCATTTCCATAAGGTACTGAGCTGTTTCCAAAGCTAACACCTGCTATGTTTTCTGAATTCATGTGGTACCAAGCTGTTTCCAAAGCTAACACCCACCAAGTTCTGCAATTGCACACAGTACTGAGCCGTTTCCAAAGCTAACACCTGCTATGTTTTACGATTCCACATAGTACCAAGCTGTTTCCAAAGCTAACTCCTGCCATGTTCTGCATTTCCATAAAGTACTGAGCTGTTTCCAAAGCTAACTCCTGTCACGTTCTGCGATTCCACACAGTATTGAGATGTTTCCAAAGCTAACACCTGCTATGTTTTCTGATTCCATGTGTTACCAAGCTGTTTCCAAAGCCAAGTCCTGCCATGTTCTGTGTTTCTATAAGGTACCGAACTATTTCCAGTGTTATCTACTACCATGTTCTGAGATTACACAGGGTACTGAGCTGTTTCCAAAGCAAACTCCTGCCATGTTCTTCGATTCCACATAGTACCAAACTGTTTCCAAAGCTAACTCCTGCCATGTTCTGCGTTTCCATAAGGTACTGAGCTATTTCCAAAGCTAATTCCTGCCACGTTCTGCAATTCCACACGGTACCAAACTGTTTCCAAAGCTAACTCCTGCCACGTTTTGCGATTCCTCACAGTACCGAGCTGTTTCCAAAGCTAATTCCTGCCACATTCTCGATTCCACATGGTACTGAGCTGTTTCCAATGCTAACTTCTGCCACGTTCTGCAATTCCACACGGTACCGAGCTGTTTCCAAAGTTAACTCCAGTCATGTTCTAATTCCACATAGTACTGAGCTGTTTCCAACGCTATCTCCCGTCACGTTCTGCGATTCCACAAAGTACGAAAGATGGGCTCACAAGCTATGCTGAAGAAGATTGCAGCATGTGAACCAAACCTCTAAAACAGTAGAAAACAGGAAATTCATCTGGTGCAAATATCAGCTTACATTACACAATGTTATAAGATGCAAAAAAAAAAGTTGACTGTTGGCCCCCTGGGGTGATGAACATGCTTCTTAATTACTGAACAAATGACAGATGCACTTAATTCACCTGCGTCACTGCAGCTGGCATTTTCCTGCAGTATGAAATGATGCACAGGCGTGTCTTTGTACACAATAGATGAGGGTTTGGCTGTATTTGTCAGCTCAGATGTTAGGTTGTCAGACTGCACCCACACAGTCCTGAAATAGCACATCATTAACCCATAGCCAAAAGGGCCGCCATCCCCCGGAAGAGCCTCTTATTTTTGGAACACGACCAGCACATTTCTTATACCGCTCCTGCTTCTCTGCTCGCTTAGCTAAAGGACAAAGGGCCACCAGGAAGCCTTTTGTAAGGCGCCTGCCTACATGTCAGGAGGCCTATTTTCCTCTCTTCAAACGCAGCGTCGAAGCACCAGAGCAGTTATTTATCTTGACAGCAGGCACCCAGCTTTCAGACCTCACCTGATTTTGCTTTAGGATTACTGCCCATGGAAAACTAGCAACTCGGGCCTGGATCACATGACACTCTGGGTCTGTTACAACCATTGTGGGCCTTCTATTTCTCTGTTTAGAGCCGCAATCCATCTAAATGATGCATAGTACAGTGGTGCAGCCCCGCGGTTACAGCCCAAAAGGGGCAGAAATATCAGCACGCTGCTTCGACCGACTAAAGCCTCCCCACAGGGGGGCAGATTAGCTGAAATTGGCCTCACTCGAGTCCTCCGCTTTGACATGAGCTTGGCACCTCCTTAAAGCTGGGAAAGGTCCAGTGAAGCAAAATGTTAGGAGAATCTGTCAGCAGCAAGGGCTAAAGGAAATAATGACAATGAGAAAGTCAGAGGGGCGCAGCAGCCCCCCCCCTCCCCTTAGTCGGGGTGGAAGGCTAGCAGGACAGCAGCCACTGTGAAAATCACCCCAATCTTGAACAGGACAGGAGGCTTTTCTGCATGTATCTACATAAAGCTATTAATCAACGAAGTAAACAGGTTCTCTGTGTGAGACCTGAGGCTGCGAAGTTGGCAGTGAGGAGGAAGGCCCTCGTACAGGCAGTATCAGGCATGAATGAGTGAAGCCTGTGGGGGTGGTATTACTGCCACTCAGAAGGTCGGGACACTGTGCATGTGATCGAAAGGTTGCTGGTTCAACTCCTATAGTCAGTAGAGTGATTTCACCATTGGAGCCTTGAACACGGCTCTAAGCCTACAACTGCTCCATGGAACTTCCTGACCCGGCTTTCAAAATCATATGCATGTCACTTTGGAGAAAAGTGTCTGCTAAAAATGCAACTGCAAGCCTCAAGAAAGAGCTGAGTGGAGAGGATGTGTGTAGGGTGATGGCCGCCGACATGCGGAAAGATCACATGTGCAGTGGCATGAGTAAGCGGGAGCCAATCAGGCACCAATTTAACCAATGAATGACCAATCACAACAGATCAATGGATATTGGGAGAAGACAATGGCCTGAATAATTTACGGATGTTACTGTCAGCAGAGCAAGTTAACATAGAACACACCAAGCACTTCCGCTTAAATGACCTCAAGCCGACTAGCTGCACTAATTTCCATAGTGTCACCACAGCTATATGACTGGAAAACAGAACAGAACACCCCCGGGAGGCAGGAAACACTGGTGACTCATGGATTTGAACTCTGAATCACTTTTCCTTTTTTATTTCGGTGCAGACCCTCTTTTTCCAGAAATTCATCAATCTACTGCCTACAGCCTAGAAATTATAGTTCAGGACATCTAAAAAGTTCACCATATTCTTACTCAAATGAGGACTTCAATCAACATTCTGACTTCAGAAGGAAATTTTAAATACTTATTATATACCTTTATTTACTTGTATTTAATGGGGAACTAAGCAATTGGTTCTGTACAATATTTAAACTGGCACATTTAGTTGGACACTTGTACACATGGTGTCAGGATCAGCCCCGTCCTTATCTGTCATTTCCCCGTTTGGCCAGCTGGTGTCGCTGGCCATCCCGTTTTGTATTCCACATGTTGTTTCCCTTGGTTTAGCACCTTTTTAGTTCTTATAGTTTTTCCCCTGTTCCCTGGGCTGCCCTATGGTTTACTTGGCTAAGCATGGGAGTGAGAACCAGGCTCCCCTACTGCCACTGCTTTGTGACTAACCCATGACTTTCTTAGACATTTCGAATTTTGTTTTCCCCTTGTTAGTTCTTGCATCATGTTATTCTGATGGTACTTGTGTTTGTGCCGTTGTTAGTTTTTCCTGCTTGTATTTAGACTGATTGTTATGTCCTATTTCTCCTTGTGTTTGATTTTTGAGTCCTTAACGATTCTTACTTATCCTCCCCTGTTCCTTGTTCGTAGTTTCCAATGTTTGGTACATTGTAATTTTTCACACCTGTTCCTTGTTACTAGTCTGCAGTGTTTGGTTCATTGTAATAGTTCACACCTGCCCCTTGTTCCGCTCTCATTATCAGTGTATATATGTGCCTTCCCTTGCCCTGATTTCTCAGTTAGTCATTGTATGTACTGCACTGTGTTTGGTCCTGCATGGTTCCTGAACCTGTTTGGTTAGTCATTAAAAAACCCCTTGTTGTCAGCAAGCCTTCCATCATACGAAGTCATAGCACATTAAACATTTACTGACTGCGATCTGTATTGATTCGCATTACTTTTCATTATTTATTTATTTTCATTATTCTTATTTTTTAAATTTATGTTCTGTGTTGTCTGTGAATGTACGCACCAATACTGCAAAGGCAGATTCCTAGTACATGCAAGTGTACCTGGCCAACCAAGTGAATTCCGACTTAATAGCCAATAATCACCCAAGATTTATAATGAAAAATTACTAGACCAAAGAGACAGTTCAGATAAATTCAGACGTTAAAAGGAATTTAAGCCCTTCCTGGGTTTTACTGTTGCCCAATCTGTCCATCACCAAGTCCATCCCCACCAGCAGGGAACACAGCTGTACATAACTCTTACTGTTTGGCCACATATTTTAACATCTTTACGAGATCTTAATGAGGACACAATTAATATGCTACAGAAAACAGTAGTTTTCGGAACTGCTGCCTTTAAAGCATGTGGTCATTAAAGCACAACCATCTGCGTCCCGATTCGCTACCTTTTCATGTATGACTTTAATTTTGCTTAACAGTGCAACCTGCACCCCTACTTTAACCAATCCAATATCTAGGCATCCCATAATACGAGGCTTACTAGCCAAGGCTAACTGTGCTGTGCTCTTATATAATGAATTTGGTTTAAATAGGTGATTACCATTAAGTATGGAAGACACACAAACATAAACATAAATTCATTTATATATTTAGTCAGTATACAGAAACAGGAACACATGCATGCGGCAGCAAATTCATTTCTGCTTTAGACTTAAATCACAGTGTGATTATGATTGTGATTAGGGCCAGAGCCCGGCACACGCAGGGTTAAAAACTGTAAGAGCACACAGGAGCTGATGAATGTAGCTCACATGTCGCCACACAAAGTCCACTAAGATGGGGGCACAAGCTGTGTGAAAGTCCAAGCAGGGACCAGGGCTCCCATGTTCCGTAGACCTGAACCGTGACCCTTGGCTCCGCTGTGTTTTTCGGGATCCGTCCCCACGGCGGCATGGAGCAAGGGCCCTGCTGCAGGAAGCCCCGCCTCAGACCCAACCCTCCCCAGGCACCGTGCTGCTGCAGCTCCTTACTACAGCACAATGGGAATGAGTTACTAAATAGCCAGTCCATGAGCTAAAGGCATTCTGTCCTTTTCCCTCCAGCTGCCAAGGTCACTGGGTTTGCAGGCAGGGTTGGGTTGCATTCCCCCGCTGAGAGCTGCATGCCAACTGACTCTGAGCCAGATCTCATGCTCTCCTGCGAGCACCACCGAGGGTATGGTACCGCCACGTGAGCGGGGCCCCGGCCAGCAGGGGCCTCTGCGGGGCCCCCAAACCGAGCACCAGCACGTGAGGTGCCGATGGGGGAAGGCGGGGGGCGGGAGGCCTGGAAGATGGGGAGTGGGAAAGCAGAACGACCTGGACTCTGTCGAAATCTTGTTGCATAAGCTTGGAAACTGCGAATCGGTGCAAGATGCTTCATTCACGGCTGTGAGGCACAGAGGAATGGCCTCGTGCAGCCCCCACCCCCCTGGCTGGCCCCCGCCACAGCCTCTAACTGCCATGGCTGCGGGCAGGCAGACACGCAGACAGGAAGACGGCCTCCTCTCTTACAATGGCTCTTGCCGGCCTGTGCCAGGGACACCTGATAGCGCCAGCGGGTTCGGGGCCCCCGGGACCGCGGCCCATCCTGTTTGCAGCACTGTGCCTCACGCCCCCCCCCCCAAAAGAGGGGCTACTCATGAGGCACGGGGGGGGAGGGTAGGGGAAGGCTGCCAAGGCGTATTGGAACGGGTGTTAGCACTGTTGAGCCAGACCGCCGCGCAGGCCCTGCAAACCCCATACAGCCGGCGGAGATGGAGGGTCGGCACCGACCGCAGGCCCTCACTAGAATCCACGGCGAGGCCTTGCAAGGGTTAAGAAAGCCAATGTTGCCCAGGCAACAATAGCGGGTGTCCACAAATGGAAAAAAAGCAACTCGCAAGCTCCGTTCCTAATGCTCTTCGTAAGTGAGACAGGATCTCTGGTACGGTGCCGCTTCTGAGGAGGCCTGCCAGCCACGGCATGCGGAACCGGGGCCTCCTAAGTGCGGCAAAGGAGGTGCCAGAGAGCAGAGAGGAAGTGTACCAGCAAGAAGCACACGGCGCTGTGGATGTCTGCAGGCTGAACCGGCTCCACCCCGCCTCCGCGGCCCTGCCTCCATGCCTTGGTCCGTCTTCACATCCGGCCCTTCACCACGCCCCGTACCCCAGCCCTACCCAGCCCCCACTAATAAACAAACTGGACACTGAAGAGAACAGTTACCCACCGGACCCACATAACCCCCCCTCACCCCCAGCAGGCTGCCAGGTGACACGAACCCACTCTGTACAGTACCCAAGGTGGTAGCCTGCTTATCCTGTTACACCCTGGGTTGGGTGGGGTAACTGATCTCTTTAATGTCCAGTTTAGAAAATTCAGGGCCACCATATTTATCTACCTCCTTCTGTGACCTTGCCTACCCTTTGTTACCATTCTGCTTGCCCAGTGGGCACTAACGGCTAGCGTATGCTGCATTTGAAGCAGGGCGCCCCCCCCCCCCAGATGTCACCCGGGAAGTCACAGTCCCGCCACACGAATGACCCCTTAAGCGTGTGCTTTATTTGCACACACGTTGTTCTTGTGACGGGAACGGCAGGAGGTTTTGTTGCGTTGGCACTGAACTTGGAGGGTCACTAACGCAAGCGCCATCGTGAAACCCCCGCGGTGCAGGTATGCGCAAGTGTGTCCGCCCCCCCCACCACAACACTCCAATAACACTTTAATTGAACCTGGACAGGATTTTGATTTACACACAGAGACAGGTGGAGCCATGACTCAAACGCACATGCAGAGGCGGGAAGACAGACGGTTTTCCAGTAAAAATTACACTTGGGGGGGGTAAGGGTGCGTGAACATTCACACACATCTATTTTTGTTCGAGCTAAAGGAATCTGGCTCATTTGGATGTAAAAGTGTCAAGATGCACATTTGTCTTCGCGATTAAACAAAGATGGCACATTAACACGCTAAACAGTCAACACAGTCGCCCGTCCTCGCTGCCCCCAGCGGCACTCTGAGGTCCATCTGTTGTCTGTAGCTCTCAGTAATGTTCTCGCACATTCCTGACCCCCACCCACAGGTGCGAGCTGCTCAGCGAAAGTGGGCCCAGTTGGCCAGCACCACCGCCCGAGCCTCCCACCCCCACCAGATTCCCAGCATGCCTAGGGGCTGCGTTCCGGGTGGACACGCCAGTGCTCCTCCTCAGCAGGCCTGCCCCCCACCTGTGTCCAAAGCACAGCAGCATCAGCAGAGACTGACCCGCAGTGAGTCTCACTCCATTTAACTCTTCACTTCTCTTATTCTGGCTCTAACTGTAAAACACCCCTTGGGGATTTCCAGTTTGTCTGCGGTCGGAACACCAGTGAAATCCCAGAAGAATCCATAAAGATAAACAATAGCCATCACATGATCAAACCTTAATACCTTAATCCTGCAGCACATTTTAAGATCTTCTTCCTCTCCCACCCAACAGACAACCTGAATATCACTCAAACAGAAACTATCCTGGTCTCTTTGCCACCTGACTGCCAGCATTCATTAACTGAGTGGACGAACGCGCTCTAAAAATATCTGCCCCTGTTAATTTGCAAAGCTAATGAGAGGAAACCACCATGCCAGACTGATTTTAGCACTGACGTTTCCTACAATAGGTACAACCTTGTCATGAGTTATACTCATAGTACCGCATGACAAAACACAGCATAATTGGACGTCCTGTATGCAGACGGCTGCCTGCTATCAGTCAGGCCCACAGAGACCCATCAGCGTGGCTGAAGGCAGTAGGTGACCCAGTTGCTGCATGGGATTTTGGTGGAAGGACGGATGCCATTTGCACCACACTGTACATTCAAAGAGCCAAAGATCAGAGAGAGTCAGTCCCAGCAGCCTGTCAACAGGAGAGCACCAAGCTCCCGGCGCGGCTCCCGGGGCCAGGTCAGACGGCGGCCTGAGAGCCGGCCCCCGCGGCAC